>JAUIMM010000883.1:1657500-2137500 GCA_031769625.1 Taudactylus pleione
TGGAGGCGTTCCCAAGGGAACGCCTACCGTCAGAAGCTGGCCCCACTGACATCACTAGTGATGTCAGTAGGAGTGATTTTGGCTCTGATAGAGCCAAAATCACTCCTGGCCTTGCGGTTGAGAAACTCAACCGCAGGCTTCTGCTCGCAGTGGCGATGGTCAAGACCATCGCGACCATCATCCTGCACGCTCGTATATGCTGTGGGTGGTGACCCACAGCTATACGAGCGTCCAGGAGGACGCTCCATATTTATGGAGGTGGGCCCCGATTCAGAGCGAGCGCTCTGGTCAGAGCGTCCGGCTCTGAATCAGGGCCCAAGTTAGTTTGCACTTACGCAATGGAGCTGTGCCATGGACTCAGATGTTTGTCCTTGTGGTGAACACAGCAGTGATCATCGGAAAACCACCATTGGCATGAAACAAGCTACGGTGGCAACCATCGCCCCCATGCCAGGCAATTTAAAAGCCGTTGCCATTGTTCCGAAACCATCGATGCTTGTCACCATCAGTTTCCGATCGCCATCCCTATAAGCAAGAACGACATACAGAAAAACACAAGGCAATACACTAGATTAGCTGATTGTAATGTAGATAGCACATAACTCCAGTACACCATATAACTGTATAATATAAAGAATTATGACAAGGTAGATACTTATAGCCTGGGACGTAATTCATAATGAATAACATAACAGAATGCGACATACAGTATATTATGGATACATGATCCCTCTTTATCACATGAATAACGCAGAGAAAGCAGCCAGTGCATTGTGAGAGCAGCTTGGAGGCTCCGTCTCAAGAGGTTACACAGCGAATCCTTCGCTAATTTATTCCCACATGTCATTATTTATTGTCAATCACAACACTTAACACCACTAACCCCGGCTATCTATTTATACAAGTCTCCAGCCGGAATTGTTATTGATAATATGACACCCTCTGATCAATATTCATTCACGTCCAGCATTACAGAGGCTTTTCCTCGCACCTCACAGGCATCCCGCAGGCCTACAGCAGGGTCACGAATTAAAGGACCAATAAAACTCCAATACAAGTAGTTTTACACTTAGCATTCACCTCTGCAGGAATGTATCAGGTTAGAAGATATCTGAGATAAAGTTATGAATAAGGGGGTGGGTGGATATAGGCCCTGATTCAGAGCCGGACGCTATTTGCGCTCTCTCGTTCATAAAATAGGGGTGGCTATTCAAATGAACCATTCGCACTTTGCGGTCTGTTCACGCCTCTATGTCTGAACGAGCGAACAAAACTTGCGGTCGTTTTTTTAAAAAATACGCCCCCTGGTCGCTCGCATCCTACGTCATGTCCTCTATTTATTAGATTTATCGAGTACATCGACCAGGGTATGAACTGCTCGCTATTCTTGTGGTTGGTTTTTGCTACCACAATTTTGCGAGCAGTTCTGGCTATAAAATAACCCAGTGACGTGGTCAATGACGCTGCTGTATTAATTATGCCCACCCTTAAAACGCCCGTTTTGACCTTTAAGCACGCCTGCGTTCAGATCTCCACTCCCTGTTTTCAAGCACCTTCCCCTGTTACCACCCACATACGCCTCCTCCTGTCACTCAAAATAGCAGGCATTCGCTATTTAGCGCACAAACGATTTTTGGCTGCACTGACTGGTTAGCGCAGTTGGGCAAACATCGCTCGGTGCGAACGAGCGGCTGCTTACGAGCGGCTCTGAATCAGGCCCATATTCAGGACTCAGCAGACCCACTATCAGCCATGCTATTGATGCTGGACAATGCAATAGAGCCCAGGTTCTCACTCTTGTCCCTCAGGACCCCAAACAGTGCATGTTTTCCAGGTCTCCTCATAGAATCACAAGTTAAATAATTAATTCCATCTGTGGATCTTTAGAAATGTGTCAATGAGTAATGAATACACCTGTGCTCCTGCTGGGTGACCTGCAAAATGTGACCTTTGTGGGGTCCTGAGGACCGAGTTTGAGAACCACTGCAATAGAGAATGATATGGCAGTCTGGCCACCCAGAGGCCCTGATTCAGAGCCGGACGCTCTGAAAGAGCGCTCGCTCTGAATCAGGGTGTTTTTTTTTTTTTATGTGCGGCCTCCTGGCCGCTCGCAAAGCTGTGGGTGACCACCCACCGCTATAGCGAGCGGCCAGGTTGATGGTCGGGATGGTCAAAACCATCGCACTTGCGACGAGTCCCTTGCGGTAGGGTCTCGTGGCCGCAAGCCCCAGAGAGATTTCGTCTCTAACAGAGCCGGAATCTCTCCATTGACATCACTCGTAATGTCAGTGGGACCGCCCCCAAATGACAGGCGTTCACATGGGAACGCCTCTATTCGGGCACCCCCCCGGCCCGCCCACCAAAGGTGGCGAGCTGCCACTTAACATCGACAGCTCGCCCCCTTTGGTGCAAGACCCGGAGCGACGGATTACCCGTTGCTAGCCGGGTCTCGCACATGCGCACGACGGAGCCGGCTCCGTCGTGCGCATGCACTGTGGGCCACCATCGACCCAGTTGCGAGCACTCAGCGCTTGCGACCGGGTCTGAATCAGGCCCAGAGTTCTTTATTCGAACTATACTGAACTGACCATTACTGACAGGAATGGTTTAAGGAACAAATACACCATTAGGTGGTGCTATAGTCAGTAGTAGGGATTAGCCATAGCACGGTCGGGATCGACTTGTTCCTGTTTTGCCCCCATCGGTACATGCCTATTGATGACATTATTCCATTGCTTGTAAACCATTCCATGGTTTGAACCATTGATGGTATGCTTGTGCGTAGGGGGCTATGACCAGATATAGTTTGTGGACGCAAACTGCGATTTTCTCCCTGTGGTGTATGGAGCAGGAGTGACACCAACAAACCTCGGATACTACCATTGGAAGGAATAAGGCGATAGTTGGAATTATCGCTTTCAGGGAATCACATTGATAAACCCTTCACCACCGAGATGAGAATATGAACAGTTACGAACCATCGCTTATGTTGTTGCTGAAAATAAATCGTGATATTACTGTATATTTGCATTTACGTTTGGTTTATTTTTTTGATGTACATTTGTTCATGGTCTGATATTAAATGTACATATATACACCCATAACATTAAAACCACCTGCCTAATAATGTGTAGGTCCCCTTGTGCAGCCAAGCCAGCTCTGGCCTGACGAGGCATGGACTCCACGAGACGTCTGAGGGTGACCTGTGGTATCTGGAACCAAGACGTTAGCAGCAGATCCTATAAGTCCTGTAAGATGTGATGTGGGGTCTCCATGGCTGGGACTTGTTTTTCCAGCACATCCCACAGATGTTCCATCAGACTGAGGGCCTGATTCAGAGCCGGACGCTGTGAACTAGTGCCCGCTCTGAAACAGGGCGTTTTTTTTTTGTGAGGCGGCCTCTTGGACGCTCGCATAGCTGTGGGTTACCACCCACAGCTTATGCGAGCGTCCACGATGATGGTTGCGATGGTCAAGACCATCGCGACCATTGGTCTTACGACGAGACCCAGGAGTGATTTTGGCTCTAACAGAGCCAAAATCACTCCCACTGACATCACTAGTGATGTCAGTGGGGCTGGACCCAGACGGTAGGCGTTCCCATGGGAACGCCTCCGTCTGGGCAGCCACGCCCCCGGCATGCCCACAAAAGGGGCCGTGCTGTCAATCACCATCGACAGCACGCCCCCTTTGGTGCGAGACCCATAACGACGGCTACCCCGTCATTATTAGGGTCTCGCACATGCGCATGATGGAGGCACCTCCGTTGTGCGCATCCGCATTTGGGAAACATCGACCCGCTTGCGAGCGCTCAGCGCTCACAAGCGGGTCTGAATGAGACCCTGAAATCTGAGGAGTTTGGAGGCCAAGTCACCACCTGGATCTCTCTGTCATGTTCCTCACACCGTTCCTGAGCAATCTCTGCAGTGTGGCAGCCGGGCACATTATCCCGCTGACAGAGGTCACTACTATCAGGGAATACTGTTACCATGAAGGGGTGCACATGGTCTGCAACAATGGTTAGGTAGGTGGTACGTGGTAACATCCACATGAATGCCAGGAGCCAAGGTTTCCCAGCAGAACATTGCCCAGAGCATCACACTGCCTCCTCAGACTTGCCTTCTTCCCATAGTGCATCCTGGTGCCATCTCTTCCCCAGGTAAATGACGCACAAGCACTCAGCTGTCAATAGGATGTAAAAGAAAACGTGGTTCATCAGACCAGGCCACCTTCTTCCTCCATGGTCCAGTTTTGACGCTCATGTTCCCATTGTAAGCACTTTCGGTGGTGGACAGAGGCCAGCATGGGCGCTCTGACCGGTCTGCGGCTACGGGAAGCAATCGGGAAGCCGACTGCCTATATACTGGCAGCCGTCTTCCCGACTGTCTTATCCCGGCAAGGGTGAAATGCCGGGCGTCTAGATATAGACGCCCGCATTTCCCCAACGCCGGGAGACCGGCGCCCGGCATCACAATCGTAGTGATGCCGGGCGCCGCTAAGCGGACAGCCGTGGGGGGGGGGGAGGGATAGGTTTAGGGCTTCCGTGGGGGAACTTAGGGTTAGGCACCCCCCCAGGAGGGTTAGGCTAGGGGTAGGGAGGGTTAGGCACCCCCGGGGGGGACTTAGGGTTAGGCACCCCCCCGGGGGACTTAGGTTTAGGCAGCGGGGAAGGGGGTGGTTAGGGTTAGGCACTTAGAGGGGGGATTAGGGTTAGGCACCCCTAAGGAGGGTTAGGGTTAGGGGGGTTAGGTTAGAAGATACTTACCTATCCACGATCGGGATTTCCAGCGCTGTCAGGCTTCCGCTGCGTCGCACTCTGCTCCTGTCGGGCTGCCACTGACGGGAATTTCATACCCATTCCGCGGCTACACAGCCCCATACGCAGCACTGTGTGTTCTGTCACCTTTCTATCATAGACAGCGTTCACTACTACAGCAACTTGTGTTACAGCAGCTCTTCTGTGGGATAGGACCAGGCGGCTAGCCTTCCCTCCCCATGTGCATCAGTCTACCTTGGACGCCCATGACCCTGCACTGGTTGTCATTCCTTGGACCACTTTTTGTAGGTACTATCCACTGCATACCGGGAACACCCCACTAGACAGGCCGGCTTGTAGAGGCTCTGGCCCAGGTGTGTATCCATCACAATTTGTCCCTTCTCAAAGTCGCTCAGATCCTTACACTTATCCATTATTCCTGCTTCCAACACATCAACTTCAAGAACTGACTGTTCACTTATTACTGCCTAATATATCCCAC
This sequence comes from Taudactylus pleione, assembly GCA_031769625.1. NCBI lineage: Eukaryota > Metazoa > Chordata > Amphibia > Anura > Myobatrachidae > Taudactylus > Taudactylus pleione. The sequence continues at coordinate 1,662,759 of JAUIMM010000883.1, forward strand.
CCCTTATCAGGTGCAGTCGTACCGAGATTACCAATGTTCTCCACTTCACCTGTCAGTGGTTTTAATGTTATGGTGATGGGTGTGTGTTTGTGTACATAATATATATGTATAGGCTTGCCATATCGTCCCTTTCATTCGGAACACTTGTGAGTTACACAGGTTCTGTGGATGACTAAATCTAGGTGAAATGGAGACTTGAAATCTGTGAGATTCATGTGTCCTGAATTAAAGGGATGATATGGCAAGGCGCGCTCGCTCTCTCTGTGTATATATATATATATATATATATATATATATATAATATTAAATTCCTTATAGTACCTGTAAAATGATTTTTAGCAGAGATCCAGTTTAGGAAACTGGGCAGCCTGAAATGACAGAATATGTTCAACTACTGCTCCGCGGTTGTGAATGAATCCGTATGTTCTGCACAGCTCAGCGCTCTGCTACATTCATACCGGCCGCCAGGATGATTTTAGCTCGTATTATTATTTTCTGGGCAATACATCCAAAACTCTATGAAATCAACGCGGCTCTTTCACTATGTGCCAGGACAAGGAATAATGATATTGGCAGAAGCCTGTGATGATCTGCAGATCGTCACCGTCATATTCTGAGGAGTTTACAGGAAGTGACAGCACTGGACCAATCCTAATGCATTTATCATCTTATACAAACTCCGCACAGACAGGGCCCAGAGTCGGAACTGAGGGCCCGATTCAGACCCGCTCGTTAGGCTGCGTTCGCACGCAGCCTGCCGGTGTTTGCGATCTGCGCACGGGTACGGATCGCAGTGCGTGGGCGGGAATCGAAACGCGATCGGGAAGCGTTCGCTCGCATAGCCACCTCGCTAGAATGAGTGACAGGAGAAGCCGTTTGTGGGTGGTGACAGGGGATAGTGGATGTGCCAACGCCTTGCCATGCGATGGCGGGATTTGCATACTTTCGCTGCGATCTTATGCATCTAGCGCGCGGGTCTGAATCGAGCCCTGAGCCGCTGGACCCAGCACTGAGGCAGCAATGCTAACCACTGTGCCACTGTCATACAGACTGAATATTTCAGCTCATTTCATGGAGAGTTTCGATGTTTCTCTGACTCATCTTCATAGTCATTTATTTTAGGCCTTTTAATAGGAATCATTTTGCCGGCTTTGATGGCCTTTTTGACCTCCCTCTACTTGTATCTGGGACGTTAGCGCCTCGCTTTAGGCAGCATAAAAATGACAAACGGTTAGAGAAAAGCAGCTTGAACCCTGGGAAATGACTCAGGGACAGTAATAGAAGACTCGGAGCTCACTATATACATTAATACTCTGAATTACAAAGCGCGGAGTTTAGCTGAGACTGTTCATTTCTTTCAGCTCATTCTTTTTTTTGTCTGAGAAAACAACTCGCCTTTGATCTGGTAGAAACAGGAGCCGCTGGGACAGGTGGCGGGAACTGCACAGTCATTTATTTCAAAGCTTGCCGAGGGGTATGGGGAGGAGGGAAACTGGCAGCACGTAGACCCTGTATACCGCCTCACATACAGAAATGAAGTCGCTCCTGTATAGTAACCTCGCCATCTGTCAGCCATGGCAGGAAAGCTGAGCCGGGATGTGGCAGGTGACAGGAGACGGGACGGGAAGAACAGACTTGTGTTTATTATTATGTGTTACTCAGGTGTGACAGGTACAAACCCTAACAGGTACGTAAGAAAAGTGCATCCAACGCTCTTGTCAATAGGGGTCGTCAGCTCCAAAATAGCAATAAGCAAAAACGAAACCGAGGAACCAGCGCCTGACGGCCGACCATTGCTGTATTTCCAGGCCACCGAACATTACAGCTTTTATTTGGACTGCTACCTCTCTCCAATTTGAGCTGGAACATCTGCTGCTACACATGGAATATCTAGTGGCCAAACTTCTCCCCACCTTCTGTACACTGTGCTGCTACGAGGAACTGTGGGACTGATTCACTACGGAACGCAATAGCGATTACGTTAAAAAGTGGAATGTTATGCAATGGCCAAGTCAATCCCCTGACCTGAATCCGATTGAGCATGCATTTCACTTGATGAAGACAAAACTGAAAGGAAAAAGCCCCAAGAACAAGCAGGAACTGAAGACATTTGCAGTAGAGGCCTGGCAGAGCATCACCAGGGATGAAACCCAGCGTCTGGTGATGTCTATGCGTTCCAGACTTCAGGCTGTAATTGCCTGCAAAGGATTTGCAGCAAAGTATTAATAAGTGAAAGTCAGATTTAGGATTGTTTAGTTTGTCCCATTACTTTTGGCCCCTTAAAAAGTGGGAGGCACTTATAGAAACCATTGTAATTCCTACACCGTTCACCTGATTTGAATGTAATTACCCTCAAATTAAATCTGAAAGTCTGCAGTTAAAGCACATCTTGTTTGTTTCATTTCAAAACCATTGTGGTGGTGAATAGAGGCCAAAATATGAAAATTCTGTCAATGTCCCAATATTTATGCACCTGACTGTAGCTTTGTGTCATCAGTAACCATGGACCTTACTGAAGGTCACTAATTATATAATTTACAGTGCATCCAGAAAGTATTCACAGCGCTTCATTTTTTCCACATTTTGTTACATTACAGCCTTATTCCAAAATGGGAAAAAAATAGTTTTTGTCCTCAAAATTCTACACACAATACTCCATAATGACAACGTGTAAAAAATTTTTTTTTTTTTAATTCTTGCAAATTTAATTTGAAAAAAAACTAAGAAATCACATGTACATAAATATTCACAGCCTTTGCCATCAAGCTCAAAATTGAGCTCAGGTGCATCCTGTTTCCACTGATCATCCTTGAGATGTTCCTGCAGCTTATTTGGAGTCTACCTGGGGTAAATTCAATTGTTTGGACATGATTTTGAAAGGCATACACCCGTCTATATAAGGTCCCACACTTGACAGTGCATGTCAGAGCACAAACCAAGCATGGATTCCAAGGAATTGTCTGTAGACCTCCGAGACAGGATTGTCTCGAGGCACAAATCTGGGGAACAGTACAGAAAAATATCTGCTGCCTTGAAGGTCCCAATGAGCACAGAGGCCTCCATTATCCGTAAATGGAACAAGTTCAGAACCACCATGACTCTTCATAGACTTGGCCAGCTGTCTATAATGAGCGATCATGGGAGAAGGGCCCTAGACAGGGAGGTCACCAAGAACCCGATGGTCACTCTGTCAGGTATTACAAGGAGAACCTTCCAGGACAACCATCTCTGCAGCAATCTACCAAACAAACCTGTATGGTAAAGTGGCCAGACGAAAGATACTCCTTAGTAAAAAGCACATGGCAGCCCGCTTGGAGTTTGGCAAAATGCACCTGAAGGACTCTCAGACCATGAGAAACAAAATTTTCTGGGCTGATGAGACAAAGATTGAACTCTTTGGCATCAATGCCAGGCGTTATGTATGGAGGAAACCAAGCACAGCTCATCACCATGCCAATACCATCCCTACAGTGAAGCATGGTGGTGGCAGCATCATGCTGTGGGGATGTTTTTCAGCGGCAGGAACTGGGAGACTAGTCAGAATAGAGGGAAAAATGAATGCAGCAATGTACAGAGACATCCTGGATGAAAACCTGCTCCAGAGCGCTCTTGACCTCAGACTGGGGCGACGATTCATCTTTCAGCAGGACAACGACCCTAAGCACACAGCCATGATATCAAAGGATTGGCTTCAGGACAACTCTGTGAATGTCTTTGAGTGGCCCAGCCAGAGCCCAGACTTGAATCCAATCGAACATCTCTGGAGAGATCTGAAAATGGCTGTGCACCGACGCTTCCCATCCAACCTGATGGAGCTTGAGAGGTGCTGCAAAGAGGAATGGGCGATACTGCCCAAAGATAGGTGTGCCAAGCTTGTGGCATCATATTCAAAAAGACTTGAGGCTGTAATTGCTGCCAAAGGTGCATCAACAAAGTATTGAGCAAAGGCTGTGAATACTTACGTACGTGTGATTTTAGTTTTTTTTTTTTTATTAAATTTGCAAAAATCTAAAAAAAAACCCCCAACTTTGTACACATTGTCATTATGGGGTATTGTGTGTAGAATTTTGAGGGCAAAAATGTATTAAATTTTAGAATAAGGCTGTAACATAAAATGTGGAAAATGTGAAGCGCTGTGAATACTTTCCGGATGCACTGTAAACGACAAGAGCCCAATACTGATCCACGTGACACCACTAACAATGTTACCTCATATCAGTTCTCTACTTGTACCTTTCCCCTCACCCCAGGACTCATCTCATATACCTGCTGTGTGGAACAATGGTGGAACGCATTAGTGAAATAAATCACATGAAATACGCTGCCACCAGTCAGTTTAAAACTTATCTCATGAGCATTCATCGCATGTGTTAGGCATGACGTGTCCCTTCCAGGAACCATGCTGACACTGTGCTATTATATTTCCTACCATATATATCAGAGTCACATCCCTCAGATAAGTCAGACTCATGGCTGAATAGATTACAGCTATTACACACTTACATACACCAGACATCCAGCATATTATTACACTCTTGCATACACCAGACATCCAATGTATTATTACACACTTACATACACCAGACATCCAGTGTATTATTACACACTTACATACACCAGACATCCAGCATATTATTACACTCTTGCATACACCAGACATCCAGCGTATTATTACACACTTACATACACCAGACATCCAGTGTATTATTACACACTTACATACACCTGGCAGCCAGCATATTACACACTTACATACACCAGACATCCAGTGTATTATTACACACTTACATACGCCTGGCATCCAGCATATTATTACACACTTACATACAGCAGACATCAAGTGTATTATTACACACTTACATACACCAGACATCCAATGTATTATTACACACTTACATACACCAGACATCCAGCGTATTATTACACACTTACACCAGAAATCCAGCGTATTATTACACACTTACACCAGATATCCAGTGTATTATTACACACTTACATACACCAGACATCCAGTGTATTATTACACACTTACATACACCAGACATCCAGCATATTACAACACACTTACATACACCAGACATCCAGCATATTATTACACACTTACATACACCAGACATCCAATGTATTATTACACACTTACATACACCAGACATCCAGCGTATTATTACACACTTACATACACCAGACATCCAGCGTATTATTACACACTTACATACACCAGACATCCAGTGTATTACACACTTACATACACCTGGCACCCAGCATATTATTACACACTTACATAAAACAGGCATACAGCACATTATTACACACTTACATAAAACAGGCGTACAGTATATTATTACACACTTACATAAAACAGGCACACAGTATATTATTACACACTTACATAAAACAGGCACACAGTATATTATTACTCAATTACATAAAACAGGCATATAGGATATTATTACACACTTACATAAAACAGGCATACAGTATATTATTACACACTTACATAAAACAGGCACACAGTATATTATTACACACTTACATAAAACAGGCATACAGCATATTATTACACACTTACATAAAACAGGCATACAGTATATTATTACACACTTACATAAAACAGGCATACAGCATATTACACACTTACATAAAACAGGCATATAGGATATTATTACACACTTACATAAAACAGGCACACAGTATATTATTACACACTTACATAAAACAGGCGTACAGTATATTATTACACACTTACATAAAACAGGCGTACAGTATATTATTATACACTTACATAAAACAGGCATACAGTATATTATTACACACTTACATAAAACAGCCATACAGCATATTATTACACACTTACATAAAACAGGCGTACAGTATATTATTACACACTTACATAAAACAGCCATACAGCATATTATTACACACTTACATAAAACAGGCGTACAGTATATTACACACTTACAGAAAACAGGCATACAGCATATTATTACACACTTACATAAAATAGGCACACAGTATATTATTACACACTTACATAAAACAGGCACACAGTATATTATTACACACTTACATAAAACAGGCATACAGTATATTATTACACACTTACAGAAAACAGGCATCCAGCATATTATTACACACTTACAGAAAACAGGCGTACAGTATATTACACACTTACATAAAACAGGCATATAGGATATTATTACACACTTACAGAAAACAGGCATACAGTATATTATTACACACTTACATAAAACAGGCATACAGTATATTATTACACACTTACATAAAACAAGCCTACAGCATATTATTACACACTTACAGAAAACAGGCGTACAGCATATTATTACACACTTACAGAAAACAGGCATCCAGCATATTATTACACACTTACAGAAAACAGGCGTACAGCATATTATTACACACTTACATAAAATAGGCATACAGTATATTATTACACACTTACATAAAACAGGAATACAGTATATTATTACACACTTACATAAAACAGGCATACAGTATATTATTACACACTTACAGAAAACAGGCGTACAGCATATTATTACGCACTTACATAAAACAGGCATACAGCATATTATTACGCACTTACAGAAAACAGGCCTACAGCATATTATTACACACTTACAGAAAACAGGCGTACAGCATATTATTACACACTTACAGAAAACAGGCGTACAGCATATTATTACACACTTACAGAAAACAGGCGTACAGCATATTTTACACACTTTCAGAAAACAGGCATCCAGCATATTATTACACACTTACAGAAAACAGGCGTACAGCATATTATTACACACTTACAGAAAACAGGCATCCAGCGTATTATTACACACTTACATAAAATAGGCATACAGTATATTATTACACACTTACATAAAACAGGAATACAGTATATTATTACACACTTACATAAAACAGGAATACAGTATATTATTACACACTTACATAAAACAGGCATACAGTATATTATTACACACTTACATAAAACAGGCATACAGCATATTATTACACACTTACATAAAACAGGCATACAGTATATTATTACACACTTACATAAAACAGGCCTACAGCATATTATTACACACTTACAGAAAACAGGCATACAGTATATTATTACACACTTACAGAAAACAGGCGTACAGCATATTATTACACACTTACAGAAAACAGGCGTACAGCATATTATTACACACTTACATAAAATAGGCATACAGTATATTATTACACACTTACAGAAAACAGGCGTACAGCATATTATTACATACACCGGGCATCCAGCGTATTATTATCACCTTTAAGTTCTGTAATAGCACTATTATACACAGTACAAAAACCACTGAGAAATGACAGAGCGCACCCATTTCTGAAATGTTACCTTCTCTTTAATTACAGATCATGGTTAGGAGAACACGGAGAACCAAAGTCATCTGATTGACAGTTTATCAGTTCACAGAACACAATTTACTACAAGTTACAGGAATGTAGCGGCCGGTGCAGAGAGATCAGCAGCCTATCGGTAGTACAAGTGTCAGCGTACAAGCAGAATGGCGCCCTGCACAGTAATAATGCCCATTCTCCACCACAGTCTTTATTATCCAGCTGTGGCCAGAAAATAATATTAGCAATAAATTAGCCCAGTTTACAGAATCTCCTATAAGCCCAGACACATTGCCCCATCCATGGCAAATTCTGTGGAGGTGGATGAGCGCTGGGGTGGAATAATATAAATAAGAGGACAGCAATATACAGCAGAATACAAGTGACATTACATGGAGCATATTTTATTTATTTATATATATATATATATATATATATATATATATATATAAAACACAAGAGCTAATAATAATAATATATATTTATATGACCTGTAAATAACTTGTATTATCAGTGAGTTGTGGTGTCATTGCTTTAGTGTTTATTAGGAAAACGTGTGTCTTTATTATACTGGAGAACCTTGTACTGTAATTTATTAATATGAATCGAAGTCGCCTCAGCCTGCGGTCCCGTGATATATATCCATCCTCACTGGCTTTTATTATCCTTGTAATTTACAGTAGGGGTTCATCCCATACATCTCCCCACCCACAGGAGCCAACGTTTGACAATGACTAAAGGTGCTATCGCACCCCCCCCCCCCCCCCAATACGAATGACAAACGGCAATGTTACAGTCAGCATGAAAACTGAGGCACCCCCAGGTATGGCTGCACCCGGCTCTGTGCGTCGTCAGTACCCCAAATCTGCAGGAATCTTTAGCGCAAACAACCAGAGCTGTGGTCAGTATCGGATGGCCCAATATTTGCAGTGATAGCTATATAATAATCGTCGCTACAGGTTACATCACACTTATACCATATTATCCAATAAGCCCGTGACATGGAGTGTTCAGCTGCCATTACCGACCGTTCGTGTACTGAAGGCGGATAGGTCGCTACCGCTGTTCAGAATATTCGCACTAAAACATAAATACACCATTTCTAATTTACACATGAATTTGGCAAATCCTTCATTAATCAAAAGGAAATACAATGAACCATGCTGCCTAATAACCCCCTGTATCGATACAGTCAATACGACAGTCACTGCACTGTCCATATTCCAAGGCAGCCATTTTGTGGGCTAGAGCAATATTCTGCCCATCATCTCCCTGGAAACTAGTGACATCACTGCAGAGTCACACAGAGATTGGTTCAGGTCACAAAATGGCGTTGTGCAGGCAATGGTTACACTGCAAAGCCTCTAATCTAATGCACCTCACACAAAACACCCTTGGTACACTTAATTTTAGATTTATCTTACAGCTTTCATTGAAGCTTGTGCAAACATGCAAAATTATACAGATGTAACAGGTATTACAATCTGAATTTCTATAATGGACAGTGATCACATACAAAGTCATTCCCAGAGATTAAAACAATATCGTTTCCCTTCTAACAAATTATTTTACACGGCAGAACGTAAAAAAGAAAAAAAAGGTCCTTTCAGGCGGAAAAAAAAAAATCATTGGGAGCCCTTTTCAGGGAGCGTAACGGGGCTGAACGTAATACAGGATTTCAATCTCATTTTTTTTAATACGCACCAATAAATTAACACATAATGCAAAATATACATATAGGACTACTCCTGGTGGTTGTGGCCTGGTCATGCTGCAAAATGGCCTCCAGTGGTAAACTCGTCGCTCTGTACGTAGCTGCGTAGCCCCAGGTCCCACATGCGTTGGTCGTAGAAAGGTTCCTCGGGGAATCACATTGCGTCAAAATGGAAGCGATGAGCCTCTTGCCGCTTCTCTCGGTCGTCCGCCTTCTGGAACACAGTAACGGGAAAAACACATTAGGAGGCCATTGTGAGAGGCACACGTATTATTCGCTAATAAGGGTCCAGTTTATAATGGCATTAATTCCTCTGCAAGTATTAATGATCCAGCACTCTCTATTCATAATGATTAAACAAGTCATTAACTGCTAACGAGCGTCTATGCTGAATATAGCTTACATAATTCACATTCACCCACTTAAATATGGATTAAAAAACACTGTCGCTCATTTCTCAATAACTGTAGTTCTAAGTCAAAGTTGAGCAGGGGAGATTAATCTTCCGGGAGGTTACGGCAGCGAGCGCGGGAGATGGATGAGCGGCGTCTAATTACACCGGTGAGAGGTGACCTGACGCACCTCAGGGGACGACTGGACGGCTCTCCCGCCTTTATAACGCTATAACGTTACGCTTCATCTCAGTAAGAAGGTAAAACAATACGAAAGGTGTCCCGGCATATACTAATAAGGATGATACATATGTTTGTGATGTCACAATTGTGACATTTTAAGGCACGACCAGTGGAAGTCAGGAGCCGGGGTAGTGTATACGCACACTGCATCTCTTCACAAGACAGCCGCTGTGACGCTGTAACGTAGCATTTCGCAGGCAGATACAGCGGCTGTGACACTAACGTAGCATATCGCAGGGAGATACAGCCGCTGTGACACTGTAACATAGCATATTGCAGGCAGATAGAGCCGCAGCGGCACTGTAATGTAGCATATCGCAGGCAGATAGAGCGGCTGTGACACTGTAACGTAGCATTTCGCAGGCAGATACAGCGGCTGTGACACTAACATAGCATTTTGCAGGCAGATACAGCCGCTGTGACACTGTAATGTAGCATTTTGCAGGCAGATACAGCCGCTGTGACACTGTAACGTAGCATATCGCAGGCAGATACAGCCGCTGTGACACTAACGTAGCATATCGCAGGGAGATACAGCCGCTGTGACACTGTAACGTAGCATTTCGCAGGCAGATACAGCGGCTGTGACACTGTAACGTAGCATATCGCAGGCAGATACAGCGGTTGTGACACTAACGTAGCATATCGCAGGCAGATACAGCGGCTGTGACACTAACGTAGCATATCGCAGGCAGATACAGCGGCTGTGACACTGTAACGTAGCATATCGCAGGCAGATACAGCCGCTGTGACACTAACGTAGCATATCGCAGGCAGATACAGCGGCTGTGACACTAACGTAGCATATCGCAGGCAGATACAGCGGCTGTGACACTGTAACGTAGCATTTCGCAGGCAGATACAGCGGCTGTGACACTAACATAGCATATCGCAGGCAGATACAGTGGCTGTGACACTAATGTAGCATCGCAGGCAGATACAGCGGCTGTGACACTGTAATGTAGCATATCGCAGGCAGATACAGCGGCTGTGACACTAACGCAGCATATCGCAGGCAGATACAGCGGCTGTGACACTGTAACGTAGCATATCGCAGGCAGATACAGCCGCTGTGACACTAACGTAGCATATCGCAGGGAGATACAGCCGCTGTGACACTGTAACGTAGCATTTCGCAGGCAGATACAGCGGCTGTGACACTGTAACGTAGCATATCGCAGGCAGATACAGCGGTTGTGACACTAACGTAGCATATCGCAGGCAGATACAGCGGATGTGACACTGTAACGTAGCATATCGCAGGCAGATACAGCCGCTGTGACACTAACGTAGCATATCGCAGGCAGATACAGCGGCTGTGACACTAACGTAGCATATCGCAGGCAGATACAGCGGCTGTGACACTGTAACGTAGCATTTCGCAGGCAGATACAGCGGCTGTGACACTGTAACATAGCATATCGCAGGCAGATACAGCGGCTGTGACACTAACGTAGCATATCGCAGGCAGATACAGCGGCTGTGACACTGTAATGTAGCATATCGCAGGCAGATACAGCGGCTGTGACACTAACGTAGCATATCGCAGGCAGATACAGCCGCTGTGACACTAACGTAGCATATCGCAGGCAGATACAGCGGCTGTGACACTGTAACGTAGCATATCGCAGGCAGATACAGCGGCTGTGGCACTGTAACGTAGCATATCGCAGGCAGATACAGCGGCTGTGGCACTGTAACATAGCATATCGCAGGCAGATACAGCGGCTGTGGCACTGTAACGTAGCATATCGCAGGCAGATACAGCGGCTGTGGCACTGTAACGTAGCATATCGCAGGCAGATACAGCGGCTGTGACACTAACGTAGCATATCACAGGCAGATACAGCGACTGTGACACTGTAACGTAGCATATCGCAGGCAGATACAGCGGCTGTGACACTAACGTAGCATATCGCAGGCAGATACAGCGGCTGTGACACTAACGTAGCATATCGCAGGCAGATACAGCGGCTGTGACACTAACGTAGCATTTCGTAGGCAGATACAGCGGCTGTGACACAGTAATGTAGCATTTTGCAGGCAGATACAGCCGCTGTGACACTGTAACGTAGCATATCGCAGGCAGATACAGCCGCTGTGACACTGTAACGTAGCATTTCGCAGGCAGATACAGCGGCTGTGACACTGTAACGTAGCATTTCTGCAGGCAGAGACAGCGGCTGTGACACTGTAACGTAGCATTTCGCAGGCAGATACAGCGGCTGTGACACTGTAACGTAGCATTTCGCAGGCAGATACAGCGGCTGTGACACTAACGTAGCATATTGCAGGCAGATACAGCCGCTGTGACACTGTAACGTAGCATATTGCAGGCAGATACAGCCGCAGTGGCACTGTAACGTAGCATATCGCAGGCAGATGCAGTGGCACTGTAACGTAGCATATCGCAGGCAGATACAGCCGCTGTGACACTGTAATGTAGCATTTCGCAGGCAGATACAGCCGCTGTGACACTGTAACGTAGCATTTCGCAGGCAGATACAGCGGCTGTGACACTGTAACGTAGCATTTCGCAGGCAGATACAGCGGCTGTGACACTGTAATGTAGCATTTTGCAGGCAGATACAGCCACAGTGGCACTGTAACGTAGCATATCGCAGGCAGATACAGCCGCTGTGACACTGTTATGTAGTATTTTGAAGGCAGATACAGCCGCTGTGACACAGTAATGTAGCATATCGCAGGCAGATACAGCCGCTGTGACACTGTTATGTAGTATTTTGAAGGCAGATACAGCCGCTGTGACACAGTAATGTAGCATATCGCAGGCAGATACAGCTGCTATGACACTGTAATGTAGCATTTTGCAGACAGATACAGCCGCAGTGGCACTGTAACGTAGCATAGGGCAGGCAGATACAGCCGCAGTGGCACATATATAGGCACGCCGCGTATCATTTTAGTCAGCAGAAGCTGCTTGTGCGATCTATTCACATTGCATTACCAAGAAGACACATTTTAAAGGGAAAAAGTTGCATGAAAAAATGCTCTTCGCTACCAAGTCGCACAGCGCTCACGCGTTATGTGCAGTGGCGGCAGAGTCTGAATGTGTATAAGAAAGGCTACGATGCTGCGGCCTTCCCTCATGCCAGGGACCGTTGTGCTTTATCTGTGACTTTGTATCTGTGTAAAACGAATACCTGCTGCAGCCCGGGGGGTGTGGTGTAAGAGATAGACAGTAATTAGATAGACAATGTAAATACAGAACCCAGATGTTAGACAGACAATAGGTCGACAAGTACAAAAGGTCGACAAGTACAAAAGGTCGACATGTAAGAAGGTCGACAGGGTGAAAAGGTCGACACAAAAATGGTCGACACAAAAATGGTCACCATGTTTTGTTTTTTTTTTTAGCCCTAATCTTCACCCTAACTCTAACCCTCCCTCCTGGTGCCTAAAGCTAACCGTCAGGGTAGGTGCCTGACCCTAACCGTCCCATCTAATGCTTAACCCTCCGGTAAGTGCCTAACCTCAACCCTCCCTCCTGGTGCCTAACCCTAACCGTCTTGGTAAGTGCCTAACCCTCCAGTAAGTGCCTAACCCGAAAAAAACAAAAAAACAACGTGTCGATCATTTGTGTGTCGACCATTTTCATGTCGACCTTTCGACCATGTCGATCATTTGTACCGGTCGGCCTTTTGTACCTGTCGACCTTTTAACTGTCTAACATCTGGGGTCTATCTAGAAATTGTCTAACTAATTACCGTCTACAGTCCAGAACCCACAGCCTGGTGCCTCTGTGACTGGTGCATGCCGCAAAGTCTGTGGTGCGCCAAATGGGGCTATTTGGCGTGATTGGAGAATAGGTGTATATGGACACATCTGTATCTGCACTTTCAGCCATTCTGATAAAGGATCTAATGTGTCTGTGTGTAAATACCATTAGGCACTTTTCTTGGAGGGTATCCAGGCACATAGTAGACATTCACCATGTTGACATTACGGTCGTCATCCTCAGAACATCGACATCTGAAATGTTGATATCCTCAGAATGCAGACTATCAGGGGCCGACATGAGCACTGTCGGCCTAACAGACCGCACCCATCTTGGCGCTCGGTCATGTCACAATCACAGAGTTACTTTATTCACATATAAAACATGTTTTGAATAAATACTAATTTCTAAAGACTTAGAGAATAACGAGATGGTATAACCGCATGTAACCAGCAGATAACACGTCCAGGGACAAATCTATATCTAAGGGAATAAGGGACAGCTGCCAACTATGGTGTGACACTCTGGGGACGTGAGAGTGACCATCCACACTCTGCATGACATCAGTTATAATTAACTGCAAGAGCTCGGGGGTCTCTATTACAGGACAGACCGTTCTCTTATATAATCCGGCAGATTTATTTATAGCATGTGCAAGGAATAGGCAGATAATGGAGCCACGGCCCTCAGGGCTAAGCTACCTGCCGAGCTTTAGATCTGCGCTCTTTATACAGGACAGCAGTGATACTATAATTCGTAAACTGGAAATGTTTAACGCGGCAGCTGCAGTTTTAGGTTATACATTATAGATTGTCCATATCTGTCCCTATGGGGTCTATTTACTAAGCAGTGTTAGGAGACGGAGTGAAAAGTGATAAGGTGCCAGCCAATCAGCTCCCGACTGTCATTTTTCAAACACAGCCTGTGAGATGACAGTCGGGAGCTGATTGGCTGGCACCTTATCACTTTTCACTCTGTCTCCCAACACTGCTTAGTAAATAGACCCCTATGTACAGTAAAACACAAATAAAGTTGGTCACAGCTGCGTTTTGATCCTGAGATGGGACAAGTTGGTGGAGCACAGAACACACTGTACTTCCTGTGACAAGACACCAGTATAAAGGCGGCCTGTGCAGGGTACCTAACATCTGGAAAGCTACTGTAAGCCACGTAAACCAATCAGATCTAACTGTACACAGAAAGAGGAATTTGATTGGTCCCTGAAAATATTTCCCTGCGCACAAGGTTTCACAAAGGTCAGCAAGTGGTCTGTAATCTGCTTCATATACAGAACAATGAGAAAACTCCACATTGACCAAATGAATGAGTATTTATTGGAAACATAACAGACAAAGATGTGGTAACGGGGCGAGATAATAATGTTCATTCAGTTCACTATCAATCGGTAACATCGGACCCATATGCACACTTGCACAAGCCCTGACCTCTCTCATTCATATACTAGGAGAACATAGCAAAACAATTGGTAACATCGGACCCATACGCACACTTGCACAAGCCCTGACCTCACTCATTCATATACTAGGGGAACATAGGGAAACAATCGGTAACATCGGACCCATACGCACACTTGCACAAGCCCTGACCTCACTAATTCATATACTAGGGGAACATAGGGAAACAATCGGTAACATCGGACCCATACGCACACTTGCACAAGCCCTGACCTTACTCATTCATATACTAGGGGAACATAGCAAAACAATCGGTAACATCGGACCCATACGCACACTTGCACAAGCCCTGACCTCTCTCATTCATATACTAGGGGAACATAGCAAAACAATCGGTAACATCGGACCCATACGCACACTTGCACAAGCCCGGACCTTAATCATTCATATACTAGGGGAACATAGCAAAACAATCGGTAACATCGGACCCATACGCACACTTGCACAAGCCCTGACCTTACTCATTCATATACTAGGGGAACATAGGGAAACAATCGGTAACATCGGACCCATACGCACACTTGCACAAGCCCTGACCTTACTCATTCATATACTAGGGAAACATAGCGAAACAATCGGTAACATCAGACCCATACGCACACTTGCACAAGCCCTGACCTTACTCATTCATATACTAGGGGAACATAGCAAAACAATCGGTAACATCGGACCCATACGCACACTTGCACAAGCCCTGACCTTACTCATTCATATACTAGGGGAACATAGGGAAACAATCGGTAACATCGGACCCATACGCACACTTGCACAAGCCCTGACCTTACTCATTCATATACTAGGGAAACATAGCGAAACAATCGGTAACATCAGACCCATACGCACACTTGCACAAGCCCTGACCTTACTCATTCATATACTAGGGGAACATAGCAAAACAATCGGTAACATCGGACCCATACGCACACTTGCACAAGCCCTGACCTTACTCATTCATATACTAGGGGAACATAGGGAAACAATCGGTAACATCAGACCCATACGCACACTTGCACAAGCCCTGACCTTACTCATTCATATACTAGGGAAACATAGCGAAACAATCGGTAACATCAGACCCATACGCACACTTGCACAAGCCCTGACCTTACTCATTCATATACTAGGGGAACATAGCAAAACAATCGGTAACATCGGACCCATACGCACACTTGCACAAGCCCTGACCTTACTCATTCATATACTAGGGGAACATAGGGAAACAATCGGTAACATCAGACCCATACGCACACTTGCACAAGCCCTGACCTTACTCATTCATATACTAGGGGAACATAGGGAAACAATCGGTAACATCGGACCCATACGCACACTTGCACAAGCCCTGACCTTACTCATTCATATACTAGGGAAACATAGCGAAACAATCGGTAACATCAGACCCATACGCACACTTGCACAAGCCCTGACCTTACTCATTCATATACTAGGGGAACATAGCAAAACAATCGGTAACATCGGACCCATACGCACACTTGCACAAGCCCTGACCTTACTCATTCATATACTAGGGGAACATAGGGAAACAATCGGTAACATCGGACCCATACGCACACTTGCACAAGCCCTGACCTTACTCATTCATATACTAGGGAAACATAGCGAAACAATCGGTAACATCAGACCCATACGCACACTTGCACAAGCCCTGACCTTACTCATTCATATACTAGGGGAACATAGCAAAACAATCGGTAACATCGGACCCATACGCACACTTGCACAAGCCCTGACCTTACTCATTCATATACTAGGGGAACATAGGGAAACAATCGGTAACATCAGACCCATACGCACACTTGCACAAGCCCTGACCTTACTCATTCATATACTAGGGGAACATAGCAAAACAATCGGTAACATCGGACCCATACGCACACTTGCACAAGCCCTGACCTTACTCATTCATATACTAGGGGAACATAGGGAAACAATCGGTAACATCGGACCCATACGCACACTTGCACAAGCCCTGACCTCTCTCATTCATATACTAAGGGAACATAACAAAACAATCGGTAACATCGGACCCATACGCACACTTGCACAAGCCCTGACCTTACTCATTCATATACTAGGGGAACATAGGGAAACAATCGGTAACATCGGACCCATACGCACACTTGCACAAGCCCTGACCTTACTCATTCATATACTAGGGGAACATAGCGAAACAATCGGTAACATCAGACCCATACGCACACTTGCACAAGCCCTGACCTTACTCAGTAATTGCTACCAGCCAAGCACGCTATCAGTGCTATGGCTGCTTTTGGCCACGCTATCAGTGCTATGGCTGCTTATGGCCACGCGCAAGCCATCAGTGCTATGGCTGCTTATGGCCACGCGCACGCTATCAGTGCTATGGCTGCTTATGGCCACGCGCACGCTATCAGTGCTATGGCTGCTTATGGCCACGCGCACGCTATCATTGGTATGGCTGCTTATGGCCATGCGCACGATATCAGTGCTATGGCTGCTTATGGCCACGCGCACGCTATCAGTGCTATGGCTGCTTATGGCCACGTGCACGCTATTATTGCTATGGCTGCTTATGGCCACGCTATCAGTGCTGTGGCTGCTTATGGCCACGCTATCAGTGCTATGGCTGCTTTTGGCCACACGCACGCTATCAGTGCTATGGCTGCTTATGGCCACGCTATCAGTGCTGTGGCTGCTTATGGCCACGCTATCAGTGCTATGGCTGCTTATGGCCACACGCACGCTATCAGTGCTATGGCTGCTTATGGCCACGTGCACGCTATCAGTGCTATGGCTGCTTATGACTAGGCGCACGCTATCAGTGCTATGGCTGCTTATGGCCACGTGCACGCTATCAGTGCTATGGCTGCTTATGACTAGGCGCACGCTATCAGTGCTATGGCTGCTTATGGCCAAGCGCACGCTATCAGTGCTATGGCTGCTTATGGCAACGCGCACGCTATCAGTGCTATGGCTGCTTATGGCCACGCGCACGCTATCAGTGCTATGGCTGCTTATGGCCACGCTATCAGTGCTATGGCTGCTTACGGCCACGCGCACGCTATCAGTGCTATGGCTGCTTACGGCCACGCGCACGCTATCAGTGCTATGGCTGCTTATGGCCACGCGCACGCTATCAGTGCTATGGCTGCTTATGGCCACGCGCACGCTATCAGTGCTATGGCTGCTTATGGCCACGTGCATGCTATCAGTGCTATGGCTGCTTAAGGCCACGCTATCAGTGCTATAGCTGCTTATGACCACGTGCATGCTATCAGTGCTATGGCTGCAAATGACTACGCGCACGCTATCAGTGCTATGGCTGCTTATGGCCACGCTATCAGTGCTATGGCTGCTTATGGCCACGCGCACGCTATCATTGCTATGGCTGCTTATGGCCACGCGCACGCTATCACTGCTATGGCTGCTTATGGCCACGCGCACACTATCAGTGCTATGGCTGCTTATGGCCACGCGCACGCTATCAGTGCTATGGCTGCTTATGGCCACGCGCACGCCATCAGTGCTATGGCTGCTTATGGCCACGCTATCAGTGCTGTGGCTGCTTATGGCCACGCGCACGCTATCAGTGCTATGGCTGCTTATGGCCACACGCACGCTATCAGTGCTATGGCTGCTTATGGCCACACGCACGCTATCAGTGCTATGGCTGCTTATGGCCACACGCACGCTATCAGTGCTATGACTGCTTATGACTACGCGCACGCTATCAGTGCTATGGCTGCCTATGGCCACGCGCACGTTATCAGTGCTATGGCTGCCTATGGCCACGCGCACGCTATCAGTGCTATGGCTGCTTATGGCCACGCTATCAGTGCTGTGGCTGCTTATGGCCACGCTATCAGTGCTATGGCTGCTTATGGCCACACGCACGCTATCAGTGCTATGGCTGCTTATGGCCACACGCACGCTATCAGTGCTATAGCTGCTTATGGCCACACGCATGCTATCAGTGCTATGGCTGCTTATGGCCACGCGCACACTATCAGTGCTATAGATGCTTATGGCCACGTGCATGCTATCAGTGCTATGGCTGCTTATGGCCATGCTATCAGTGCTATAGCTGCTTATGACCACGTGCATGCTATCAGTGCTATGGCTGCAAATGACTACGCGCACGCTATCAGTGCTATGGCTGCTTATGGCCACGCTATCAGTGCTATGGCTGCTTATGGCCACGTGCACGCTATCAGTGCTATGGCTGCTTATGGCCACGCGCACGCTATCAGTGCTATGGCTGCTTATGGCCACGCGCACGCTATCATTGCTATGGCTGCTTATGGCCACGCGCACGCTATCATTGCTATGGCTGCTTATGGCCACGCGCACGCTATCAGTGCTATGGCTGCTTATGGCCACGCGCACGCTATCAGTGCTATGGCTGCTTATGGCCACGCGCACGCCATCAGTGCTATGGCTGCTTATGGCCACGTGCACGCTATCAGTGCTATGGCTGCTTATGGCCACACGCACGCTATCAGTGCTATGACTGCTTATGACTACGCGCACGCTATCAGTGCTATGGCTGCCTATGGCCACGCGCACGTTATCAGTGCTATGGCTGCCTATGGCCACGCGCACGCTATCAGTGCTATGGCTGCTTATGGCCACGCTATCAGTGCTGTGGCTGCTTATGGCCACGCTATCAGTGCTATGGCTGCTTATGGCCACACGCACGCTATCAGTGCTATGGCTGCTTATGGCCACACGCACGCTATCAGTGCTATAGCTGCTTATGGCCACACGCATGCTATCAGTGCTATGGCTGCTTATGGCCACGCGCACACTATCAGTGCTATAGATGCTTATGGCCACGTGCATGCTATCAGTGCTATGGCTGCTTATGGCCATGCTATCAGTGCTATAGCTGCTTATGACCACGTGCATGCTATCAGTGCTATGGCTGCAAATGACTACGCGCACGCTATCAGTGCTATGGCTGCTTATGGCCACGCTATCAGTGCTATGGCTGCTTATGGCCACGTGCACGCTATCAGTGCTATGGCTGCTTATGGCCACGCGCACGCTATCAGTGCTATGGCTGCTTATGGCCACGCGCACGCTATCATTGCTATGGCTGCTTATGGCCACGCGCACGCTATCATTGCTATGGCTGCTTATGGCCACGCGCACGCTATCAGTGCTATGGCTGCTTATGGCCACGCGCACGCTATCAGTGCTATGGCTGCTTATGGCCACGCGCACGCCATCAGTGCTATGGCTGCTTATGGCCACGCACACGCCATCAGTGCTATGGCTGCTTATGGCCACGCGCACGCTATCAGTGCTATGGCTGCTTATGGCCACGCGCAAGCTATCAGTGCTATGGCTGCTTATGGCCACGCGCACGCTATCAGTGCTATGGCTGCTTATGGCCACGCGCACGCTATCAGTGCTATGGCTGCTTATGGCCACGCGCACGCTATCAGTGCTGTGGCTGCTTATGGCCACGCAGTGAATAATTTATGCACGCCCCTGCAACGTCGTTGAAACGCACTGGCATGCCTGCGTTCGCCCGACCAACCCACCGTCACCACCCACAAACAGCCCTTCCTGTCAATCACTCTGCTCTAGGTCTGCAATCGCAATTCTGTTTGCAATTGCTAGTTTGCGCACTGCGATGCAAACGCATGCGCAGACCGCAACAATCGACCAATTGCGTGCGTCTTTGCAACTGCGATCCAAGATGAATCAGGCCTGCACATCGCTCCTCGGAGCCTAGGTGATTGACCCAGCTGTAGTATACTGTACGATGGCGCATCCATCAGACGCTGAATGTGCACTTTTATAGAACGCCATTATATTTTGCTAAGCATTAACGGCTGCAATCACTGCAGACAACGATGAACACGTAGCACATGCTCGCCATGAATTGTGCGCACGCCCCTTTGCTTACATTACTTTCTCCAGTCTCAGGATTTGCTATGATGAATGAAATGAGATTTGTGCACTTTGCTTTCATGGCCGCCAGCTGTAAATCCTCACGTGAGCAGGGCCCTACCTACCCACCCTCCGTTATCACGTCTGCATTGATCTGTCCCTGTTCTATGTATGCCCACGTTCTCCCACCTCTATGGAGCATTATACATCTACAACACAATGATCACCACCTTTGTGTACAATATACAGGCGGTGGTGTTGGTGGCTTTCTGGCATAAAACCGTAGGAATGCTTCATATTATTACACAAAAGACAATCTATTATTACAATACGTGGATCCTCGTTCCTGTGGATAGATAACTGCCATTACATACTGGGATTGTGTCACTGAATGCCCCTGTACATAACAGGACAGGTCCTTCACAGACTGGGATCACAGACCTGATCTGTATAAGGGAGGTTTCTCATGTCTCCTGTACAGCAGTGTATTACTAGCACTCCCGTATAACACGGCTTGTCACACTGCTGACCACTGTACTACGTGTGTGCCATAGGGCGTACCTTCTCTTGCCAGTGCAGGATTCCAATTATAGCCAGGATGAAGACACAGACGCCGATGAGGGCGATGGCGGTCAGTAGGACAATGTTACTGGGCGTCAGGTACAGCTTGGCACTCCAGCTGGGGAATAGAGGAGAGACCATTATGGATGCAGCGCACGTAATGAATCATCTTCAAATTACACATTATCAGTATAAATGGGGATCCGGCAATGTATAAAAATCACAGATATGTCCTTATACACCTAGTCTCAATACGCCATACAGTGGGAGACACATGGCGTGAGTGAGCCGTACTGAGCAGTGCAATTGTGTCTTATTCACAGCGAAACACCACTCAATCGCCGGGCTGCGACATTAACTGCACAGGAATTAGTGTTAAATATGTACAGAGTCGCAGATGGAACCTGGTGTATAAAAAAAAATATCTGCGACCGCTGCGTCAGAGCACTCCGTATACAGGTCCAGAATTACTCGCACGCAGTGTGATGTACACACTCTAATATCACATATCACATTGATCAGCGCAGTCTCCATAAGCGGTTTTGTTGCATCCAATGTTTTAATTTGTGTGAATAAGAAGCGCACTCGAGCAAAGACGACGCTCGGCGCAAGGCGAGTCGCCGATGACCAGGCTCGCCGAGAAGGGCTTTTTTGCACGTTTGCGGCAATGGGGTATGAAGGCACATCCATCACAGAGAGGACCTGACCCTTATAGTAGAGGCAGCCAGTTTGTGTGCTGGACCAATGTTCACGGCCTACTTAGGAATGGCCACTGACCATTGATGACTACAAATCATCGATAGTTGACCACAGATGGTTTTGCCACTGATGGTGGAGATCCAATGGATCTCTGCCATTGATGGCACATATCCTCCAATGTCCTACAAGGCACTGGGAAACAGTCCAAAGCCCCGCCCCCAAATATGATTGGCCCGCTGCACAACAGACTAGGGCTGATCATCGGTGGGTGAAACCATTGATGGTTTTATGTCGATGGTTACACACCATCGAGGTTACTCACCGGTGGCCATCCTGAGGCCTACGTATTAGTCAGGATATCACAGACATGAGGCAAACTCACAGACATCATCACAGTCAGAGAACACAGGACGTTTAATGTACAAAAAATGGACCAACAAAGGACAGTGAAAGATATCAGTGTATTGTATGCACTATGTTTACACTTTACACAGCTGGAGATGAAATAAATACTGTAGTAAGAGCTTTAAGGGTGTGCAGCGGTTGTGCTTCCCAGGATGCTTTGCAGGCCAACGTCGCAGATATAACGGTAACCTGTCACATTTCGTCTGCACCCCTCATGTTTGTTTATTCAGTATCTAAAATCCACCCAATTGACTAAAAACTGGGCCAGAACTGTGTACAAGCTATAAGCAGTGTAACTGTGTCTTATTCACAATACAGCACCAGAGACCACTCATATCGGGATGCGGTCACTATGCCGGCACACGCTGGTGCCGGAATCCCGCCACCTGCCAGAATACCAGCGCCGGCATCCCGAAGGTAAGTAGTGGGGTTAGGCACATAGGGGGAGGTTTAGCCTCAGGGTTAGGCACTTAGGGGGGAGGGTTAGGCGCTTAGAGGGGAGGGTTAGCCTCAGGGTTAGGCACTTAGGGGGGAGGGTTAGGCACTTAGGGGGGGAGGGTTAGGCACTAAGGGGGGGAGGGTTAGGCACTAAGGGGGGGAGGGTTAGGCACTAAGGGGGGGAGGGTTAGGCACTTAGGGGGGGAGGGTTAGCCTCAGGGTTAGTCACTTAGGGGGGAGGGTTAGGCACTTAGGGGGGGGAGGGTTAGGCACTTAGGGGGGGGGAGGGTTAGCCTCAGGGTTAGGCACTTAGGGGGGAGGGTTAGGTTTGGGGTGCAGGAAGGGGGAGGTTAGGTTTAGGCACTAGGGGGGGTAGGCTAGGGTTACGGAGAGGGGGAGGGTTAGGATACTAGACAGGTGTCTGTATCCTAACCCTGTCTGGATGCCGGCGTCAGGACTTTGACCGCCTGGATCCCGAGCGTCTGTATCCCGTACCCAACCCCTCATATCTTTTCAGCTATTGTGGAACTGAAAGTCTCAGCATGACCTGCTAGCCAAGCTGTACTACTACATCGGTTGGAAAGCCAAAAATTGCTTACCATTGACTACCAAAAGCTGGCAGCAGGGGGATTGCTGGGAGTTGTAGTCCATATGTTCTTAGTCTAGAATTCGTGATTTGACGTACATTAAATCTGCAGGCTTCAGGGCGGCTGAGATCAGGGCTATGATATGTCAGGGACATAAGTGTTTCTTGGGAGTTGTGATATTAATATAACAGAGTCAGAATCTTCTGGTCATACGCAGGAGAGAGAAGACAGTGAGCACACATCTGACTATAAATATCTCGCCGTGCTGCGTTCTCTTAGGAACAGGATCATGTAAAACTACACAGCCCATATGTCTGATACGAGCCTATTCCCTAATGTACATACAGTCAGGTGCATAAATATTGGGACATTGACAGAATTTTCAGATTTTGGCCTCTAGTCACCACCACAATGGCTTTCAAATGAAACAAACAAGATGTGATTTACCTGCAGACTTTCAGATTTTATTTTAGGGTAATTACATCCAAATCAGGTGAACGGTGTAGGAATTACAATGGTTTCTATATGTGCCTCCCAGTTTTTAAGGGGCCAAAAGTAATGGGACAAACTAAACAATCCTAAATCTAACTTTCACTTTTTAATACTTTGTTGCAAATCATTTGCAGGCAATTACAGCCTGAAGTCTGGAACGCATAGACATCACCAGACGCTGGGTTTCATCCCTGGTGATGCTCTGCCAGGCCTCTACTGCAAATATCTTCAGTTCCTGCTTGTTCTTGGGGCATTTTCCCTTCAGTTTTGTCTTCATCAAGTGAAATGCATGCTCAATCGGATTCAGGTCAGCGGATTGACTTGGCCATTGCAAAACATTCCACTTTTTAGCCTTAAAAAACTCTTTGGTTGCTTTTGCAGTATGCTTCGGGTGATTGTCCATCTGCACTGTGAAGCGCCGTCCAATGAGTTCTGAAGCATTTCACTGAAGATGAGCGTATAATATTGCCCGAAACACTTCAGAATTCATTCTGCTGCTTTTGTCAGCAGTCACATCATCAATAAATACAAGGGAACCAGTTCCATTGGCAGCCATACATGCCCACGCCACGACACTACCACCACCATGCTTCACTGATGAGGTGGTATGTTTTGGATCATGAGCAGATCCTTTCCTTCTCTTCTCTTCCCATCACTCTGGTACAAGTTGATCTTTGTCTCATCTGTCCATAGGATGTTGTTCCAGAACTGTAATGGCTTTTTTAGAATACTTATGTACATGTGATTTCTTAGTTTTTTAGTTTTTTTTAAAATTCAATTTGCAAGAATTTAAAAAAAAATAAAAAACTTTTTACACGTTGTCATTATGGAATATTGTGTGTAGAATTTTGAGGACAAAATTTTTTTTTTTTCCCATTTTGGAATAAGGCTGTAATGTAACAAAATGTGGAAAAAATGAAGCGTTGTGAATACTTTCTGGATGCACTGTAAATTATATAATTAGTGACCTTCAGTAAGGTCCATGGTTACTGATGACAAAAAGCTACAGTCAGGTGCATAAATATTGGGACATTGACAGAATTTTCATATTTTGGCCTCTATTCACCACCACAATGGCTTTGAAATGAAACAAACAAGATGTGCTTTAACTGCAGACTTTCAGATTTAATTTGAGGGGAATTACATCAAAATCAGGTGAACGGTGTAGGAATTACAATGGTTTCTATATGTGCCTCCCACTGTTTAAGGGGCCAAAAGTAATGGGACTATCAACTCAAAAGCTATTTCATGGACAGGTGTGGGCTATTCCCTCGTTATTTCATTATCAGTTAAGCAGGTAAAGTGTCTGGAGTTGATTCTAGGTGTGACATTTGCATTTCGAAATAACTGCTGTAGACTCTCAATATGAGATCCAAAGAGCTGTCACTATCAGTGAAGCAAGCCATCATTAGGCTGAAAAATCAAAACAAACCCATCAGAGAGATAGCAAAAACATTAGGTGTGGCCAAATCAACTGTTTGGAACATTCTTAAAAAGAAAGAACGCAACGGAGAGCTCAGCAGCACCAAAAGACCCGGAAGACCACGGAAAACAACTGTGGTGGATGACAAAATAATTATTTCCCTGGTGAAGAAAAACCCATTCACAACAGTTGGCCAAATCAAGAACACTCTCCAGGAGGTAGGTGTATATGTGTCAAAGTCAACAATCAAGAGAAGACTTCACAAGAGTGAATATAGAGGGTTCACCACAAGATGTAAACCATTGGTGAGCCTCAAAAACAGGAAGACCAGATTAGAGTTTGCCAAACAATATCTAAAAAAGCCATTACAGTTCTGGAACAACATCCTGTGGACAGATGAGACAAAGATCAACTTGTACCAGAGTGATGGGAAGAGAAGAGTATGGAGAAGGAAAGGAACTGCTCATGATCCAAAACATACCACCTCATCAGTCAAGCATGGTGGTGGTAGTGTCATGGCGTAGGCATGTATGGCTGCCAATGGAACTGGTTCCCTTGTATTTATTGATGATGTGACTGCTGACAAAAGCAGCAGAATGAATTCTGAAGTGTTTCGGGCAATATTATATGCTCATATTCAGTCAAATGCTTCAGACCTCATTGGACGGCGCTTCACAGTGCAGATGGACAATGACCCGAAGCATACTGCAAAAGCAACCAAAGAGTTTTTTTAAGGTTAAAAAGTGGAATGTTATGCAATGGCCAAGTCAACCCCCTGACCTGAATCCGATTGAGCATGCATTTCACTTGATGAAGACAAAACTGAAGGGAAAATGCCCCAAGAACAAGCAGGAACTGAAGACATTTGCAGTAGAGGCCTGGCAGAGCATCACCAGGGATGAAACCCAGCGTCTGGTGATGTCTATGCGTTCCAGACTTCAGGCTGTAATTGCCTGCAAAGGATTTGCAACAAAGTATTAAAAAGTGAAAGTTAGATTTAGGATTGTTTAGTTTGTCCCATTACTTCTGGCCCCTTAAAAAGTGGGAGGCATATATAGAAAACGTTGTAATTCCTACACCGTTCACCTGATTTGGATGTAATTACCCTCAAATTAAATGTGAAAGTCTGCAGGTAAATCACATCTTGTTTGTTTCATTTCAAAGCCATTGTGGTGGTGAATAGAGGCCAAAATCTGAAAATTCTGTCAATGTCCCAATATTTATGCCCCTGACTGTATGTTTACTGTTATGTTCTATTCCTCCCCGGCAGCGCTGTTATCGGTGTATTATAGTAGTCGTCTTATTACGGGACGCAGCTTTTCCCTCATATGCGTGATCCCAATAAATCCTCATCTTTTGCCTGTCGGCCATTCTGAAATCATTTCATTTGAACAATGAGTGACACTGGCATTGAATGATTTAATTTACTGTTCTAGATCTAATTCACTGCCTCCTGCAAACAATTTGTATGGAAACGATAGTATGACGAATTACCCCACATATCAGTATTCATAGCCATCGCTGTCAATCGCGTCCCGTGGAGAGAGTAAAATGTGAATCACTCCTTACCCCATACACAGATGACATTCATTTACCTGCAGGTTCCGCCGGATTAGTACCGGCACGGAATTGTTACTGTATCATGTTTGCATTTTGCCGTTTAATCCTTACCAAGAGCTGAAGTGACCCAACCGCCCCATAAACAAGTGTTGGACCTATGGGGCTGATTAGACATGTACGCAGATCAAGAGATTGTTTTCCATTGCACACACGCAGCGATTGTTTGTGAATACGCTCGCATCATTCGCAAAGTGAGTGACAAGGGGTGGCTAGGCCAACGCAGGTGTGTCTGACCATTTAGACGCTGTTTCATTCGCCATTGCGATCTCCTTCGCAGCATGGAAGCCCTCTGCGTGTTGGGAGAGACGCTGTGTTTGCGGCATGGTCAGACTCTCTGCATATGCTGCACGGCTGCCCGATCTGCGGCGATGTCACCGTTGTTTATGCCGGTGCGTGACGTCGGACAGATATGAGAAGGCAGCAGTAGGCGTCTGTATGCTCGGTTAAGCTTTGGAGACAGCATATCGCAGCTACCATTACATTATCTTCCATCTCTAAACACACTCATTTCTGAGAAGCCTCTGCCCACACAAGTGGTGACTTTTATACCTAGGATTAATGCAGGAACGGCACTAGATTTTAGACGGCAAACAACGAACATTTAACCCTATCCTGGTTTGGACAACTTTCCTGCAGACTGATCCGTCTCATCCATTTGTGTGATGCAGTTGTCCTCTGTACTCGCGTGTGATGGTTGTACGAGCGAGCCTTAAACTTGTTGTGTCTGACGCACTGCTAGCTATGACAGTCCAGACTCGGGTAACTCTCCTAAAGTGGCCTAAGTGCAAGACAGTGGGCAGGGGATGGCGCTGGGGACTACAACCCATAGATGGATATGGGGAAAGGTCCCTCTATGGCTGATCTAGAGGCATTCTGAATTCCTTATACATATTCCTCTAGGTAATGACATGGCTCGGTATTATTATATACATCAGCAGCAATAAATAGGGGACCTGGAAGAGAGGAAACGTATGATACAGTTTTGAGGTCTAACTCACAGTCAGCACATGGGAACTCGGTGCAGCTAGCCGCGGCGCGCAGCCTGAAACACGCAGGGTTAAGAGGGCTGCCGTATTTGTTGGCCGGGCAGTTGTTTGATGCATTATTGTCAGAGATTTCACACAACCGCTTATTATCTGCAAACAGCGAGGTCCGCACAACGAGTGGGAACGTGCACATTATTCTGCAGTGATTGCAGAACAGGGGAAGGTGTAATCTTCTGCCCATCTGTTATTGTGTGTAATCCAGGCGCACTTGTGATACGTCCACATAACACAAGTCATTTCACACATTCAGCTCCTGAGTGTATATTTCTGTGTGCCACGGCTCTGCTTGTGTTATTACATGGAGTATAATAGAGTATATAAATGATAGCCTGCATTATATGCTTTACGCACACAGCACTTGCAAGCCGAGTACTCACCACCACCCATAACACCGTTTTACCAATTTCCATTATATACACGGACACAAATAAAACCACCGTACAGTAATTATGTTAAAGGAATCAATTATTAAAACACAGATACAGATGTTTGTGTTTGGGCTTCTGGTAGGATCACGGCCATTAATAAGGATAGGGTTTTTTTTTTTAAAATAATGATAAAATTATAGTTGTCTTGTGGCTTAGACCAGTTCCTAGTGAAGGGATAGGCTGCATTCTCAGTGATGTCACTGGCTTCTAGTGAATGGATAGGCTGCAGTCTCAGTGATGTCACTGGCTCCTAGTGAATGGATAGGCTGCATTCTCAGTGATGTCACTGGCTCCTAGTGAATGGATAGGCTGCAGTCTCAGTGATGTCACTGGTTCCTAGTGAATGGATAGGCTGCATTCTCAGTGATGTCACTGGTTCCTAGTGAATGGGAAGGCTGCATTCTCAGTGATGTCACGGACTCCAAGGGGTAAATTTACTAAAGTGAGAGTTTTTAGAAGTGAGCTTTAAAAGTGATGTTGCCCATAGCAACCAATCATATTCTACTTAACATTTAACTAGCACCTTCTAGAAGATAATAGCTAGAATCTGATTGGTTGCTATTGGCAACATCACTTTTAAAACTCATTTCTAAAAACGCTCACTTTAGTAAATTTACCCCTCAGTGAATGGATAGGCTGCATGCTCCGTGATGTCACTGGTTCCCACTGAATGGGTAGGCTGCATTCCCAGTGATGTCACTGGTTCCACTTCCTAGTGATTGGATATGCTGCATTCTGAGTGTTGTCACTGGATCCTAGTGAATGGATAGGCTGCCTACTCAGTGATGTCACTGGCTCCTAGTGAATGGATAGGCTGCATTCTCAGTGATGTCACTGGCTCCTAGTGAATGGATAGGCTGCATTCTCAGTGATGTCACTGGTTCCTAGTGAATCGATAGGCTGCCTACTCAGTGATGTCACTGGATCCTAGTGAATGGATAGGCTGCATTATCAGTGATGTCACTGGCTCCAATGAAATTGATATATTGAATTCTTAGTGGTGCACACATCTCATCTTATAGCAGCATAGGAATACCATCATGTCACTTCTAAACAGTAGGCACCACAATTTTCAGCCACGGCTTTGTATAATCAGGGATATATTTTCACATTTCATTTACAACTAGAACTGCACTCAGGATACAGTTGCATTCAATGCACAAATAGCTGAACTGTGCTCTCTATGCCAGGGCAAGGAAAACTAACAATGATTCTTGATAAGGGGAAGAAAGATAAAGCAATGTATGTAGTAAAAGTAGCAGGAGTATATATAAAAGTGTATAAGCTAAAGACGTCTGAAGGTGAACTGCATCTTTATGCTGCAAGAACTTGTGGGCTACATACATCATACAGATTGGAGCAGACCTGTTTAGGAAGCCCCCAGAATGGACGCTGCTGGGCCCACTCCCCGTTACATATCCCTCTTTGCGACTTATTAATTACAGCGTTAAACCAAGCCGAAACACTTTCCAATGAGACAACTTAAATGCTCTCCGTTCTGATACAGATTTACGAGCTAATTGCACAGGGTCTGACTCCAGGCTTCCCTCCCGATTACCAAAATAACTTGGATGACACCAGAGAGGAAAATCAATAGATACTTATTAACAAAGATACATTTGGAGAGATAGCGGTAAATTCCAGGAATGAGAGCGCCGCGGGGGGATATGAAGTGGCTGTGATCTCAGACAACACGCATAAGTATTAAATAACCCTTCGCTGTCTGAGCAGTCTCCGCGAAGCGCCGACATTGTGTTAAAACTTTGCCCGTTGCTCTTAGGCACAGAAAATGATCAGATTACAGACTGTTATAATAAAAAAAGGAACAAATAAAAATAATATATCAGTTGCTAATAAATCAATTTGCAATTTATCATCGTTTTTTGGAGCCACGTGTGGGACGTATTATACCGAAGCGCCAGCCTTGTGCGACACCCGATCACTGGCACCTCTGTAGTACATAGTAGTGACCTGAGCTGTGCATTAAGGACTCAGGTGAGCTCGCCACTTCTGGCCAGGTGCGCAGAGTTACCTTTTAGGTGTTTCGTGCGGGTACGGAATAACAATCAGCTGGGAATTCGGGATGATTGCCGTCCATTCTTGCTTCCTTATTTGCTAAAAGAAGAAATCAAAGTGTGACTGATGAAACCACCAGGAGACATTAATAATACAGGGCTCCCATATAAACAGAGTCATTCATTTATTTAGGATTTAATCAGATTTTTCAATGACCATTTCCATAGTTAATTTGCAAGGGAAAGTCATGTCTGATGATCGATGGCTAAATAGATTTATATCTCACAGCAGATAAAGAAAAGCGTTTATATAACAGACCAAGAGTGAATGCACACACATAATATACACACATCTATATAAATAAAAGCACACACATAATATACACACTTCTATATAAATAAAAGCACACATAATATACACACTTCTATATAAATAAAAGCACACACATAATATACACACTTCTATATAAATAAAAGCACACATAATATACACACTTCTATATAAATAAAAGCACACACATAATATACACACTTCTATATAAATAAAAGCACACATATAATATACACACTTCTATATAAATAAAAGCACACACATAATATACACACTTCTATATAAATAAAAGCACACACATAATATACACACTTCTATATAAATAAAAGCACACACATAATATACACACTTCTATATAAATAAAAGCACACATATAATATACACACTTCTATATAAATAAAAGCACACATAATATACACACTTCTATATAAATAAAAGCACACATAATATACACACTTCTATATAAATAAAAGCACACATATAATATACACACATCTATATAAATAAAAGCACACACATAATATACACACTTCTATATAAATAAAAGCACACACATAATATACACACTTCTATATAAATAAAAGCACACACATAATATACACACTTCTATATAAATAAAAACACACATATAATATACACACTTCAATATAAATAAAAGCACACATATAATATACACACTTCTATATAAATAAAAACACACATATAATATACACACTTCTATATAAATAAAAGCACACATAATATACACACTTCTATATAAATAAAAGCACACACATAATATACACACTTCTATATAAATAAAAGCACACATATAATATACACACTTCTATATAAATAAAAGCACACACATAATATACACACTTCTATATAAATAAAAGCACACATATAATATACACACTTCTATATAAATAAAAGCACACATATACATATATGCACACATATAATATAGACACATACATATATAAATAAGCACACACACACACACACACACACACACACACACACACACACACACACACACACACATATACACACACATATACCTAGAAGCACACACACATACAGTCAGGTGCATAAATATTGGGACATTAACAGAATTTTCAGATTTTGTCCTCTATTCACCACCACAATGGCTTTGAAATGAAACAAACAAGATGTGATTTAGCTGCAGACTTTCAGATTTAATTTGAGGGTAATTACATCCAAATCAGGTGAACGGTGTAGGAATTACAACGGTTTCTATATGTGCCTCCCACTTTTTAAGGGGCCAAAAGTAATGGAACAAACTAAACAATCCTAAATCTAACTTTCACTTTTTAATACTTTGTTGCAAATCCTTTGCAGGCAATTACAGCCTGAAGTCTGGAACGCATAGACATCACCAGACGTTTCATCCCTGGTGATGCTCTGCCAGGCCTCTACTGCAAATGTCTTCAGTTCCTGCTTGTTCTTGGGGCATTTTCCCCTCAGTTTTGTCTTCATCAAGTGAAATGCATGCTCAATCGGATTCAGGTCAGGGGATTGACTTGGAAATTGCATAACATTCCACTTTTTAGCCTTAAAAAACTCTTTGGTTGCTTTTGTAGTATGCTTCGGGTCATTGCCCATCTGCACTGTGAAGTGCCGTCCAATGAGTTCTGAAGCATTTGACTGAATATGAGCATATAATATTGCCCGAAACACTTCAGAATTCATTCTGCTGCTTTTGTCAGCAGTCACATCATCAATAAATACAAGGGGAC
Organism: Taudactylus pleione; assembly: GCA_031769625.1. Taxonomy (NCBI): domain Eukaryota; kingdom Metazoa; phylum Chordata; class Amphibia; order Anura; family Myobatrachidae; genus Taudactylus; species Taudactylus pleione. Next base: position 1,695,405 of record JAUIMM010000883.1, read on the forward strand.
CAGTTCCATTGGCAGCCATACATGCCCACGCCATGACACTACCACCACCATGCTTCACTGATGAGGTGGTATGTTTTGGATCATGAGCAGTTCCTTTCCTTCTCCATACTCTTCTCTTCCTATCACTCTGGTACAAGTTGATCTTTGTCTCATCTGTCCATAGGATGTTGTTCCAGAACTGTAATGGCTTTCTTAGATGTTGTTTGGCAAACTCTAATCTGGTCTTCCTGTTTTTGAGGCTCACCAATGGTTTACATCTTGTGGTGAACCCTCTATATTCACTCTTGTGAAGTCTTTTCTTGATTGTTAACTTTGACACATATACACCTACCTCCTGGAGAGTGTTCTTGATTTGGCCAACTGTTGTGAAGGGGTTTTTCTTCACCAGGGAAATAATTCTTCTGTCATCCACCACAGTTGTTTTCCGTTGTCTTCCGGGTCTTTTGGTGCTGCTGAGCTCTCCGGTGCGTTCTTTCTTTTTAAGAATGTTCCAAACAGTTGATTTGGCCACACCTAATGTTTTTGCTATCTCTCTGAGGGGTTTGTTTTGATTTTTCAGCCTAATGATGGCTTGCTTCACTGATAGTGACAGCTCTTTGGATCTCATATTGAGAGTCGATAGCAACTGATTCCAAATGCAAATGTCACACCTAGAATCAACTCCAGACCTTTTACCTGCTTAATTGATAATGAAATAACGAGGGAATAGCCCACACCTGTCCATGAAATAGCTTTTGAGTTGATAGTCCCATTACTTTTGGCCCCTTAAAAAGTGGGAGGCACATATAGAAACCGTTGTAATTCCTACACCGTTCACCTGATTTGGATGTAATTCCCCTCAAATTAAATCTGAAAGTCTGCAGTTAAAGCACATCTTGTTTGTTTCATTTCAAAGCTATTGTGGTGGTGAATAGAGGCCAAAATATAAAAATTCTGTCAATGTCCCAATATTTATGCACCTGGCTGTACCTATGAGCACACACACACATGCCTATAAGCACACACACACACATGCCTATAAGCACACACACATACCTATAAGCACACACACATATATACCTATAAGCACACACACATATACTTATAAGCACACACACATATACCTATAAGCACACACACATATACCTATAAGCACACACACATATGCCGATAAGCACACACACATATGCCGATAAGCACACACACATATGCCGATAAGCACACACACATATGCCTATAAGCACACACACATATGCCTATAAGCACACACACACACATATACCTATAAGCACACACACATATACCTATAAGCACACACACATATGCCTATAAGCACACACACATATACCTATAAGCACACACACATATACCTATAAGCACACACACACATACCTACAAGCACACACACACCTATAAGCACGCGCACACATACCTATAAGCACACACACACACACACCTATAAGCACACACACACACCTATAAGCACGCACACACACCCACACACATACCTATAAGCACACACACACACACATACCTATAAGCACACACACACACACCAATAAGCACACACACACACCTATAAGCACACACACACACGCCTATAAGCACACACGCCTATAAGCACACACACACACCTATAAGCACACACACACACCTATAAGCACACACACACACACCTATAAGCACACACACACACACCTATAAGCACACACACACACCTATAAGCACACACACACACGCCTATAAGCACACACGTCTATAAGCACACACACACACTTATAAGCACACACACACACACCTATAAGCACACACACACACCTATAAGCACACACACACACCTATAAGCACACACACACACACCTATAAGCGCACACACACACACACACCTATGAGCACACACACACACCTATAAGCACACACATAACTATAAGCACACACACACAAACCTATAAGCACACACACATACATACCTATAAGCACACACACACACACACATACCTATAAGCACACACATATACCTATAAGCACACACACACACACCTATAAGCACACACACACGCCTATAAGCACACACACACACACCTATAAGCACACACACACACGCCTATAAGCACACACAACACATACCTATAAGCACACACATATATACCTATAAGCACACACATATACCTATAAGCACACACACACACATATACCTATAAGCACACACACATATACCTATAAGCACACACACATATACCTATAAGCACACACACATACATACCTATAAGCACACACACACACACACCTATAAGCACACACACACATATACCTATAAGCACACACACACATATACCTATAAGCACACACACATATACCTATAAGCACACACACATATACCTATAAGCACACACACATATACCTATAAGCACACACACATATACCGATAAGCACACACACACACATACCTATAAGCACACACACATATACCTATAAGCACACACACATATGCCTATAAGCACACACACACATACCTATAAGCACACACACACCTATAAGCACGCACACACATACCTATAAGCACACACACACACACACCTATAAGCATGCACACACACCCACACACATACCTATAAGCACACACACACCTATAAGCACACACACCTATAAGCACACACACACACACATACCTATAAGCACACACACCTATAAGCGCACACACACATATCTATAAGCGCACACACACATATCTATAAGCACACACACACACACACACACATACCTATAAGCACACACACACACACACACACACACCTATAAGCACACACACCTATAAGCACACACACACACCTATAAGCACACACACACACCTATAAGCACACACACGCCTATAAGCACACACACGCCTATAAGCACACACACACACACCTATAAGCACACACACATATACCTAAAAGCACACACACATATACCTATAAGCACACACACATATACCTATAAGCACACACACACACACCTATAAGCACACACACACACACCTATAAGCACACACACACACCTATAAGCACACACACACACCTATAAGCACACACACACACCTATAAGCACACACACGCCTATAAGCACACACACACACACACACACCTATAAGCGCACACACACACACACACCTATAAGCACACACATAACTATAAGCACACACACATATGCCTATAAGCACACACACATATGCCTATAAGCACAAACACACATATCTATAAGCACACACACACCTATAAGCACACACACATATACCGATAAGCACACACACACACCTATAAGCACACACACACCTATAAGCACACACACACATGCCTATAAGCACACACACACATGCCTATAAGCACACACACATATACCTATAAGCACACACACATATACCGATAAGCACACACACACCTATAAGCACACACACATATACCGATAAGCACACACACATATACCGATAAGCACACACACATATACCGATAAGCACACACAAACCTATAAGCACACACACATATACCTATAAGCACACACACATATACCGATAAGCGCACACACACACCTATAAGCGCACACACACCTATAAGCACACACACACATGCCTATAAGCACACACACACATGCCTATAAGAACACACACACAAGCCTATAAGCACACACACACATGCCTATAAGCACACACACACACACATACCTATAAGCACACACACACATGCCTATAAGCACACACACACACCGATAAACACACACACATATACCTATAAGCACACACACACCTATAAGCACACACACACACATATACCGATAAGTACACACACATATACCGATAAGCACACACACATATACCGATAAGCACACACACATATACCGATAAGCACACACACATATACCGATAAGCACACACACATATACCGATAAGCACACACACATATACCGATAAGCACACACACATATACCGATAAGCACACACACATATACCGATAAGCACACACACATATACCGATAAGCACACACACATATACCTATAAGCACACACACACACCTATAAGCACACACACACACACACCTATAAGCACACACACACACACACCTATAAGCACACACACACACGCACACCTATAAGCACACACACACACACACACACACACACACACACACACACATACCTATAAGCACACATATACCTATAAGCACACACACATATACCTATAAGCACACACACATATACCTATAAGCACACACACATATACCTATAAGCACACACACATATACCTATAAGCACACACACATATACCGATAAGCACACACACACACACACACATACCTATAAGCACACATACATATACCTATAAGCACACACACATATGCCTATAAGCACACACACACACATATACCTATAAGCACACACACACACACACACACATATACCTATAAGCACACACACATATACCGATAAACACACACACATACACCGATAAGCACACACACACACCTATAAGCACACACACACACCTATAAGCACACATACACACCTATAAGCACACACACACACATACCTATAAGCACACACATACCTATAAGCGCACACACACATATACCTATAAGCACACACACACACATACCTATAAGCACACACACACACATACCTATAAGCACACACACACACACACCTATAAGCGCACACACACACACCTATAAGCGCACACACACACATACCTATAAGCGCACACACACACATACCTATAAGCGCACACACACACATAAGCACACACACACACCTATAAGCACACACACACACCTATAAGCACACACACACCTATAAGCACACACACACCTATAAGCACACACACACACACCTAAAAGCACACACACATATACCTAAAAGCACACACACATATACCTATAAGCACACACACACATATACCTTAAGCACGCACACACACCCACACACATACCTATAAGCACACACACACACCTATAGGCACACACACACGCCTATAAGCACACACACCTATAAACACACACACCTATAAGCGCGCACACCTAGAAACACACACACACCTATAAGCGCGCACACACACACACACACACACAACTATAAGCACAAACATAACTATAAGTACACACACATATGCCTATAAGCACACACACATATGCCTACAAGCACACACACATATGCCTACAAGCACACACACATATGCCTACAAGCACACACACATACATACCTATAAGCACACACACACACACACATATACCTATAAGCACACACACATATACCGATAAGCACACACACACATGCCTATAAGCACACACACACATATACCTATAAGCACACACACACATACCTATAAGCACACACACATATACCTATAAGCACACACATACCTATAAGCACACACACCTATAAGCGCACACACCTATAAGCGCACACACACATATATCTATAAGCACACACACACACATACCTATAAGCACACACACACATACCTATAAGCGCACACGCACACACACACCTATAAGCACACACACACACACACCTATAAGCACACACACACACCTATAAGCACACACACACCAATAAGCACTCACACACCAATAAGCACTCACACACACACACACCAATAAGCACACACACATATACCTAAAAGTACACACACATATACCTATAAGCACACACACATATACCTATAAGCACACACACATATACCTTAAGCACACACACACACATATACCTTAAGCACACACACACACCTATAAGCACACACACACACCTATAAGCACACACACGCCTATAAGCACACACACACACACACACACACCTATAAACACACACACCTATAAGCGCGCACACACACACACCTATAAGCACACACATAACTATAAGCACACACACATATGCCTATAAGCACACACACATATGCCTACAAGCACAAACACACATACCTATAAGCACACACACATACATACCTATAAGCACACACACACACACACACACACACACACACACACACACACACACACACACACACACACACACATACCTATAAGCACACACACATATACCTATAAGCACACACACATATACCGATACGCACACACACACACATGCCTATAAGCACACACACACATGCCTATAAGCACACACACACACACACACACACACACACACATATACCTATAAGCACACACACACATGCCTATAAGCACACACACACACACGTATAAGCACACACACACACATATACCTATAAGCACACACACATATACCTATAAGCACACACACATATACCGATAAGCACACACACATATACCGATAAGCACACACACACCTACCGATAAGCACACACACATATACCGATAAGCACAAACACACCTATAAGCACACACACACATACCTATAAGCACACACACATATACCGATAAGCACACACACACACACCTATAAGCACACACACACATGCCTATAAGCACACACATACATGCCTATAAGCACACACACACATGCCTATAAGCACACACACACACGCCTATAAGCACACACACGCCTTTAAGCACACACACACACACACACATACCTATAAGCACACATACACCTATAAGCACAAACACACATGCCTATAAGCACACACACACACACACATATACCTATAAGCACACACTCATATACCGTTAAGCACACACACACATACCGATAAGCACACACACATATACGAATAAGCACACACACATATACCGATAAGCACACTCACATATACCTATAAGCACACACACATATACCTATAAGCACACACACATATACCTATAAGCGAACACACATATACCTATAAGCACACACACATATACCGATAAGCACACACACATATACCGATAAGCACACACACATATACCTATAAGCACACACACATATACCGATAAGCACACACACACACACCTATAAGCACACACACACCTATAAGCGCACACACACCTATAAGCGCACACACACCTATAAGCGCACACACACCTATAAGCGCACACACACCTATAAGCGCACACACACATGACTATAAGCACACACACACGCCTATAAGCACACACACACATGCCTATAAGCACACACACACATGCCTATAAGCACACACACACACACACATATACCTATAAGCACACACACACATGCCTATAAGCACACACACACATATACCTATAAGCACACACACATATACCTATAAGCACACACACACATACCGATAAGCACACACACACATACCTATAAGCACACACACACACACCTATAAGCACACACACACACACACCTATAAGCACACACACACACACACACACACATATACCTATAAGCACACACACACACATATACCTATAAGCACACACACATATACCAATAAGCACACACACATATACCTGTAAGCACACACACATATACCTGTAAGCACACACACATACATACCTATAAGCACACACACACACACACCTATAAGCACACACACACATACCTATAAGCACACACACACACACACACACACATATACCTATAAGCACACACACATATACCTATAAGCACACATACATATACCGACAAAGCACACACACATATACCGATAAGCACACACACATACATACCTATAAGCACACACACATACATACCTATAAGCACACACACATACATACCTATAAGCACACACACACACCTATAAGCACACACACACATACCTATAAGCACACACACACATGCCTATAAGCATACACACACACACACACATATACCTATAAGCACACACACATATACCTATAAGCACACAAACATATACCGATAAGCACACACACATATACCTATAAGCACACACACCTATAAGCACACACACACACACCTATAAGCACACACACACACACATATACCTATAAGCACACACACACATACCTATAAGCACACACACATATACCGATAAGCACACACACACATACCGATAAGCACACACACACATACCAATAAGCACACAAACATACATACCTATAAGCACACACACATACATACCTATAAGCACACACACCTATAAGCACACACACATACCTATAAGCACACACACACATACCTATAAGCACACACACATATACCGATAAGCACACACACATATACCGATAAGCACACACACACATACCGATAAGCACACAAACACACACATATACCTATAAGCACACACATACCTATAAGCACACACACATATACCTATAAGCACACACACATATGCCTATAAGCACACACATACCTATACCTATAAGCACACACACATAAACCTATAAGCACACACATACCTATATCTATAAGCACACACATACCTATAAGCACACACACACATATACCTATAAGCACACAAACATATACCTACAAGCACACACACATAAACCTATAAGCACACACACACACACACCTATAAGCACACACACCTATAAGCACACACACACATGCCTATAAGTACACACACACATACCTATAAGCACACACACACATACCGATAAGCACACACACATACACACACATATACCTATAAGCACACACATACCTATAAGCACACACACACACACACACACACATATACCTATAAGCACACACACACACATACCGATAAGCACACACACACACATATATCGATAAGCACACACACATATACCGATAAGCACACACACATATACCGATAAGCACACACACACACACCTATAAGCACACACACACACACACACCTATAAGCACACACACACACACACACCTATAAGCACACACACACACACACACCTATAAGCACACACACACACACCTATAAGCACACACACACCTATAAGCACACACACACACCTATAAGCACACACACACACACACACGCCTATAAGCACACACACACCTATAAGCACACACACACAAATACCTATAAGCACACACACACCTATAAGCACACACACACATACCTATAAACACACACACACACATACCTATAAACACACACACACATACCTATAAGCACACACACACATGCCTATAAGCACACACACACATACCTATAAACACACACACACACGCCTATAAGCACACACATACCTATAAGCACACACACATACCTATAAGCACACACACACACGCCTATAAGCACACACACACATACCTATAAGCACACACACACGCCTATAAGCACACACACATATACCGATAAGCACACACACACACGTACCTATAAGCACACACACATATGCCTATAAGCACACACACATATGCCTATAAGCACACACACATATGCCTATAAGCACACACACATATGCCTATAAGCACACACACACATACCTATAAGCACACACACACATACCTATAAGCACACACACCTATAAGCACGCACACACATACCTATAAGCACACACACACACACCTATAAGCACACACACCTATAAGCACGCACACACACCCACACACATACCTATAAGCACACACACACACCTATAAGCACACACACACATACCTATAAGCACACACATACCTATAAGCGCACACACACACCTATAAGCGCACACACACACCTATAAGCACACACACACACCTATAAGCACACACACACACCTATAAGCACACACACACACACACACACACACACCTATAAGCACACACACACACACACACACCTATAAGCACACACACACACACCTATAAGCACACACACATACCTATAAGCACACACACATATACCTTAAGCACACACACACATACCTATAAGCACACACACATATACCTATAAGCACACACACATATACCGATAAGCACACACACATATACCGATAAGCACACACACACCTATAAGCACACACACACACATGCCTATAAGCACACACACACACATACCTATAAGTACACACACACATACCTATAAGCACACACACACATACCTATAAGCACACACACATATACCTATAAGCACACACACATATACCGATAAGCACACACACACGTACCTATAAGCACACACACATATACCTATAAGCACACACACACATGCCTATAAGCACACACACACATGCTTATAAGCACACACACACATGCCTATAAGCACACACACATATGCCTATAAGCACACACACACATACCTATAAGCACACACACACATAACTATAAGCACGCACACACATACCTATAAGCACACACACACACCTATAAGCACAGACACCTATAAGCACGCACACACACCCACACACATACCTATAAGCACACACACACACACCTATAAGCACACGCACACACACATACCTATAAGCACACACACCTATAAGCGCACACACCTATAAGCGCACACACACATATATCTATAAGCACACACACACACATACCTATAAGCACACACACACACACATACCTATAAGCGCACACGCACACACACCTATAAGCACACACACACACACACCTATAAGCACACACACACACACACACCTATAAGCACACACACACACACACCAATAAGCACACACACACACCTATAAGCACACACACACACACACCTAGAAGCACACACACACACACACACACCTAGAAGCACACACACATATACCTAAAAGCACACACACATATACCTATAAGCACACACACCTATAAGCACACACACACACACACACACACCTATAAGCACACACACACACCTATAAGCACACACACACACAAACACCTATAAGCACACACACACACACACCTATAAGCACACACACATATACCTAAAAGCACACACATACCTATAAGCACACACACATATACCTATAAGCACACACACATATACCTATAAGCACACACACATATACCTATAAGCACACACACATATACCTATAAGCACACACACATATACCTTAAGCACACACACACACCTATAAGCACACACACACACCTATAAGCACACACACACACCTATAAGCACACACACACACCTATAAGCACACACACACACCTATAAGCACACACACACACCTATAAGCACACACACGCCTATAAGCACACACACACACCTATAAACACACACACCTATAAGCGCGCACACACACACACCTATAAGCACACACATAACTATAAGCACACACACATATGCCTATAAGCACACACACATATGCCTACAAGCACAAACACACATACCTATAAGCACACACACATACATACCTATAAGCACACACACACACACACATACCTATAAGCACACATATACCTATAAGCACACACACATATACCGATAAGCACACACACACATGCCTATAAGCACACACACACATGCCTATAAGCACACACACACATGCCTATAAGCACACACACACATGCCTATAAGCACACACACACATGCCTATAAGCACACACACACACACACACACACATATACCTATAAGCACACACACACATGCCTATAAGCACACACACACACACATATACCGATAAGCACACACACATATACCTATAAGCACACACACACACACACACACACACCTATAAGCACACACACATATACCTGTAAGCACACACACATATACCGATAAGCACACACACACCTACCGATAAGCACACACACATATACCGATAAGCACACACACACCTATAAGCACACACACACATACCTATAAGTACACACACATATACCGATAAGCACACACACACCTATAAGCACACACACACACGCCTATAAGCACACACACACACGCCTATAAGCACACACACACACGCCTATAAGCACACACACACACGCCTATAAGCACACACACACACGCCTATAAGCACACACACACACACCTATAAGCACACACACACACCTATAAGCACACACACACACCTATAAGCACACACACATATACCGATAAGCACACATACACCTATAAGCACACACACACATGCCTATAAGCACACACACACACATATACCTATAAGCACACACTCATATACCGATAAGCACACACACACATACCGATAAGCACACACACATATACGAATAAGCACACTCACATATACCTATAAGCACACACACATATACCTATAAGCACACACACATATACCTATAAGCACACACACATATACCTATAAGCACACACACATATACCTATAAGCACACACACATATACCGATAAGCACACACACATATACCGATAAGCACACACACACACACACACCTATAAGCACACACACACACACCTATAAGCGCACACACACCTATAAGCGCACACACACCTATAAGCGCACACACACCTATAAGCGCACACACACCTATAAGCGCACACACACCTATAAGCGCACACACACCTATAAGCGCACACACACCTATAAGCGCACACACACCTGCCTATAAGCGCACACACACCTGCCTATAAGCGCACACACACCTGCCTATAAGCGCACACACACATGCCTATAAGCGCACACACACATGCCTATAAGCGCACACACACATGCCTATAAGCGCACACACTCATGCCTATAAGCGCACACACACATGCCTATAAGCGCACACACACATGCCTAAAAGCGCACACACACATGACTATAAGCACACACACACATGACTATAAGCACACACACACATGCCTATAAGCACACACACACATGCCTATAAGCACACACACACATGCCTATAAGCACACACACACATGTCTATAAGCAAACACACACATATACCTATAAGCACACACACATATACCTATAAGCACACACACATATACCTATAAGCACACACACATATACCTATAAGCACACACACATATACCTATAAGCACACACACATATACCGATAAGCACACACACACATACCTATAAGCACACACACACACACCTATAAGCACACACACACACCTATAAGCACACACACACACATATACCTATAAGCACACACACACATATACCGATAAGCACACACACATATACCTATAAGTACACACACATACATACCTATAAGCACACACACACACACACACCTATAAGCACACACACACATACCTATAAGCACACACACACACATACATATACCTATAAGCACACACACATATACCTATAAGCACACACACATATACCTATAAGCACACATACATATACCGACAAAGCACACACACATATACACCTATAAGCACACACACATACATACCTATAAGCACACACACACACCTATAAGCACACACACACACCTATAAGCACACACAGACACCTATAAGCACACACACACATGCCTATAAGCATACACACACACACACATATACCTATAAGCACACACACATATACCTATAAGCACACAAACATATACCGATAAGCACACACACATATACCTATAAGCACACACACCTATAAGCACACACACACACACCTATAAGCACACACACACACACACACACACATACCTATAAGCACACACACATATACCGATAAGCACACACACATATACCGATAAGCACACACACACATACCGATAAGCACACACACACATACCGATAAGCACACACACATACATACCTATAAGCACACACACATACATACCTATAAGCACACACACCTATAAGCACACACACACATACCTATAAGCACACACACACATACCGATAAGCACACACACATATACCGATAAGCACACACACATATACCGATAAGCACACACACATATACCGATAAGCACACACACATATACCGATAAGCACACACACATATACCGATAAGCACACACACACATACCGATAAGCACACAAACACACACATATACCTATAAGCACACACACATATACCTATAAGCACACACACATATGCCTATAAGCACACACATACCTATACCTATAAGCACACACACATATACCTATAAGCACACACACATATACCTATAAGCACACACACATATGCCTATAAGCACACACACACATATACCTATAAGCACACACATACCTATATCTATAAGCACACACATACCTATAAGCACACACACACATATACCTATAAGCACACACACACATATACCTATAAGCACACACACATATACCTATAAGCACACACACATATACCTATAAGCACACACACACACCTATAAGCACACACACCTATAAGCACACACACACATGCCTATAAGTACACACACATATACCTATAAGCACACACACACACACACATACATACCTATAAGCACACACATACCTATAAGCACACACATACCTATAAGCACACACATACCTATAAGCACACACACACACACACATATAAGCACACACACACACACACATATAAGCACACACACACACATATAAGCACACACACACACATATACCTATAAGCACACACACACACACACCTATAAGCACACACACACACACCTATAAGCACACACACACACACACCTATAAGCACACACACACACACACCTATAAGCACACACACACACACACACCTATAAGCACACACACCTATAAGCACACACACACACGCGCCTATAAGCACACACACACACACCTATAAGCACACACACACACACCTATAAACACACACACACATACCTATAAACACACACACACATACCTATAAACACACACACACATACCTATAAACACACACACACATACCTATAAACACACACACACATACCTATAAACACACACACACATGCCTATAAGCACACACACACACGCCTATAAGCACACACACACACGCCTATAAGCACACACACACACGCCTATAAGCACACACATACCTATAAGCACACACACATACCTATAAGCACACACACATACCTATAAGCACACACACACACACACGCCTATAAGCACACACACACATACCTATAAGCACACACACACGCCTATAAGCACACACACACGTACCTATAAGCACACACACACGTACCTATAAGCACACACACATATGCCTATAAGCACACACACATATGCCTATAAGCACACACACACATACCTATAAGCACACACACACCTATAAGCACGCACACACATACCTATAAGCACACACACACACACCTATAAGCACACACACCTATAAGCACGCACACCTATAAGCACGCACACCTATAAGCACGCACACACACCCACACACATACCTATAAGCACACACACACACCTATAAGCACACACACACACACACATACCTATAAGCACACACATACCTATAAGCGCACACACACATATACCTATAAGCGCACACACACACCTATAAGCACACACACACACACCTATAAGCACACACACACACACACATATAAGCACACACACATATACCTAAAAGCACACACACATATACCTAAAAGCACACACACATATACCTATAAGCGCACACACATATACCTATAAGCGCACACACACACCTATAAGCGCACACACACACCTATAAGCGCACACACACACCTATAAGCACACACACACACCTATAAGCACACACACACACCTATAAGCACACACACACACACCTATAAGCACACACACACACACATAAGCACACACACGCCTATAAGCACACACACACACACGCCTATAAGCACACACACACGCCTATAAGCACACACACACACACACACACCTATAAGCACACACACGCCTATAAGCACACACACACACACACCTATAAACGCACACACCTATAAGCGCACACACATATAAGCGCACACACATATAAGCGCACACACATATAAGCGCACACACACACACACACACACACACCTATAAGCACACACATAACTATAAGCACACACACATATGCCTATAAGCACACACACATATGCCTACAAGCACACACACATATGCCTACAAGCACACACACATACATACCTATAAGCGCACACACACACACACATACCTATAAGCACACACACATATACCTATAAGCACACACACATATACCTATAAGCACACACACATATACCTATAAGCACACACACATATACCTATAAGCACACACACATATACCTATAAGCACACACACACCAATAAGCACACACACACATGCCTATAAGCACACACACATATACCTATAAGCACACACACATATACCGATAAGCACACACATAACTATAAGCACACACACATATGCCTATAAGCACACACACATATGCCTACAAGCACACACACATACATACCTATAAGCGCACACACACACACATACCTATAAGCACACACACATATACCTATAAGCACACACACATATACCTATAAGCAGACACACACCAATAAGCACACACACACACATGCCTATAAGCACACACACATATACCGATAAGCACACACACATATACCGATAAGCACACACACATATACCGATAAGCACACACACACACCGATAAGCACACACACACACCTATAAGCACACACACATATACCGATAAGCACACACACATATACCGATAAGCACACACACATATACCGATAAGCACACACACATATACCGATAAGCACACACACATATACCGATAAGCACACACACATATACCTATAAGCACACACACACACCTATAAGCACATACACACACATATACCTATAAGCACACACACATACATACCTATAAGCACACACACACATACCTATAAGCACACACACACATGCCTATAAGCACACACACACACACATATACCTATAAGCACACACACACATACCGATAAGCACACACACACATACCTATAAGCACACACACATATACCGATAAGCACACACACATATACCTATAAGCACACATACATATACCTATAAGCACACACACACACACACCTATAAGCACACACACACATGCCTATAAGCACACACACACACACACACATATACCTATAAGCACACACACATATACCGATAAGCACACACACATATACCTATAAGCACACACACACACACCGATAAGCACACACACACACACCGATAAGCACACACACACACACATATACCTATACGCACACACACATATACCGATAAGCACACACACATATACCGATAAGCACACACACATACATACCTATAAGCACACACGCATACATACCTATAAGCACACACACATACATACCTATAAGCACACACACATACATACCTATAAGCACACACACACACACCTACCTATAAGCACACACACATATACCGATAAGCACACACACATATACCGATAAGCACACACACATATACCGATAAGCACACACACATATACCGATAAGCACACACACATATACCGATAAGCACACACACACACAAACACATATACCTATAAGCACACACATACCTATAAGCACACACTCATATACCTACAAGCACACACATACCTATACCTATAAGCACACACACATATACCTATAAGCACACACACATATACCTATAAGCACACACACATATACCTATAAGCACACACACATATACCTATAAGCAAACACATACCTATATCTATAAGCACACACATACCTATAAGCACACACACACATATACCTATAAGCACACACACACATATACCTATAAGCACACACTCATATACCTATAAGCACACACACACACACCTATAAGCACACACACACACACCTATAAGCACACACACACACACACCTATAAGCACACACACACACACCTATAAGCACACACACCTATAAGCACACACACCTATAAGCACACACACCTATAAGCACACACACACATACCTATAAGCACACACACACATATACCGATAAGCACACACACATACACACACATATACCGATAAGCACACACACATATACCGATAAGCACACACACATACATACCTATAAGCACACACACACACACACACACATACATACCTATAAGCACACACATACCTATAAGCACACACACACACATATACCGATAAGCACACACACATATACCTATAAGCACACCCCCAAATACCTATAAGCACACACACACACACCTATAAGCACACACACACACACACACACACCTATAAGCGCACACACACACACCTATAAGCGCACACACACACACCTATAAGCGCACACACACACACACACACACGCCTATAAGCATACACACACACACACACCTATAAGCACACACATACCTATAAGCACACACACACATACCTACAAACACACACACACACACATACCTATAAACACACACACACATACCTATAAACACACACACACATATACCTATAAGCACACACACACATACCTATAAGCACACACACACATACCTATAAACACACACACACATACCTATAAACACACACACACATACCTATAAACACACACACACATACCTATAAACACACACACACATACCTATAAACACACACACACATACCTATAAACACACACACACATACCTATAAACACACACACACATACCTATAAACACACACACACATACCTATAAACACACACACACATACCTATAAACACACACACACATACCTATAAGCACACACACACATACCTATAAGCACACACACACATACCTATAAGCACACACACACATACCTATAAGCACACACACACATACCTATAAGCACACACACATATACCTATAAGCACACACACATATACCTATAAGCACACACACATATACCTATAAGCACACACACATATACCTATAAGCACACACACACACACACACACACACACACCTATAAGCACACACACACATGCCTATAAGTACACACACACATACCTATAAGCACACACACATATACCGATAAGCACACACACATACACACACATATACCTATAAGCACACACACATATACCGATAAGCACACACACATATACCTATAAGCACACACACATACATACCTATAAGCACACACACATACACCTATAAGCACACACACACACACCTATAAGCACACACACACACACCTATAAGCACACACACACATACCGATAAGCACACACACACATACCGATAAGCACACACACACATACCGATAAGCACACACACATATACCGATAAGCACACACACACATACCGATAAGCACACACACATATACCTATAAGCACACACATACCTCTAAGCACACACATACCTATAAGCACACACACATATACCTATAAGCACACACACATATGCCTATAAGCACACACATACCTATAAGCACACACACATATACCTATAAGCACACACACATATGCCTATAAGCACACACACATATGCCTATAAGCACACACACATATACCTATAAGCACACACACATATACCTATAAGCACACACACATATACCTATAAGCACACACACACACCTATAAGCACACACACACATGCCTATAAGTACACACACACATACCTATAAGCACACACACATATACCGATAAGCACACACACATATACCTATAAGCACACACACATATACCGATAAGCACACACACATACATACCTATAAGCACACACACACACATACATACCTATAAGCACACACATACCTATAAGCACACACATACCTATAAAGCACACACACACACACACACACACATATACCTATAAGCACACACACACATACCGATAAGCACACACACACATACCGATAAGCACACACACACACATATACCGATAAGCACACACACATATACCGATAAGCACACACACATATACCTATAAGCACACACACACACACACACACACACACACACACCTATAAGCGCACACACACACACCTATAAGCGCACACACACACGCCTATAAGCACACACACACACACCTATAAGCACACACACACACACCTATAAGCACACACACAAATACCTATAAGCACACACACACACCTATAAGCACACACACACACACACACATACCTATAAACACACACACACATACCTATAAGCACACACACACATACCTATAAGCACACACACACATACCTATAAGCACACACACGCCTATAAGCACACACATACCTATAAGCACACACACATACCTATAAGCACACACACACACACGCCTATAAGCACACACACACATACCTATAAGCACACACACACACACCTATAAGCACACACACACACACCTATAAGCACACACATTATAAGTAGCATTACTATGTGCACTGTACAATATCATATCTATGGAATATGGGGCCTGATACAGCACTGATCGCAGTTGCAACCTTGTACGCAGATCGGCCGATTGTTGCGTACTGCACATGCACCGAATTGCTTGTGCGCCACTGCGATTACCCACACACACAGGAATCCATCGCAGAGTGACTGAAGCGCAGTTGTCGTCTGTCCGCTGGAACACAGTTGCATGGGCATGCATAAATTAGCCTAGAGTGATTGCACACGTAGCTCGTGCACTCACTGCGTGCGTGTAGACTAGGTCAGATCTGCTGTAATGTGCTCTGATGGTATCGATGTATACACAGGACTGTGAGGTATTACAGATGTGAGATAGCAGTAGTGGGCGTCTCTATGCTGGCTGAGCTGTGGCTGATGTTACAGATGTATACACAGGACTGTGAGGTATTACAGATATGAGATAGCAGTAGTGGGCGTCTCTATGTTGGCTGAGCTGTGGCTGATGTTACAGATGTATACACAGGACTGTGAGGTATTACAGATGTGAGATTGCAGTAGTGGACGTCTCTATGCTGGCTGAGCTGTGGCTGATGTTACAGATGTATACACAGGACTGTGAGGTATTACAGATGTGAGATAGCAGTAGTGGGCGTCTCTATGCTGGCTGAGCTGTGGATGATGTTACAGATGTATACACAGGACTGTGAGGTATTAGGGATGTGAGATAGCAGTAGTGGGCGTCTCTATGCTGGCTGAGCTGTGGCTGATGTTACAGATGTATACACAGGACTGTGAGGTATTACAGATGTGAGATAGCAGTAGTGGGCGTCTCTATGCTGGCTGTGCTGTGGCTGATGTTACAGATGTATACACAGGACTGTGAGGTATTACAGATGTGAGATAGCAGTAGTGGGCGTCTCTATGCTGGCTGTGCTGTGGCTGATGTTACAGATGTATAAACAGGACTGTGAGGTATTACAGATGTGAGATGGCAGTAGTGGACGTCTCTATGCTGGCTGAGCTGTGGCTGATGTTACAGATGTATACACAGGACTGTGAGGTATTACAGATGTGAGATAGCAGTAGTGGGTGTCTCTATGCTGGCTGAGCTGTGGCTGATGTTACAGATGTATACACAGGACTGAGGTATTACAGATGTGAGATAGCAGTAGTGGGCGTCTCTATGCTGGCTGAGCTGTGGCTGATGTTACAGATGTATACAGAGGACTGTGAGGTATTACAGATGTGAGATAGCAGTAGTGGGCGTCTCCATGCTGGCTGTGCTGTGGCTGATGTTACAGATGTATACACCGGACTGTGAGGTATTACAGATGTGAGATAGCAGTAGTGGGCGTCTCTATGCTGGCTGTGCTGTGGCTGATGTTACAGATGTATACACAGGACTGTGAGGTATTACAGATGTGAGATGGCAGTAGTGGGCGTCTCTATGCTGGCTGAGCTGTGGCTGATGTTACAGATGTAAACACAGGACTGTGAGGTATTACAGATGTGAGATAGCAGTAGTGGGTGTCTCTATGCTGGCTGTGCTGTGGCTGATGCTACAGATGTATACACAGGACTGTTAGCTATTACAGATGTGAGATAGCAGTAGTGGGCGTCTCTATGCTGGCTGAGCTGTGGCTGATGTTACAGATGTATACACAGGACTGTGAGGTATTACAGATGTGAGATAGCAGTAGTGGGCGTCTCTATGCCGGGTGTGCTGTGGCTGATGTTACAGATGTATACACAGGATTGTGAGGTATTACAATGTGAGATAGCAGTAGTGGGTGTCTCTATGCTGGCTGAGCTGTGGCTGATGTTACAGATGTATACACAGGACTGAGGTATTACAGATGTGAGATAGCAGCAGTGGGTGTCTATGCTGGCTGAGCTGTGGCTGATGTTACAGATGTATACACAGGACTGTGAGGTATTACAGATGTGAGAAAGCAGTAGTGGGCGTCTCTATGCTGGCTGAGCTGTGGTTGTTGTTACAGATGTATACACAGGACTGTGAGGTATTACAGATGTGAGATAGCAGTAGTGGGTGTCTCTATGCTGGCTGAGCTGTGGCTGATGTTATTGATGTACACACAGGACTGTGAAGTATTACAGATGTGAGAAAGCAGTAGTGGGTGTCTCTATGCTGGCTGAGCTGTGGCTGATGTTACAGATGTACACACAGGACTGTGAGGTATTACAGATATGAGATAGCAGTAGTGGGTGTCTATGCTGGCTGAGCTGTGGCTGATGTTACAGATGTATACACAGGACTGTGGTATTACAGATGTGAGATAGCAGTAGTGGGTGTCTCTATGCTGGATGAGCTGTGGCTGATGTTACAGATGTATACACAGGACTGTGAGGTATTACAGATGTGAGATAGCAGTAGTGGGTGTCTCTATGCTGGCTGTGCTGTGGCTGATGTTACAGATGTATACACAGGACTGTGGTATTACAGATGTGAGATAGCAGTAGTGGGTGTCTATGCTGGATGAGCTGTGGCTGATGTTACAGATGTATACACAGGACTGTGAGGTATTACAGATGTGATAAAGCAGTAGTGGGTGTCTCTATGCTGGCTGAGCTGTGGTTGATGTTACAGATGTATACACAGGACTGTGAGGTATTACAGATGTGAGATAGCAGTAGTGGGTGTCTCTATGCTGGCTGAGCTGTGGCTGATGTTATTGATGTACACACAGGACTGTGAAATATTACAGATGTGAGAAAGCAGTAGTTGGTGTCTCTATGCTGGCTGAGCTGTGGCTGATGTTACAGATGTATACGCAGGACTGAGTTATTACAGATGTTAGAAAGCAGTAGTAGGTGTGTCTATGCTGGCTGTGCTGTGGCTGATGTTATTGATGTATACACAGGACTGTGAGGTATTACAGATGTGAGAAAGCAGTAGTGGGCGTCTCTATGCTGTGGCTGATGTTACAGATGTATACACAGGACTGAGGTATTACGGATGTGAGATAGCAGTAGTGGGCGTCTCTATGCTGGCTGAGCTGTGGCTGATGTTATAGATGTATACACAGGACTGTGAGGTATTACAGATGTGAGAAAGCAGTAGTGGGCGTCTCTATGCTGTGGCTGATGTTACAGATGTATACACAGGACTGTGAGGTATTACAGATGTGAGATAGCAGTAGTGGGTGTCTCTATGCTGGCTGTGCTGTGGCTGTTGTTACAGATGTATACACAGGACTGTGAGGTATTACCGATGTGAGATAGCAGTAGTGGGCGTCTCTATGCTGGCTGAGCTGTGGCTGATGTTATTGATGTATCCACAAGACTGTGAGGTATTACAGATGTGAGAAAGCAGTAGTGGGTGTCTCTATGCTGGCTGAGCTGTGGCTGATGTTACAGATGTATACACAGGACTGAGGTATTACGGATGTGAGATAGCAGTAGTGGGCGTCTCTATGCTGTGGCTGATGTTACAGATGTATACACAGGGGTGTGAGGTATTACAGATGTGAGAAAGCAGCAGTGGGTGTCTCTATGCTGGCTGAGCTGTGGCTGATGTTACAGATGTATACACAGGACTGTGAGGTATTACAGATGTGAGATAGCAGTAGTGGGTGTCTCTATGCTGGCTGAGGTGTGGCTGATGTTATTGATGTATACACAGGACTGAGGTATTACAGATGTGAGAAAGCAGTAGTGGGCGTCTCTATGCTGTGGCTGATGTTACAGATGTATACACAGGACTGTGAGGTATTACAGATGTGAGATAGCAGTAGTGGGTGTCTCTATGCTGGCTGAGCTGTGGCTGATGTTATTGATGTATACACAGGACTGTGAGGTATTACAGATGTGAGATAGCAGTAGTGGGTGTCTCTATGCTGGCTGAGCTGTGGCTGCTGTTACAGATGAATACACAGGACTGTGAGATAGAAGAGTGGGCGTCTCTATGCTGGCTGAGCTGTGGCTGATGTTACTGATGTATACACAGGACTGTGAGGTATTACAGATGTGAGATAGCAGTAGTGGGTGTCTCTATGCTGGCTGAGCTGTGGCTGATATTACAGATGTATACACAGGACTGTGACGTATTACAGATGTGAGATAGCAGTAGTGGGCATCTCTATACTGGCTGAGCTGTGGCTGATGTTACAGATGTATACACAGGACTGTGAGGTATTACAGATGTGAGATAGCAGTAGTGGGCGTCTCTATGCTGGCTGTGCTGTGGCTGATGTTACAGATGTATACACAGGACTGTGAGGTATTACAGATGTGAGATAGCAGTAGTGGGCATCCCTATGCTGGATGAGCTGTGGCTGATGTTACAGATGTATACACAGGACTGTGAGGTATTACAGATGTGATATAGCAGTAGTGGGCGTCTCTATGCTGGCTGTGCTGTGGCTGATGTTACAGATGTATACACAGGACTGTGAGGTATTACAGATGTGAGATAGCAGTAGTGGGTGTCTCTATGCTGGCTGAGCTGTGGCTGATATTACAGATGTATACACAGGACTGTGAGGTATTACAGATGTGAGATAGCAGTAGTGGGCATCTCTATACTGGCTGAGCTGTGGCTGATGTTACAGATGTATACACAGGACTGTGAGGTATTACAGATGTGAGAAAGCAGCAGTGGGCGTCTCTATGCTGGCTGAGCTGTGGCTGATGTTACAGATGTATACACAGGACTGTGAGGTATTACAGATGTGAGATAGCAGTAGTGGGCGTCTCTATGCTGGCTGAGCTGTGGCTGATGTTACAGATGTATACACAGGACTGTGAGGTATTACAGATGTGAGATAGCAGTAGTGGGCATCCCTATGCTGGATGAGCTGTGGCTGATGTTACAGATGTATACACAGGACTGTGAGGTATTACAGATGTGATATAGCAGTAGTGGGCGTCTCTATGCTGGCTGTGCTGTGGCTGATGTTACAGATGTATACACAGGGGTGTGAGGTATTACAGATGTGAGATAGCAGTAGTGGGCGTCTCTATGCCGGATTAGCTATGGCTGATGTTACAGATGTATACACCGGACTGTGAGGTATTACAGATGTGAGATAGCAGTAGTGGGCGTCTCTATGCTGGCTGTGCTGTGGCTGATGTTACTGATGAATATGCAGGACTGTGAGGTATTACAGATGTGAGATAGCAGTAGTGGGCGTCTCTATGCTGGCTGAGCTATGGCTGATGTTACAGATGTATACACATGACTGTGAGGTATTACAGATGTGAGATAGCAGTAGTGGGTGTCTATGCTGGCTGTGCTGTGGCTGATGTTACAGGTGTATACACAGGACTGTGAGGTATTACAGATGTGAGATAGCAGTAGTGGGTGTGTCTATGCTGGATGAGCGGTGGCTGATGTTACAGATGTATACACAGGACTGTGAGGTATTACAGATGTGAGATAGCAGTAGTGGGTGTGTCTATGCTGGATGAGCGGTGGCAGGCATTGGCATATTGTCGCAGCTGCATTGCGTGCGATTACAGAACTGCGATCGCCATTGCAATCCGTTGCTGAATCACCATAGCTTTATCTAAACAACACAATATGATTTTCTTTTTGCTTATAGATGGTCCCTTACAGGTAGGAAGGTAAATAGATAAAAACATTAATAAAAGCTTTCTATTAGCTGTACGGCATACACACACACACACACACACACACACACAGGATATACATATACACACACACACACAGTATATACACACACACACACACACACACACACACTGGCGACACGTTTGGTCAGCTGTACAGACCTTTTCTCCAGGGGGCCGTGGGATGCCGACGTACAGATGATCAAGGAAGTTGGCGCTGCGCCCTAACCCCAGGACGGTGTACGGCAGCTGGAGAGACATGTGGGCAGTCTGACTCAGCTGCCCAGCTGAAATGAAAGACAGAAATAATCACCTAGGCTACAATGTACACACATAAAGCTGCTCGCCCTAGCGTGTGCGCAGGGTGTCAGTGAATGCATTGCTCTGTAAGGAGACGCGGAATTGGAATTACATCGTTACATTTAATTGACATATGAATTTTCCCTACAGCAAACTGCTGCAAGGCCCTGTGCACAGGAACGTCCCATCTCTGTACACTGCCCTGCAGAGCCTGGATGCTGCTGGTTCCAGTACAATTACATATCAGCCACAGAGCAACTTGCAGTAGCCATGTTGGATGCCTCTTGCTTTAATATATACTATTGGTTGGTAATGTCCCTCACATCTGTTCTTATTCCGCAGGGTAGTCACGATTTCAGGGACTGAGCTGCTGCAATCCAGGACTTCTGTCCTGATTTAAGGACAGCTGGGCGGTAAGGGTTGCCCTTGCAGTGCTGCGTGTACGAGTGCCAGGAGTGCGTGGTTGGCGTGAAGCGATGTATTTACTGAAGGGTAAGGAGGCACAATTGGCTGACTACATATTGGCCTTTCCGATCTCAATACTGGCATTATATGTATATTATTATGTCATATATTTGTATATTATATTATACTTTAAGAAGTAATTGGTTATATAGGTCGCACTTCATTTCTGTCACACCGCGTAGAGTACATTGCTGTAGGATTTGGCCGCTAGTTATATTTTGGTTATACCCGCTGGCACTATATGTGCGCCAAGTTACCGTGCTCTTACTGAGACCGGATCAGATCATAAAAGACGTTAAGTGATAGGTTTACTTTATAAAGCAAAGAAGCACGACAAATACTAATTAAAGTACCAACGCGTCATCTAGACAGCACCGCACTATACCCAGAATGATCCATTTCCTACGTTGGCTCAAAGATGACCGTTTACACTGAGGTAGGATAATGGATAAAAAGTACAAATACAGGTCTTTGGGATGTAGTCAAAAGGTCGACAATGGCCATGTAGACCGTAATGATGTCAAAATTGATTAAATTGCGTAAATGTCGACATTGTCAGAACGTCGACAGGTGAAGTGTTGACCTTGTCAGAATGTTGACATTAGAGTTAGGCTGCAGTCAGGATAGTGAGGCTGCGGGTGGGGTGGTTAGGGTTAGGTTGCAGGGGGAGGATAGGGTTAGGCTGTGGGCGGGAGGGTTAGGTTGCAGGGGGAGGATAGGGTTAGGCTGTGGGCGGGAGGGTTAGGTTTAAGCTGCAGGGGTTAGGGTAAGGTTATGGGGGGGGAAGGTGATTAGGAATAGGCATGAGGGAGGAGGCTAGGGTTATGCACTAGATGGAGGGTTAGGCTGCCGGGGGATTTGTGTGTGTTAGGGATAGGCTGGTTGTGCAGTCACCGTGGCTACTGAACAGCCAGTATAGGAAACCATGGCGATACAAAACAGAGCTAAGCAGAAGGACACCACCGACTGTAGCAACAGGATAAACACAATTGTGATCGCTAGACAACTACAATATTGACAGTCATAATGGTAATATATCGACATTGACAGAATGTCGGCATTTGCATTACACTTCGAGTTAGCGTTAGACATTCCGGTCATGTCAGTATTACATAAGTGTCGACATGCTGAATGGAGCCATAATATAACAAACTCGTTAAATGAATTTAGGGAATAAGTACAACCCCCCCCCCCCTCCCCCCAAATAATAAGTTGAAAGAGGCTTTTGAAGTGTTTTACGATTTAATGTATGCACCTTGTATGTAACTCCCCATAATTGTTCTAGAACCCACCGAATGAGGTGCCAGGGGCATTGGAAGTCATTACATTACCCTCAGCATTCACCGATGTAATGTACACCAAACCTGAACTAGAAAAGGTGTAGGCAGCCCTCCGCACTAGTGCCACAAGGTGGCACCGATAGGGCCAGTCCCTTTCCCGCGCTGCTCCCAGATCAGACCTTTCTGTAATATTGGGGCATATCTATAATGGGTGCCCCTGGGTCCATGGGAGGGCCCGCACACCCTGCACCCATATAATAACGCCCCCCCCCCTCCAGTGCCTAAACCTAACCCTCCCCCCCTAGTGCCTAAACCTAACCCTCCCCCCCTAGTGCCTAAACCTAACCCTCCCCCCCTTGTGCCTAAACCTAACCCTCCCCCCCCTAGTGCCTAAACCTAACCTCCACCCTAGTGCCTAAACCTAACCTCCCCCCCTAGTGCCTAAACCTAACCTCCCCCCCTAGTGCCCAAACCTAACCTCCCCCCCTAGTGCCTAAACCTAACCTCCCCCCCTAGTGCCTAAACCTAACTTCCCCCCCCAGTGCCTAAACCTAACCTCCCCCCCAGTGCCTAAACCTAACCTCCCCCCACAGTGCCTAAACCTAACCTCCCCCCACAGTGCCTAAACCTAACCTCCCCCCTAGTGCCTAAACCTAAGCTCTCCCCCTAGTGTCTAAACCTAACCTCCCCCTTGAAGCCTAAACCTAACCTCCTCCCCTAGTGCCTAACCCTAACCTCCCCCCTAGTGCCTAACCCTAACCTCCCCCCTAGTTCCTAAACCTAACCCTCCCCCCCAGTGCCTAAACCTAACCTCCCCCTTGAAGCCTAAACCTAACCTCCCCCCCTAGTGCCTAACCCTAACCTCCCCCCAGTGCCTAAACCTAACCTCCCCCCCCAGTGCCTAAACCTAACCTCCCCCCCCAGTGCCTAAACCTAACCTCCCCCCCCAGTGCCTAAACCTAAGCTCCCTAGTGCCTAAACCTAACCTCCCCCTTGAAGCCTAAACCTAACCTCCCCCTTGAAGCCTAAACCTAACCTCCCCCTTGAAGCCTAAACCTAACCCCACTACTTACTGTTGGGATGCCAGCGCCGGTATTCTGACTGGTGTCGGGACGCCGGCAATGGCATTCTGAGTGCCGGGATTAAAACCACCATGTGATTTCTTCGTTTTTTTTTTTTTTTTTATTAAATTTGCAAAAATCGCAAAAACACTTTTTACACGATGTCATTATGGGGTATTGTGTGTAGGATTTTGAGGACAAAAATGATTCCATTTTGGAATAAGGCTGTAACATAACAAAATGTGGAAAAAGTGAAGCGCTGTGAATACTTTCCGGATGCAGTGTAACTGCGGGAATCGTTTTGTCTGGAGGGCTGAAAATAATGAACAGATCAGACAAATGGTACGTTTTTATGTCAAACCCTCAATAGGGGGTGCAGGAAACTACATCTAGTAAATACAATCTGCAAGTCCCGTGGGACGTAGGAGCAAGAAGACTGGGTGACGCATCAATCAATCTAAAGTACTCCTGAAGCACTAGATGGAAGGGGGTTGTTTACTTCCCACTTAGAGTTTCAATACACTGGGAAAAAAATAAAAGGTCTACAGATGTTTCCTCATACACCTAGGGGGCACATTTACTAAAGTGAGTGTGTTTAGAAGTGGAGATGTTGCCCATAGCAACCAGATTCTAGCTATTATCTTCTAGAATGTGGGAGTTAAATGTTAAGTAGAATCTGATTGGTTGCCATGGGGAACATCTCTCACTTTAGTAAATATACTCCCTAGCCTCAATACGCAATGCTGAGCCACCTGGCACGAACGAGCCGCCAGGTCCAGTGCATCTTGGCTTGCGCCAGGCACCTTTTTCGCTTTTTATTTTTTCGCCAGAGAATGCATCTGAGTTGCAATCGGTTACGGCAAACAGCTTCAGAAGATTGCACTGATTGATCCAATATGTGACACTTGTATAACTTGCCGTGGAAAATAAAAACCTGCGGACGTTGCACTGTAGCACTTTGTGTATAGATTCAGACTCAGTCTCACACAGATATACAAGTGACTCGTATAAGATTAAATCAGTGCCGTCTTGCAAAGCGGTTTATTACATCCAATTGCGACTAAGATGCATTTTCGGGAGAAAAAGACACTTAGAAGGGCTGTTTGGCGCGACTGCAGCAATAGTGTATTTTTTACCATCGGTCTGGTGGAAAAAATAAAAGTAATAACATAAAAATCGCCATAAGAATGAAAATTACAAAAATATTTCTAATGGTTTGCCACAGTGATTAATGTAAAGAAAATTTCATTGGATTGAAGGTTTAAGGGAAAATTATATCAGCCTGTTCCTTTCTTCAGGCTGCTATTAATGATTTATAATTGTGCAGTGTTCTGTGACTACCAAGACAACCAGAAGTATATGACGGAGGGAGCAGAGAGGCTTTGAAACATCCCTCTGAGCTCGGTCTAGTCTGTAACAATGTAGAAAACTCCTCCTCCCTCTTCTGTCATCACGAGACGTGACCCTAAATTTGTGTACATCTTCTACATTACTATCTATTCTGTCGGACAGTACGAAGCAGAATTTGACATAAGTTATTCTGTGCGGCCTGTTTATTCTGACGGCTGTCTCAGATCCTTTTTTTGTGCGTTACAAAGAGGTAGGAACCTTGCAATGGAATTGCACTCCGAGCTGAGATTTAGTTCTTTCAACCACAGCATCCACTATAAAACTGAAACATAAAAAGGTCTGATTTCACAGTGCGCACGTTCCAGTCTCGCCCAGACGTCCCCAGACATATCTTAGCTCTGTCTGGCCTTAGATGAAGCAATTATTTCCCCCTTGTACTATTTAATGGCAACACAAGGCAGAATCACTGGAGTTTTTCCTTTATTCTGGTACTTGTGCAGGAAAACTTTGGAGGACAGGTCACTTTAATCATGTGCTCAGCTGTCATATGTATAATTACAAGCAAGGTCAGCTGGATCGGAGATCCTCTGTATTAATGTAAGTCTTACTGTCACTCTTCACACAGCGGCTGTCCACGGGTCACCTCTGCTGACTCGCTATTCCCTGTGATCATAGGGGACAAATCTGTACACCGGGAACGGATACGCTCAGAAGGCAGAATTGTGGCCAGGAAAGCTTCGGCTCCTTGGTGGATTGTTAGTCTCATTTATAGATAATAGGACAGACTGTTGTAGTAAACAGAATGGAAGTTTTCTATCCGCATTGTTTAAAGGAGAAGATCAGTAAAGAAAAGGAGGAGCGCAGCGTTACAGAGAAATATTACTAGGTATGTCTATATATACATTTAGTAGAAAAATGTCAGGTTAAATCAAGAGTTGGCGACTTTCTGGCTGCCCCTTTCGGGAGGGGGCAGCCAGATGGGCAAATCAAGGGGGCGTGGCCTGCATTTGTGGGCAGAGCAGGGGCATGGCCACACGATCGCGTCATTATGCGATTCGGCGAGATCAGTAAAACAAAGTAGGCTCTTCTCTCCTTTTTTTTTTTTTTTTACCTATTTTTATTCATTCAATTTAGTAGACTTAGAATGTAAGCTCTCGCGAGCAGGGCCCTCTACCCTCTTGTGCTGCTCCTTATACACTCATCTACTTCTTACTCCTCACTAGGGCACCTAACACTTACGCCCTGCTGCTTATTTAGTGTTATGATAGCCAAAGCAGCAATGTATATAAACTGTAAGTGACTGGTTTCTTGTTCATTTATTTGTTTCCGTACTATGTAAGGCGCTGCGGAACACTTAGGGCGCCATATAAGTAAAGGATAATAATTAATAATAATGCACTGTGCTGGTTGGCACTTTGCTGAAATGAATAGTGCCACCTAGTGGCTGGATTGTCATGGAAAAGTTAGCATGCTGGCATCACATAACTGAACAAAAACTTTTGTTTCTCAGATAGAAGACTACCCCTGGTTTCCATTATTCGCAGAGATTTACAATGTCAGTATATTGTGCAGCTATAGCAATGGTATTTATGCTCTCACTCTCACCAGGAGATCCATTTCACATTACCAGCAAGACGAGACTCGCCTGCATACACAATCACTGGGGCCATCAGATCCGGGGAGGTGATTCGCAGTTTGGACCTGTCCCGAAGGAATGAATACAAAAAGTTGCCCTGAATCGTTCACTGTCCCATCGCTTCTGTACTGGGAGATATATAGCGTTCTCCCAATCACTATTATTTCCTGCAGAAAACCAATCCAGGGATTTAAGGAGGGCATCCACTACACGATTTTAGCAGGCGATTGAACGATAACGACATCGTTATCGTTCGTTTATAAATCGTGCAGTGTTTGGTCGTTAACGATCAACGATGCGCGCTCCCGCTGGTCGTTTGATCGTCTCGTCAGTCAACTGAACATGCAGGTCAATTTCACTTGATCTATTAAAGATAGTTTGCAAATTGTTAGCAAATCGTTCAGACTTAAAGATAAACTATCAAGGGAAAAAAATCAAGGGAAAAACGTTTAGAGATTGGACAGGGAGTAGATCGTCTAGTGGATGTGCCCCTTTAGGGGTTTTGGAGGATTTTTTAAACTATAGACCGGGTCAGAGCTGGGGAAGGGGTTTCCTAAATCACATAAAGCCTGTGTGATTAAGGGAGACACTATATGGATCCTTGCTGCCTTTCTGTGCACCATTAAATAAAACAACGGGTCATTAGCAGGATGGATACATTTCACTGTTCCTGGTTCATGCCCGGTGGTTTTAATCGCTGGGTTATTAATAAACTGTAAAAGCCTCTGTGCTTTTATGCAGAGTCTCCGCTGACGGTTTAGAACACATTGGAACATTATTCTCTCCCCTCCAGAGATGCGTTTTTTGGCCTCAGCCAGGATCTGTGCCGGTAACAAGACATTTAATGGACAAGAAATGAAGTTATCCTAGCGGGTGGCATAACCCAGTGTGCAGAACAGCCGTGACACAGGGATTAATCTACCAGACTACGCGGGACCTGCCAGGTGTGTGCTATAGGTGGGATGTTACAGCAATGTTCATGAAGGGACAATGGGGAAGAGATTGTAACTCTGTAGATATATATCAAGCTGTTATGAGCCGGGACTGACAGTGAAACATGAGTTATGGGCAATTAAAATCTGCGACTATTGAGAACAAGGTCTTTGTACTGTAACCTTTATACCCTGACAATTGCAAATCATTACATAGGAAGCTGAGGTCCTACAGAAGCAGTTTATCGATGCTGCGCGGAAGCTCTCAGCTGAGTGTTGCAAGCGATAGGCTAGTACCTGGCTACAGGGCCTACAATGCCATCGGATGTTATTATCACTGCGGCTCATCCACGCGGGCTACTGACACAGTGCACAGAGCCTGCAGATACCTGCAAATTTGGAAATCTGTTCTTCACACTGTAAAGATAACAGGCTGCTGGGAAATTCACCCTACGACATTTTCACACCAGCCCCGGTCAAAAGTGGGAACTGTCCACACTGTGTAATTACTGTTACACTCTGCCTGAGCGCCTACAAAACGTCAGATGACAAACTGCGGTTCTGCTACAACACAGAAGGGGTTTTGAAGGGCTCCCAAGTGTCTGAGTATCCTACGGACAGACTTGTGTGTTTTTGTAAAGCTTTTATTTAGAGAGGACAAAATATACCGCTAATATCACATGAATATAGCGACTGTCCAACACGTTACAGTATAATAGCACATAGAGATGGAAATAAAAGTTTTTGTGAACTTTAATTTCACGCTAAAATAAGGGAATGAAGAGAAAGGAAGAATTCTACAGGATACAGTAGAAATTGAAGGATACAATTAATTTGACACGTGTATATACGATTATAATTAGGAGCAGAAACCACAGTAAATCTGTGCGACACCGGTGGAGTAGGAATTGGTATGAGATGCCGGTGGTTGGATAGCCGCCGATTCAAATACCGACGCTGGAAGCCCAAATGGTACAAGATCCCGACGGGCAAGTAAGTACCCTAACCCTCCCCTAGTGGTGCCTAACCCTAATCTACCCCGATGGTGTCTAACTCTAACCCCCCTTTCCCGCACCCTAAACCTAACCCTCCCAGGGGGGTGCCTAACCCTATCCCCCTTTCCCGTAGCCTAACCCTCCCGGGGGGGTGCCTAATTCTAATCCCCGGCTAACCATGCATACTTACCGCCGTCCTGAAGCTCCGGATTCCGACGTCGGTATCCAGATATCCTTTGATTTTGGCGTCTGCATTATGGCGGGCGGTGGGACTGCAGCTTCGGTATTTTGACTGCCGGCATATAAACTGCATCCCGGCGGGGTAGACATAAATAGCTTGCAGTAAAGGGGAGACCAGAAGTAGCCCAAAAGAGATGGAGATTTGTACACGGAACGTCAGATGTCAGGTCGTTTCTTTAAGGAACCAAGGAGATCAAACTAAGGTGACATTTATGTTCTGTCACAGTAGGAAAAGTGCAGACGTAACATGTGTCCAAAAAGAAGTGCGCAATTACGTGTATACGTGGAGACGGGCGCATAAGTGACAATAGAATATACGCAAGGTTTATACCAGGAGTAACAAAAGCATAGAAATGAGGATTGGCAGTATATGGGAAGGCCATATAGTGTTACAGTGTAACACTGTGGGGTCTATTTACTAAGCAGTGTTAGGAGAAGTGAAAAGTGATAAGGTGCCAGCCAATCAGCTCCCAACTGTCATTTGTCAAACACAGCCTGTGAGATGGCAGTTGGGAGCTGATTGGCTGGCACCTTATCACTTTTCACTTCTCCTAACACTGCTTAGTAAATAGACCCCTATAATCCAGTATCATTACATAAGAGAGGACAGTGCCTGGACAGTGTTATTAATAAATAAATAATAAAAATCACATTAAACATGTAAAATTCAATTAAATACACACACTAAAGGTGCCCATCCATTAAGTGGATCAAGGAAAGACGGTACGATTACGACATCGTAATCGTACCGTCGTTCCCTTAGGGGGTGCAGTGCCTACACTGAAAGATTGATCGTAGGCACATCAATCATCCCCGAACATGGCCAATCTGGCGTCATCGTCAGGTTAACCAGCATGTTCGGCCGATGATTGATGTCGGAGACGACCGGCGGGAGCGCGCATCGCTGGTCGTTTCCGACATTTGGATGCACGATTTGCGGCCGATTACTGAGCAATTGCTCGATTACGATGTCGTAAATGTGCAACCGTACAGTGTAATCGGCTAGTGGATGGACACCTTAATAATACAAATTAAATTCAATCAATTACAAAATATCTGTTGTCTTACCCTCTAGACATCAAATGGGAATATTGTCGACTGTTGCATTAGAAATGCATATATCCATGTATATACTTCATGTATTATACCAAAGGTTCCCAAACGCCCCCCAACAGTTCAGAATTTCAGAGCTATCCATGGCTGAGCACAGGTGGTTAAATCAAATTGACCGAGGTACTAATTAAGTCACCTGTGGTCAAGCATGGATATCCTTAAAACCTGGACTGTGGCCCTGATTCAGACCCGCTCGCTGCCGGAGGCAGCTCATAGGTCTGAAGGGCGTTTTTTTTTTTTCTCGTCCGGGCACTCGATAAGCTGTGGGTGACCACCAACAGCTTTTGCGAGCGGCCAGATGATGGTCGCGATCATCGGACTTGCGACGAGACCCTTGTGGTAGGGTCTCATCTGCCGCAATCCCCAGTGAGCTTCCGGCTCTAATAGAACCGGAAGCTCACTACTGACATCACTCGTGATGTCAGTAGGGCCGCCCCCAAACGGCAGAACGCCTCCGTTTGGCAAGCCACCCCCCCCCGACCCGCCTACAAAACGGGGCGAGCTGCCGATCAACATCGACAGCCGCCCCGTTTGTAGCGAGCCCCGTATCGAGTGAATTTCTCACTCGCACCGGGGCTCGCGTGTGCGCACTGCCCGGCCATCGACCCGCTCGCGAGCGGGTCTGAACCAGGCCCTGTGTTTGAGTACCTGTGAGCTATGCTAACCAAATATGCTGTATACAGTGGGAGGATTCCTGACGCAACCAGCTGACGATCCCTGTCCTTATCAAAGCGGAATTTGCAGCAAAAGACGAGTACTTGCGCAAGATACTCCTCCTGACATGCACGTGTCTGCGGAGAAGCCTTGGTCGCATTTACGTGTACACCCCCCGACAGTACTCGCCATACGCCTGTCCACAACTTCATTCTACCTCTCTATGCATAAGATGCAAGCCTATCTGTGTACGGACCTACTCGGTACAGAAATGCATAATATATGCAAACTAATAATAAAACAAGACGCTTATGTCCAACACTACATCGCGCCAGTATAGTACAGCCTGAGCTGCAATAGCTTTCTTTAATCATTTTATTCTATATGGTGCAGGTGAGACAGGCGAGTAGCTCGGCTGCGTGTATCAGACTGAGAATCACCGCTGTGAGCTCCAGGTACATAGGGGCTTAGAGAGCACTAGCTGGGTGGCTGCAGAGGTTTATACCTCTCCTAATAAAGACACATCATGCAATCCTATGCGTCTCGTGGCAAACGCCCAATAATCAGCATGGGTCTGCTTCTAATCTCGCCTCTTTCTCAGTAGATCCTATAATGTACTTGGGATTGAACTAATTAATTGAAGAGATAACAGAAAATCCTTATCTTGGTTGCTGCCATCGATATAACACAACTCACCTGTTTTCTAATTAACCTTTAATGTGAATTTAGTCATTAAGAGGGGCAGGCAGTCAGTCAGAGATTCTGGAAGAGGGTCCGGTATAAGGAGTCATAATACAGCAGGGCCGCAGCAGACATCAATGTCAAGAAAGTGGATGTAAAAATGTATCCCCCTCCCCTACCTGACATACGGAGAAGGACCCATACGGGTAAGACAGCGGGGAACGGGTTATTAAATCCCCTTCCTTTAAGTTAAATTCTCCTTTAAAAGTAACAAAGTAATTTTTTTTGGTTTCCTCTCAAAAATGAAATCAGTTCCTAGATCTGTAATTGTCTATTTACAGTGCAAGTCCTACAGTACCAGCTAGAACTTATATCATGGCAGAGTATTCATATGCTTAATGCATGAGATAGGGCCACGACGACGCATTTCGCCTGGTGGGTTCCGAAGACGTGGATCATGTAATCCAGGCCCTGCTCCTTCACAAGCTCGGGAAGTGGGGGATGACCTACTCTCTTGGGGAGTGCAGGAGGCCTCCGTGACATTCGGGAGACTACTAGACATCCCAGGAGCGTAGGCGAGTACGGAATATGCCTGTGACAGAAGGGACCATCTTATGTATTATTTATAAAGTGCTGACATATTCATGCATCATTCAACACTGTACTGTACTACTGAGAGCATCCAAGCAATGACATACAATGACCAGGAACAGGGACCGCAATGACAGGCTGTGATTACAGGCACTGTGCTAGCTCCTGGCAGTAAGTGATTACAGGCACTGTGCTAGCTCCTGGCAGTAAGTGATTACAGGCACTGTGCTAGCTCCTGGCAGTAAGTGATTACAGGCACTGTGTTAGCTCCTGGCAGTAAGTGATTACAGGCACTGTGCTAGCTACTGGCAGTAAGTGATTACAGGCACTGTGCTAGCTACTGGCAGTAAGTGATTACAGGCACTGTGCTAGCTCCTGGCTCTTGGCAGTAAGTGATTACAAGCACTGTGCTAGCTCCTGGCTCTGGCAGTAAGTGATTACAGGCACTGTGCTAGCTCCTGGCTCTGGGCAGTAACTGATTACAGGCACTGTGCTAGTTCCTGGCAGTAAGTGATTACAGGCACTGTGCTAGCTCCTGGCTCTGGCAGTAAGTGATTACAGGCACTGTGCTAGCTCCTGGCTCTGGCAGTAAGTGATTACAGGCACTGTGCTAGTTCCTGGCTCTGGGCAGTAAGTGATTACAGGCACTGTGCTAGTTCCTGGCTCTGGGCAGTAAGTGATTACAGG
Organism: Taudactylus pleione; assembly: GCA_031769625.1. Lineage (NCBI taxonomy): Eukaryota > Metazoa > Chordata > Amphibia > Anura > Myobatrachidae > Taudactylus > Taudactylus pleione. The sequence goes on from JAUIMM010000883.1 coordinate 1,732,942, forward strand.
CACTGTGCTAGTTCCTGGCTCTGGGCAGTAAGTGATTACAGGCACTGTGCTAGTTCCTGGCTCTGGGCAGGTGGTGATTACAGGCACTGTGCTAGTTCCTGGCTCTGGGCAGGTTGTGATTACAGGCACTGTGCTAGTTCCTGGCTCTGGGAAGGTGGTGATTACAGGCACTGTGCTAGTTCCTGGCTCTGGGCAGGTGGTGATTACAGGCACTGTGCTAGTTCCTGGCTCTGGGCGGGTTGTGATTACAGGCACTGTGCTAGTTCCTGGCTTTGGGCAGGTTGTGATTACAGGCACTGTGCTAGTTTCTGGCTCTGGGTAGGTTGTGATTACAGGCACTGTGCTAGTTCCTGGCTCTGGGCAGTAAGTGATTACAGGCACTGTGCTAGTTCCTGGCAGTTGGTGATTACCGGCACTGTGCTAGCTCCTGGCTTTGGGCAGTTGGTGATTACAGGCACTGTGCTAGCTCCTGGCTTTGGGCAGTTGGTGATTACAGGCACTGTGCTAGCTCCTGGCTCTGGGTAGGTTGTGATTACAGGCACTGTGCTAGTTCCTGGCTCTGGGCAGTAAGTGATTACAGGCACTGTGCTAGTTCCTGGCTCTGGGCAGTAAGTGATTACAGGCACTGTGCTAGTTCCTGGCTCTGGGCAGTAAGTGATTACAGGCACTGTGCTAGTTCCTGGCAGTTGGTGATTACAGGCACTGTGCTAGCTCCTGGCTTTGGGCAGTTGGTGATTACAGGCACTGTGTTAGTTTCTGGCTTTGAGCAGGCACTGTGCTAGTTCTTGGCTTATGCTAAATTGGTGATTACAAACACAGTCCTGGTTCCTGGCTCTGGGCAGTCAGTGACTGCTAGTCCCTGGCTCTGGGCAGTTTATAATTACAAGCACAGTCCTGGTTCCTGGCTCTGGGCAGTTGGTGATTACTGGCACTTGTTAGGAAGGTCATGATAAACACAGAGAGTTACATCGATGGAAGAAAATATACAATAGGCCCAAAACACCTATGCTTTAGGGGAGGATAGCAAAAAAATAAATACATAAAGAAACAGTGTTGAAGAAAACAAATACAATCTCGTAAAATTGTAGGCAAGAGCCCTTCATACCGTGTAGAAGAGTACTCTACCTTCTTATGAGATCAGACTGAACTATTTGGCCTCAACATGTGATATATTTGGAACCAGCCTGACACTGCTCATCATCCCAATAGGACGAACCCTAACAAGACATGGCTGCGGGGGCTTAATGCTATGGGGATGCACATCTGCTTCAGGGACTGGGAACCTGTCAAAATATAGAGAATTATAGATGGATCAAGATATTGACAAATACTGCAATAGACCTAGTTCTTGTGTGATTTAAAATCCCACATGGACAATGGCCTAAAGCGCACAGCAAAAGCCACAGCCGAGTGGCCTAAATACAATGCCCCCCCCCCCCCTATGTGCTGTAGTGTACCAGACAAGGCGCAGACCACAATGCCACTGAGAAGCTGTGGAGAGATCTACAATCTGCCGTTCATCACTCTCCATCCCACCTAACGGAACACTGGCAACAACTGCAGTACCCATATGTGCAAAGCTGGCAGAGATTATCCGGACAGCTGTAACAGGTAAAGGAGCTTCTGCCAAGGGTTAAATCACATGGGCATTAATATGTACATATAATGAAATGAGAACAAGCTTTGTTTCTTAGTTACAGAGAACTTTGTGTTGCTCAGTGATAGAAGTTCCCGAACACATTTAATTTTATGATCAAAGGAAATAAAATGTGAAAAATGCAGGAAAATATGAGATATGGTAAGAACTTACCCTTGTTATCTCTATTTCTACGAAGTCCATAGGGTTCCACAGGATACCTTGGGGTATAGGTGTGACGTCAGTCGCAGGGCACCAAAGAGTTAAGCTTTCAGCCTCCCAGGATGCACTAGGTCCCCCTCCTATACCCCGCCCCCGGGCCAAGGCACCTCGGTTAGTTACCAAGCCATAGGCCGGAGGAGGAGAAGGAAGAGAGAGAACAAAGATCTGGACACATACAAGAATCACATTCTCACCAGAGGGAGACGGAAAACCGGTGACAGAGCAAAGCCCATCTGCAGCACAGGTGCGACAGGGCGGGAGTCCTGTGGAACCCTATGGACTTCGTAGAAATAGAGATAACAAGGGTAAGTTCTTACCATATCTCATATTTTCTACTTCAGGGTCCATAGGGTATCCACAGGATACCTTGGGGATGTCCCAAAGCAGTATCCTTTAAGGGTGGGGACGCTCCTGTGCAGAAAGGAGAATCCGCCGCCCGAAGGAAGCATCCTGAGAGGCGAAGGTGTCAAACCTGTAATACCTCACGAAGGTATGGACAGAAGACCACGTAGCAGCCTTGCAGATCTGAACTGCCGAGGCACCACGTCGAGCTGCCCACGAAGGACCCACAGACCTAGTGGAATGAGCCTTCAGAGAAGGAGGGACCGGTAGGCCTTCATGAAGATAAGCTTCAGAAATAAGCCATACGGATCCAGGCTGCCAAAGTTTGCTTTGAAGCAGGCCAACCCTTTTTACGGAAGCCAAAGAGGACAAACAAAGCGTCCGACTTCCTAAACGAAGAAGTGCGGTCAACATAAGTCCTTAAGGCCCGCACAACATCCAAAGAGGCCTCACCCACGGAAAGACCCGGTGAGTTAAAGGCCGGAACAACTATTTCCTCGTTAATATGAAACTGGGAAACAACTTTGGGAAGAAACTCGGGCCGAGTGCGGAGCACTGCCCTGTTCCCATAAAAAACCAAGAAAAGGGGGTCTACAAGAAAGAGCCCCTAACTCAGAAACACGTCTGGCCGAAGCAATGGCCAGAAGGAAAACAGTCTTAGCTGTTAGCCATTTAAGATCCACTGAGCCCAGTGGTTCAAACGGCGGTCCTTGGAGAGCCCTCAGGACCACAGCCAAATCCCAAGGCGCCACAGGTGGAACAAAGGGCGGCTGAATGCGGAGAACACCCTGCATAAAGGTGCGCACATCCGGGATTGTAGCAATCCTACGGTGAAACCAGACAGATAGGGCCGAAACCTGTACCTTCAAAGAAGCAAGGCGAAGCCCATGATCTAGTCCCGCTTGCAGGAAGGCGAGAATCCGAGACAGACGAAACTCCCGCGGTGCATAACCTCTCGGTCGACACCACTGGAAGAACGTATGCCACACGCGATGGTATATCCTCGCGGAAGACGGTTTCCGAACTCGCAACATGGTACGCACCACAGAGCTGGAAAACCCCCGGGACCTCAGCATGGCCGTCTCAACAGCCACGCCGTCAAAGACAGCCGAGTCAGGTCCGGGTGAAGGCAAGGACCCTGAGACAGAAGGTCCGGTCGTAGCGGCAACCGCAGAGGAATGTCCACGGACAGACCCTGAAGGTCTGAGAACCAGTGCCGTCTGGGCCACGCGGGAGCTATCAACAGGAGCGTCCCTCCTTCCTGTTTGAATTTCCGGATTACCCGTGGAAGAAGGGAGACCGGAGGGAACAGGTATGCGAACCGGAACGTCCACCGGACGGACAGAGCATCCACCAGAGACGCCCCTTCGTCTCTTGTGCGAGACCCGTACACCGGCAACTTGTTGTTGTGCCGGGACGCCATGAGGTCGATTTCTGGAAGACCCCACCTGTCCACCAGTAGTTGAAAAACGTCCGGGTGCAGGGACCATTCCCCCGGATGAACGTCCTGGCGACTTAGAAAGTCCGCCTCCCAATTGAGCACTCCCGGGATGAAGACCGCTGATATGGCCGGAAGATTGCGCTCCGCCCAAACCAGGATCCGAGAGACCTCTACGAGAGCCGCCCGACTGCGAGTTCCTCCTTGCCTGTTTATGTAGGCCACGGTGGTAGCGTTGTCCGACTGGACCTGCACCGGGCGACCCTGGAGAAACCGCTGTGCCTGCTGGAGAGCATTGAAGACCGCACGGAGTTCCAAGATATTTATTGGAAGCTCCGCTTCTGTCGGTGTCCACCTGCCCTGGAACAAGTGTGGACCCGAAACTGCTCCCCAGCCCCGAAGACTGGCGTCCGTTGTCAACAGGACCCAATTTGGAACCCAGAACGGACGTCCCTTGTTGAGGTGGGTCGTCTGTAACCACCACGTAAGGGACAGGCGAACCTCCTGGGTGAGCACAATCGTCTGGGACTTCAGAGACTGAGTCAGCCCGTTCCACTTGGACAGGATCAGGTGCTGCAGAGGTCTGGAGTGAAACTGGGCGTATTCCACCATATCGAACACCGACACCATGGAGCCCAGTAACCTCATCGCCGAGTGTAAGGACACCCGGCGGCTGTGCAGACAACTGCGCACCCTTGACTGTAAAGCAGAGATCTTGTCCTCCGTCACGAAGATCCTTTGCTGTCCCGAGTCCAATAAGGCTCCAAGATGCAGAATCCTCCGAGACGGGATTAGAGTGGACTTCTGCCAGTTGATTAGCCAGCCGTGCCGTTGCAGCAGTGCAATGGTCAGGTCCAAGTGGCGTAACAGGAGCTCTGGAGATCCTGCCACCAATAACAGGTCGTCCAAATACGGCAACATGCGGACTCCCTGCAGCCGCAGAGAAGCCGCCATGACCGCCATCACCTTGGTGAAAACACGTGGTGCTGTTGCCAGGCCAAAAGGTAACGCCCGAAACTGGAAGTGGTCGCTGCTGATTGCGAACCTGAGGAACTGTTGATGGCGCCAAAGAATAGGGACATGCAGGTAAGCGTCCTGTATGTCCAATGACACCAAGTAGTCCCCAGGTTCCAGCGCCAGAATGATGGACCGTAGGGTCTCCATCCGAAACTTCGGGACCCGCAAAGACTTGTTGAGTGCTTTGAGGTTGAGAATCGGACGATATGACCCATTGGGTTTCTGTACCAAAAATAGATTTGAATAGAAACCCTGGCCCCTCTGGGAGAATGGAACCGCCACTATAACTCCAGCCTGGAGCATAGTGTGCAATAACTTCCGCAGCTCCGTAGCCTTGTTCCGGTCTGATGGGAGACCCGTGGTGAAGAAGCGAGCCGGGGGTCTGTGCCGGAAGGAGAGGGCGTATCCGTGAGAAACCACCTCCAGAACCCAAGTGTCTGTCGTAGTGGTCGACCAACACTGGGCGAACTGTAGCAGGCGGCCTCCCACCCTGGGATCCCCCAAAGGGAGGCCCGGACCGTCAGGCCGCAGGCTTGTCATCTGGCTTGGGGGCCGGACGTCTGGTACTCCATGCCTGCTTCCGGGGCTTGACCGATTTCTTAGGGCCAGCCTGTCGAGGAAACGACTGTGGTTTGGGCCTGCCCTGGGCCCTAGATGACCGAAAGGACGATGGTCCCGAACCAGAAGGAGCAGCGGCCGACGGGAGACAGGCAGATTTGGCTGCCGCCAGCGTGGCCACAATCTTATCCAGATCCGGACCGAAGAGAACTTCTCCGGTAAACGGCAACGCTTCCAGACCTTTCTTGGAATCTGCGTCCGCCTTCCAGGATCGCAGCCACAAGGTGCGACGAGCAGCTACCGCTGCTGAAGAAATTCTAGACACCAGAGTACTAATGTCTAGAGCCGCCTCGTTGATGTAGGTGGCCGAATCACGGAGATTGCCAATCAACTCCGCCTGATCGGCCGGACAGTCGGATTCAAAAGAAGCCTCTAATGAATCCGCCCAGCGCTCCATCGCTCTGGCAACCCAGCAAATGGCCATAGCCGGCCGTGCTGCCCCCCCTGCAAGGGAATAAGCGGACTTCAGGCAGATTTCTACCTTGCGGTCCGTAGCATCCTTAAGGGAGGACATGGATGGCATCGGCAATGTGGCACTACGGACAAGACGGGTCACGTGAGAATCCACCTGTGGAGGGGATTCCCACTTCGCAAAATAATTATCCGCGAACGGATAAGCCACCGCCAGGCGTCTCTGCGGCTGGTATCTTTTGCCAGGTTGTTTCCACGCCTCCTCTAAATGGTCCACCAACTGACCCGAAAGAGGAAAGACTGTGGCATCGCCCTTCACATCTTTGAAAAAGGCATACTTAGATTTAGCCGCTGGGGGAACTTCGTCCTCAATCACCAAGGCTGTGCGGACCGCCCGAATAAGTCCAGGAATATATACTTTGGACTTAGCATCAGCGTCCTTAGTATGGAGAGGTTCCTGATCGTAAGGATCTAGAATCTCCCCATCATCAGACGTCCCTTCGTCATCCTCATAAGGAGCGGACAGAGACGCCACCGGCCTTTTATGAGACCGCATCACAGACTCCCCTTGCAACACATCCGACAAGTGCTGTACAGAACTCGTCAGGGAGTTAACCCACGCTGGCTCCTGAGAACCCGGGAGCGGGGAAATAGGGAGACTGTGGGGTACCACCAATTGTCGTGGGAACCCCTGCATGGGTGACGACACCACAGACTGCTGGGACAAACCCATCGGAGTAAACGCGGGCTGCGGAGCTAACTGGCCCACTAAAGCTGTTAACGCCTGAGCGAAACAAGCCCAGGGCGGCTCCTGTACCGGTGCTGTAACCGTAATAGGCCGCGCCATGGACAAACACTGCCGGCAAAGGCCCTCCGCGCTACCCTCCCCCTCCGCTAACGGTACTTTGCACGTGGTACACTGTAGCCGGAGGGGAAAATCACTTTCAGACATGATGGCACCACGTATGTGACCTCTCTCACCAATTAAGTATTAAATAGGCGAGAGACCACCCTGCAGCACCGCACCGCAAGGGCTTTAGCAGAAAGAACAGGGACAGTAATAAAGCTGACAGTTTAGATGAAGAAAAGATTACAGGCAGCAGCGCTAGCACAGTCACATACAATGCAGAGAAATAACAATTCCTGCACTAACAGCGCTGATCACTCAACTACACAGACACAGGGCCTGGTAGGACACAGCGCTGCATACACAGACCTGACCACAGCGGAGGAGAGGTATGCGGGGGGACCCAGACCACGATGCTTCCGTCCAGCGCTTCCAGCAGCGTTCACCATGCGTTCTGGAGAAGATGGCCGCCGAGGAGCAGAGAGGAGGCTGGCCTGGGGGAGGAGCGCTGCCACAGGACCAGTCGGCAGCATGCAGAGAGGGCTGTGTGCAGCGGGGGAGGCGCCGGCTGTGAGACAGGGAAGGCGCGCTCCCCTGGCATGCATTTAACCCCTGGGACGCCGCAGCGCTACCGCTCTGCTGCGGTCCGCTGTCCCAGGGGGTAGTGGAAGCGCAGGTTGGTCGCCTGGCTCCACGCTGCAGCCAGTCCCCAGGGAGCCCCCTGCCTGGGGACTTAGGACCATGTGATCAGCGGGGACCCACCGCGGGACCCCGCTGCTTACCTCTGTCCCCCTTGAATCCGGCCATGGTCCGGAGCATCTGGGGTCACCGCTAGCTGTGACCCCAGACGCCCACCAGCATCCCCGGATCAGTACCGGCGTTCTGGTACCGGCGGGGTGTAGGGAAGACAGCATGGACGTCAGGACTGACTGTCCATGCTGTACATCCAGTTGTGCAGCCACAGCTGCATGAAGAATAAGCTTCAGGGGCTCTTCTAGCCCCCACTCCAACAGGTGCACCCGACTCCGGCCGGGCACCAAACTAAACTGAGGTGCCTTGGCCCGGGGGCGGGGTATAGGAGGGGGACCTAGTGCATCCTGGGAGGCTGAAAGCTTAACTCTTTGGTGCCCTGCGACTGACGTCACACCTATACCCCAAGGTATCCTGTGGATACCCTATGGACCCTGAAGTAGAAAAGGAGAATGAAATGCATTAATAACGAAGGCAGGAAGGCTGGTAAATGCTAGTTAAGGAATTAACCTTATCTAAAGGTGAACATTGCCTATTAAAGTGCCTGTAAAGGAAGGCGATATTACCGGTGTGTACAAGCATTGGCAGCAGTGACATATGTTCCTTTGGTATTCGGCAGAGACAATAGCTTTCACTGACTCACCTACCGAGCTATTGCTGGAAGGGGATCAAACCACACGGCGGAGTCGCCAGTCACTATAGAAGCGCTGGATGAGTGTGTCCCTATTCTTTGTGAAGCTCAGAGATGTGAACACATTTTGCAGCTAATGGCTTGGCCTAGAAAGCATTACCAAGTACTATACTAGATCCAGATCAATACTATTAATTCATCCTGTTCCTACGGCTGGTTACACTGACCGACTGCTGGGGGCTCAGGCTTTAAACTGTTTGAAATGATTGCGTGCGGAGACATTTATTTCATTCTATAGGTTGCTGGCTCCTATACATGCCCCCGTTTGGTAGCTGGGCAGATGATAATAATGTCAGACTTTCCTTGTGTTGGGAGCACAAAGAACTTGTCATTCGTATAACCGCGCTCTTCCTAGCATGCGACAGAAGCCAGCCAAGCAGGAAATTTCACAATTCCGTAGATACGTATACCAATGTCCTACATACCTGTGGTGGTTTCAAATTATTGACTGTGTCAAGTCAATGCTGGTTCATTTAGTACCATTCAAAATGAATACAGTAGAAGCAGCCATTTATGGGTTACACCAATATATATTCAGCTTGCTCCTCTTGCCTCAGCGATGTCACTCCTGGTGTGGCATGGAGCGGTTGGGTGGTGTTCCTAGCAGGGCATGGAGTAGATGGGTGGTGTGAAGGCGTTCCTAGGGAATGGGATTGTAATCCCGACTGCAGCTGGCCGATGGGAGGAAATGCCGACAGCGGAGGTAAGTACAGATAACACCCCCTCTCCCCCCCCTATCCCTTCTTTAGGGGTGCCTAAGCCTAACCTCCCCCCTAGTGCCTAATCCTAACCTCCCCCGGTGGTGCCTAACCCTAAACCCCCTTCCCCTAGCCTAACCCTCCCCGGGGGGTGCCTAACCCTAAGTTCCCCTAGGGTGCCCTAAACCTAACCCTCTCCCCCACCGAGGCTAAGAGAACAGGCACGGCTAAGAACCTCGTTCGGGCCCGCGTCGTTCTGCATTCCGGTGTTGGGATTATGACAGGCGTCGGTATCTTGACGCCTGTCATAAATCCCTAGCCGGTATTCCGGCGTCGGGATTGTGACCGGCGGCCTTGCGACCGCCAGTCACATAACTTAGCAAGGCATGGAATCATTAGGTGGTGTGAAGGTGCTCCTAGCGAGACATGGAGTAGTTGGTTTGTGTGAAGGTGCTCCTAGTGAGGCAAGGAGTAGTTGGGTGGTGTGAAGGTGCTCCTAGTGAGGCACGGAGTAGTTGGGTGGTGTGAAGGTGCTCCTATTGATGCATGATCTAGTTGGGTGGTGTGAAGGTGCTCCTAGTGAGATATGGAGTAGTTGGTTTGTGTGAAGGTGCTCCTTGTACGGCATGGAGTAGTTGGGTGGTGTTACGACGCTCCTTTTGAGGCATGGAGTAGTTAGGTGGTGTGAAGGTGCTCCTAGTGAGGTATGGAGTAGTTGTATGGTGTTATGGAAGAGCTCATAGTAAGGCATGGAGTAGTTGGGTGGTGTGAAGGTGCTCTTAGTGAGGTATGGAGTAGTTGCATGGTGTTATGCAGGTGCTCCGAGTGAGGTATGGAGTAGTTGGCTGGTGTGAAGGTGCTCCTAGTGAGGCAAGGAGTAGTTGCATGGTGTTATGGAGGTGCTCCTAGTGAGACATGAAGCAGTTGGGTGGTATAAAGGTGCTCCTAGTGAGGCATGGAGTAATTAAGGTGGTGTGAAGGTGCTCCTAGTGAGGTATGGAGAAGTTGCATGGTGTTATGGAGGTGCTCCTAGTAAGGCATGGAGTAGTTGGCCGGTTTGAAGGTGCTCCTAGTGAGGCAAGGAGTAGTTGGCTGGTGTTATGGAGGTGCTCCTAGTGAGGCATGGAGTAGTTGGGTGGTGTGAAGGTGCTCCTGGTGAGGCATGGAGTAGTTGGGTGGTGTAAAGGCACTCCTAGTGAGGCATGGAGTAGTTGGGTGGTGTGAAGGTGCTCCTAGTGAGGTATGGTGTAGTTGCATGGTGTTATGGAGGTGCTCCTAGTAAGGCATGGAGTAGTTGGCCGGTGTGAAGGTGCTCCTATCATATTGCACTTGCGACCTTATAACCGGAGAGAGAAAACAGGAGGGGTGCTATATAGGCAGATGAATGGAACGAAATACCAGAAATCCGATTCGTGTAGCAAATAATAAATGTACATTACAAACAGAATTATCTAGAAAAAATGTTTCATGTTTCAAATGCATTAACGTGTTTGTATTGGGGGATATAAAGTTCAGTGTCACATTAATTTCTGCGCTATGGCTGATGTGATGAAAAACTAGATCCCTATGTTCTAGGCAAAGTTTTATTCACGCCGGGGAACAAAACACTTTTACATGAAGCAGTGACAGGGATTGCGGGATATCCATTATTCATTAAACGGTGTTCCCCCTCAAAAGCCCAGGGGGAAGGAAATGAGTGGCAGAGGGAGGAGGCGAGCATTAGTCTTGTGTCTGCTGCTCCTCCTCTGACAGGCTAGAAGTGTGGCACTGGGAAGTGACATCACAGCACATGAAGGAAAGAAGTCAGGGCATGAAGCAGGAAGCACACAGGGCATGCTCATGTTTATTTAAATAATTAAACACACCCCCTTTTTTTCAATGCCAGACTAGTAGAGGGACATAAATTCATCAATCTTCAAAAATATAGACTTCATCTTCAGATGGTGTTTGCTCCCACACCCCGGCTCCTTCCCAGCGTCCCAGGTTGTAAAGAGGGATCCTTCCGGATCCCTCTGCCGCTCTCCGGCACCTATTGCCGCACTCTGGGGCTTTGTGGTCCTGCGTGAAGCCCAGTTCACTAGCACTGGCGAGTCATAGTAAGGGCCGTATTCAATTAGCCGCGAAAAGTGAAGAGAAAAGTTTTCACCGATGTGCCCGTTTTCAACTTATCTCCGAATTCAATTCCAGGAGCTTTCACCTAAGCGGAAAAAAACTAGGCGAATTGGAGGTGCAAAATCAAAATTTTGGGGTGCATTTGTGGGGATTTGGTGCAGAACCCTTTGGACACCCCCCCCCCCCTAATGACTAATCAGTCCAAAAAACGTAAAACATTTTTTGAGAAGATCCCAAAAACATGTCATTTTTGGGCCGAAAAATTGAGAAAAAAAAAAAAAAAAAAAAAGTGTTGGAAAATGGGTAAAAAGTGGGGGGCCTGGTACTTTGGGGGGCTATATGGACAGGTGTTTTTGGGAATGCACGTGGCTGCAGCAGGTGTTTTTAATATTTTTTTAAGCTTTAGAGACATCAAAATATGCTAGTAACCATTTACATGTACCCCAAATTTGACCTCAAAAGAAACAGCTTCCTATCATTTTCCAGCACTTCTGCATATAAGAGCCAATTCTGACACTAAGAACACAAAACACTTCTATATTAGGGCTATTAGGGCACTTCTATATTAGGGCTATTAGGACACTTCTATATTGATTACTAATGTTAGTGCAGCTTTTCCTGGGGTACAGACTGATTTCCCCAAAATTTCAGGGACGTGTCGCTTTCTGCCGATTTCGCCTGTTTGCCTTTTCGCATCTTTTGTAATTGAATATGGAAATAAGCGGGAGCGCGCATGGAAAAAGAATCGACTAAAAGCATGCAAAGGTGGCGAAAACAACGCCGTTGCAGGTAATGAAGGACGGAATGAGGGATCGTTCCGTCGTTCATTACCTAGCTATAATGTGTACTGAGGTACGATAAATTGGCCCGACATACCGTACCGTGAACATCGCTCAGTGTGTACCTGGCTTTAGGGAAAGATCCAATTAATTGTGGGAAGTGTTGTGCGCTCTATTCTCCTGGGTAAAGTGCCCAGAGCTATTCAATCAGAAACCAGCGTTTAACCCGCGAGCGGCCCCGAGCCAGCAGATAACACTTATTTCTGTAGGTGTGTACCAGACATATTCCATGTCAGAACTGGGCATGTTACTGCATCATGAGAGCATCTGGGAGACATATGCGCAAACTACTCCACACACGGTATAAAGCGCTTACTATGTAATCCCACTGCCGCTGGAAGCATGGCTTTCTCCTCAGTCCCTTTGAGATATCACTGATCTTCCCATGCTTATGAATGCAATGACTGCAGGGCACCCATTGCTGGGAAAACTGCTACAAACCCTTTTTAAAAGAAAATAAAAAAAATAAAAAAAAATAAAAAAGAAGAAAAAAAGAAGTAAAACAGAAAAAAAAAGAAGAAAAAGAAAAAGAAAAAAAGAAGTAAAACAGAAAAAAAAAGAAAAAAAAGAAAAAGAAGAAAAAAAGAAGTAAAACAGAAAAAAAAGAAAAAGTAGAAAAAAAGAAGTATAACAGAAAAAAAAAAGAAAAAAGAACTGCGGTTTTTAATAGCAACCCGATGAGTCTGCATTGTATCTGTCCAACTGGGACTTAAGCTGGGAAACTGTGAAGTCTTTTGCTCGGGCTGTAACTGCGAGGCGGATCTGTCAATCTGCATCTGTCTTCATCCCTTTAAACAGAGCGCAGATAGAGTCTTGGAGAGCCCAGGAAGATTAAGGCATGGGCAAAGGGATTAGATGAAATTATACAGCACTCGTTGCCTTTAACTCTTCCCATCCCCCTGGGTCTTGTGGAGAGAGATGCTGGAGGTGGGTAGGAAAATGATACCCTGAGCTGCCAGCACTTCTAACAGCCCTCTGCCAATCTCAAATAAAATCTCTCTCTAGTGCAGCCGAGTAAAAACGAAAAAAGAAGAGGGGCGGGGAGAAAAAGTTACGGTTTCTTAACAAGAACTGGATAGAAAAACACTCTTGTTTTTTTTTTTTCTTCTATAATCTCATTTACTTTGACCTACATTATCAAATAGAGTAAGAATGTCTTATATACATCCTGTAGCCTTGGAATCGAGGTTAAGATGTCAATATTTCAATAGTTTTGCTGTTTTATTCCCTTACTGTAGCCCATGGCTGTACAACCTGACCCTCCAAAATTGGATAAACCTGACACCTAGGCTAGGAGACATTGCACACCTACCCGACAGTCCTGATTTTTGCCAGCCACAGGGGGCGTTGTTTTCCTCATCTGGGATCGTAATAGAGCGTACTTCAGGCCTAGACTTGGCGGATGGGGGCATAGCCAGAACGGTCCTGATTTTTATACCGGAATGTTGGGAAGTAGGACATTATCCATCCCGTGAAGCTTTACATTGTACTTTAAGCAGTCAGGCCCCTTGTAACCTCTCTCCAGTAATTATTTCTATATACAGTAGTGCTAATGATCAGTTTCATCTGCAGATAAATGCACAAGAGACTTTACCCAAAAAGGACGCAGATGAGCAATATTAAGGTTAAAAGTTCAAAGTTTTGCAATATAGAAATAATAATATAAAAAAACCATGGATGAATGGGTGCAGATCAATGCTCTAGAGTAAGCCGATGAGGTGTGTGGAGCCCAGCGGTGCTGAGTAAACCAATCCACTGCAAATTATACTTCGGTAAAGATTTCTAAGCAAGGAACGCTTTCTGCTGTCCTCGGCATAAGGCGTTTATCATCTTTCCTAAATTATGAAAATGTGTCCGATAAATCAATAGCGCTGAGTAACATTCGGGGACATGCAGAGAGAGATGCTTTGTGTGGACGCGCGCAATAAATGGCATCGGTTATCGCGCCACCCACTGTCACCTGTCAATGGCTGCCAGACTATGATTACAGAGCTTTCTATCATTTGTTGCTTTATAAGGGGAGATGTTTGGATCAAAAGGGGGGGAAAATGTAACATTTTATTGATAACCGTTTAGTCCCCGAGCGTTGACTCGAAGCCAACCATTAGATCACATTAACACAGTACGAGGATTGCAGCACCTAAAGTGAAATGAGACCGGATCTTACATCCCAGACACTATGTGAAGACTCCGTTCAACGGTTTAAAAATGTAATTGTTAGCAAAATGTATCACTTCCAACAAGAGAGCAGCATTAAGAAAAAAAAAAAAAGGAACGGATAAATGTAGCAACATCTTATCCACATGTAAGTAACCTTGTGCGATTCCGCGGAGAAACATAAATAGCTTAAACACACCCATGATTGGATGCTAACATATCAAAGCATGCAAAGACAATGAATTAGTTGAACTAAAGATATAATAGTATCTATCCCATCCCCTTGGTGAAAGCAAGATGTGTTCAATACAGCATGAGCTGAAAGGTGTTAGGGTCACATTGTTGTATTCTGAATTCTGGGCCTGATTCAGACCTGGTCGAAAGTGCTGAGCGCTCGCAACCGGGTCGATGGTGGCCCAGAGCGCATGTGCACGACGGAGCCGGCTCCGTCGTGCGCATGCGCGAGACCCGGATAGTGACGGGCAAACCGTCGCTCCGGGTCTCGTACCAAAGGGGGCGTGCTGTCGATGTTGAGTGGCAGCACGTCCCCTTTGGTGGGCAGGCTGGGGGGGTGGCTGCCCAAACGGAGGCGTTCCCATGTGAACGCCTACTGTTTGGCGCCGGCCCCACTGACATCACAAGTGATGTCAGTGGAGAGATTCCAGCTCTGTTACAGCCGAAATCTCTCTGGGGCTTGCGGCAACGAGACCCTACCACAAGGGTCTCGTCGCAAGCCCAATGGTCGCGATGGTCTTGACCATCGCGACCATCTTTCTGGCCGCTCGCTATAGCTGTGGGTGGTCACCCACAGCTATGCGTGCGGCCAGGAGGCAGTTCTTAAAAAAAAAAAAAAAAAAAAAAAAGACCGGCCCTGATTCAGAGCGAGCGCTCTGTCAGATCGTCCGGCTCTGAATCAGGGCCTCTGTAAGAGAGCTGAGCACTGAGGACTAAAGCATCAAATATCCTATTGGCTGGTTTGCAGTATCCAAAATAATGGAAAATCTCTGTTGGAAGTTAAAACCAGGTATAAAAATTAGTTACTCTATTTTATCTATCTATGCAGATGTTGCAATATTTTGGAAGTATGGCCCTGATTCAGAGCCGGACGCTCTGACCAGAGCGCTCGCTCTGAATCAGGGCCCACCTCCATAATTATAGAGCGTCCTCCTGGACGCTCGTATAGCTGTGGGTCACCACCCACAGCCTATACGAGCGTGCAGGTTGATGGTCGCAATGGTCTTGACCATCGCGACCATCGCCACTGCGAGCCAGAGCCTGCGGTTGAGTTTCTCAACCGCAAGGCCTGGAGCGATTTTGGCTCTATCCAAAATCACTCCCACTGACATCACTAGTGATGTCAGTGGGGCCGGCTTCTGACGGTAGGCGTTCCCTTGGGAACGCCCCCGTCTGGGAGGCACGCCCCCGGCATGCCCACCAAAGGGGGCGTGCTGTCAATCAACATCGACAGCACGCCCCCTTTGATCAGACACAACGAGCGAAGGAAAGTCCTTCGCTCGTTGCGTCTCGCGCATGCGCACCATCGACCCACTTGCGAGCGGACAGCCGCTCGCGAGTGGGTCTGAATCAGGCCCTATCTTCCCATGATACTTACCAGTTTACCCAGGGTGCAGTGGTGGGGGGCTTTGTCCTGCCCAGAGACATGTGTCCCACAGTGGGAGATTTGCTAATATTGTTCGCAGCAATTAACGGGTGTTCGGAGGGGAGATGGCTGAGGGCAGTATAGAACTTCACAAGCACTAGACCCCATCCCCCAGGGGTACAGATCTAGCTAATAGTCATACCGGTACGCCAGTCACATGACTCTGTGAGAAAGACATCAGATTGGTGACACGGACTGATTCCTATAACTAGTGACGCTACCCAGCAGGTTTTACTTGCTCATCCCAAAGTCATATCAGTGGGTTAATGCTAGTGTGCGAGGTGCGTAAGTGTGGGAGGAGTGTGCGAGGCGCATGAGAGAGAGAGAGTGAGGGTGCGGGCGAGGTGAGCGTGTAAACGAGTGGGCGGGTGAGGTAAGCATAGAAGTGGGCGATGTGTGAGTGGTCCGCATAAATGTGCGAGGTGCACTTGTGAGTGAGTGTGAGAGTGTGTGGAAAAGAAGGTAAAGGCGACTGATTGAACGTTCTCCGTAAAGTGCTGACTGGCAGGTTGGCACAATATGTACAAAGGTCTGATTAGAATAAAAGGTTAATAACTGCTCGGTATGGAATGTTCCTGCTAGATAAGAAATATCTGACATCTTGTGTGGCTTGAAGATTATTTTCTCAACACTCATTTCCACTTGAGATTATGCTGCTTCATTTAAACACAATCCCCTTAATTAACTTTAAATGTAGTGTGACTGAAGTAAACCTGCTGAGAGCTTCTATTTAATAGTAAAACAATGTCACGAATGATGGGGTTATCCATTTCAGAAATGGCGTGCGCACGAAGCGATGGAGCCATTCAGTCAGCGCTGGTCCTGAGGCGGAATTCGGATGCTGCTTGCTCACCTCCCCATGCGTTCCCCCTGTAACCCCCCCCTGCATTCAGGCACGGGGGCAGTGACTGATGTCTATACACTAGAAGGTACTGGCAATACCAGGGTGAGGCCGCAACGCCTCCTGCCTCCCCTCTTAGCAGTCAGATATCTGCAGGAGTCCCCTGGTCTTGTAAACATTTCACCTGGATCTTGTATGGTAACATTTACAGACCTATTCTAGAATCCTCCCACATAGGGCCGTATTCAATTAGAAGTGAAAAGCCGGTTTCCGCGTCTAAGTATGGCCGATTGCGGCTTTTCGCTAGGTCGGAATTTATCTCCGTATTCAATTCCAGACGCTTTTCGCTTACGCGGAAAGTCAATGCAATGTAATAGCAGGAGAAAAGAATTGCTACATTTTTATTTTGGGGTTCAAATGTGGGGAAAACACTCAGAATCCTTGGGACAGCCCCCCAAAGGACAACGGTGTCAAAAAATCCCGGAGAAAAACTTAACACCCCAAAAAAGTACTTTGAATTTGGGAGCGAAAAAAAGCAGAAAGTGGGGAGGCAAGCATAACAACTAGCGAAATAGACTTCTTGGGGGTCTGCAAGGATGGGTCAGGTGTTTTTAAGGTTGCAGGTGCGTTTTTCACGTTTTTTTTAAAACATCGCTTTAGAGACTTTAAAATATGCTAGCCCCCATTTTCAAGTACCCAAAATTTGCCAGGACTACTGCTTTTCACCAAAGAATACTGCTTAATGCCATTCTTCACCACTTGTGCAAAGACGCTAATTAGAAGCTATTGAAATAAGTACCCCAAAAAGTTTTATTAGGGCTATTCGGACACCTCTACATTGATCCCCAATGTTAGTGCACCTTTTTGGGGGGTTCAGGCTGGTTTCCCCCAATTCTGACAGCACTTTCCGCCTGTTCTGCATTCGCCACCTGCTGTTTTCGCCTGTTTTGGAATTGAATACGGCGAATATCGGGGACGCGCACCATACGTTTCCGCAGCCAGAAGACGCGATGCGGGCGAAAAGTCCGGCAGGCGAAACTTTTCAGCGGCTGCGAATCGAATTGAATACCGCCCATTGTGCGAGATGCAGAATATGGCGAGAAAGACGCTCGAGCTATTGTACGTTCTACACATCCCGCTCACACATACAGAGGTGTCCACGTGCATCTGGCCACCTTGCACATTAAACAGTCCTTTGACTCGGTAGCGCAGAGTCTATTCGTTCTACTTTTTCCCTTACAGTGCGTCTTATTTGCAAAGCCATGCGGATTGGACGCACAAGCTGCTTCTGCTGATTATAATGATATGCGGCATGCCTATATTCTGTGGGCGACTGCGTGTGACATGCTACGTTACAGCCGCTGGGACTGTAACGTAGCATTTCACGAGCGGTCGAACCCGCAGCTGTAGATAGAATATAGGCATGCGACAAATCATTTTAATCAGCAGAAGCTGCTTGCGCGTCGCTTAGTGAATAAGATGCAGTGTAAAGGGAGAAAGTTGCACGGCGCTCGCACGTTTTGTGTAACGCACGGAGGATAGATGTATGTGGGCACATTTGTATATAATCACAGCTATTAGGGATACAGAGAGTGAACCGTTGAGATATTAAAGGGAAAGTATAACCCAACAACAAATAGGTCACTCTGTATTCTTGTACAGTAACATATAGGCATTGTGTATGGTACTGACAGAGGGCCTGATTCAGAGCCGCTCACTCGCACTGTGCGTTCGCAAGCGGCCCGATGTTCTGCGTACGCTTCATTCTGCGTGTGCGCGAACTACACACTGCGATGGCAACCCTCTCGCTCGCCCAGCAAAGGCAGCCCAGGGTAATGAGTGACAGGAGAGGCCGTTTGTGGGTGGTAACAGGGGCAGGACACTAATAACGGGGTTGGAGGTGCGAACGCAGGTGTGCCTGAGTGTTTCAACGCCGTGTCAGAGGCGTGCATAATTAACAGGCAGCGTCATAGTACACGTCACTTGCCATTTTTTTTTACACTGATTACCTCGCAATGCTTGCGGTAGGGTAAAGCTACCTCAAGCACTGCGTTCACATCCGATGGTGCTCGATGTACCAATGTTTTAATACACTTCCTGGAGATGACGTGTGCTGGTAGGCGGCTCTGCCTGTGCGATTGGGCGTACGCATACACAAAGTGGCCGCTGGCTAAGATATGGTGGGCGTTCTTATGCCTTTGCGAGTGATCGCTTCCCGTGGCGTCACTGACAAATTTGCATGCGCATCCAGCGAGCGTACGCAGATAGCGAATGGGTCTGAATCAGGACCAGAGTACGATACCCCAGCATCTGCGGTGATACATGCGGCAATATTGCTTGTTCTGTAGCAGTAAAATGCATTATTATACATAGATTACAACTAAACACAGACAATCATGGGCAGTACCACATAGTATGGCAGAATGCGTGACCGCTTCATCAAGCAACAGAAAATCCTGCACACACTGGAGTACTTTCCTTAGGAAAAAAAAAAAAAAAATCTCTCCAAAACAAATTATAATTTAAATGTATTTCATTTTTCTAGCACACTATGGGCCTGATTCAGAGTTGGGAATAGAGAGAGAATTAGCACTTAACTGTCTACCTGGACAAACCATGTTGCAATGCAAGGGGTGTAAATACATTATTTTTTTTTTTGCATGTAGGGTAAATACTGGCTGCTTTTACATGTAGCCCACAAATACTGCACAGCTTTATTATTACTCTACATTTTACATGCCAGTTTGGAAACACTCCTCCCAAATCTAAATCTCTCTGCACATTTAAATCTGCCCCCCCCCCCCCCCTTGCAGTGCAGCATGGTGTCACCAAGATGATCAGTTGAGAGAGATCTCTCTCTCTATTCCCAACTCTGAATCAGCCCTATGTACAAAACACAGCATATGTCACACAATAAACTGGACAATGTGCTTAGATTCGTAAATCTGCATCAACAGATCAGCGATGTGCTAGTGTGGGACCAGACGTAATACACGGCCCCTGGTTATACAGACCCCACCAATGCAATAAGTAATGGAAACACAAAGTGTAGACTGCCGCTACTGCACAAAGCACACACGCAAGAGTCACGTCCTACCTGACGCGTTTTTCAAATAGCCATTTGCATCCACTGTTGTGTACATCACGTACGGGCCCGGCTGGTTAACACCGAACGGCTGAAATAAAAAAAAGAGGTCATGATAAATGCACAACACCATGTAGCACACACCCGTATACACGTTGTACTTGCAGGATAATTTCAGCTCTATCAATCATCATTATATGTTTTCAAGTTTTACTTCCACATTACGCTATATTATATACTATAGTAGCTGTTGCCCACGACTTTGCCCACAATGAAATAGTTTCTGCCAACATTTTTTTTTTATTTGAGGTTTATTGCTTTGCCCTGTCACAGGAGTGGCCCACGTGACCAGCAGCGATATACAGACAGGTGGCAGCAGCGCCTTCACCCACCACTCACACCAACGTCACTGTGTGCCCTGTGCACAGACTGCTATGTAGCCTATCCTATTCATGTGACCGTGGGCACAAAGCACCTCTCCCCCCACCCCTTACCGGCCGAGCATGGTACCACACCTATCTCACCAATGTCACTGTGTGCCCTGTGCACAGACTGCTATGTAACCTCTCCTATTCATGTGACCACGGCCCAAAGCACCTCTCCCCCCACCCCTTACCAGCCGCACACATGGTGCCACACCTATCTCACCAATGTCACTGTGTGCCCTGTGCACAGACTGCTATGTAACCTCTCCTATTCATGTGACCGCAGGCCCAAAGCATCTCTCCCCCCACCCCTTACCAGCCGTGCACATGGTACCACACCTATCTCACCATTGTCACTGTGTGCCCTGTGCACAGACTGCTATGTAGCCTATCCTATTCATGTGACCGCGGGCACAAAGCCCCTCTCCCCCCACCCCTTACCAGTAGCACACATGGTGCCACACCTATCTCACCAATGTCACTGTGTGCCCTGTGTACAGACTGCTATGTAGCCTATCCTATTCATGTGACCGCGGGCCCAAAGCACATCTCCCCCCACCCCTTACCAGCCACACACATGGTGCCACACCTATCTCACCAATGTCACTGTGTGCCCTGTGCACAGACTATGTAGCCTATCCTATTCATGTGACCGCAGGCCCAAAGCATCTCTCCCCCCACCCCTTACCGTCAGTGCACATTGTACCACACCTATCTCACCAATGTCACTGTGTGCCCTGTGCACAGACTGCTATGTAGCCTATCCTATTCATGTGACCGCAGGCCCAAAGCATCTCTCCCCCCACCCCTTACCGGCCACGCGCATTGGTGCCAAACCTCTTTCTTGCACTAATGATGTCAATAAATGTTGTTTTTGTTATTGTTCAGCTGTATACCTACAGATTGACATGAAACAAAGAGCAGGTTATGTCTAGGACTTTCCTCTACAAAAAAAAAAAAAAATTCTTTGCCATTTTCAATTATACCCACTGATGTTGCATGAAGGCAGCCATTTTGTGGGAAGAACTCATTTTCGAGGAAAATGTACCCATCAATTTGATCTGGTATAGAGACTGTAGTCAAGGCAGACATTTTGTGAGCTGAACCAACGAACATCCACCTCAGAAAAGCTGCAGGAGTATCAGTGGGTCCTAGTGTGGTGCCCGTCGTCATTCCTATGAATACCGTTGCACTGCACAAAATGGCAGCTTCCAGTGTGGGCATGTGATGGGAAATTTAAGATGAGAAGATTTACACAAACAGAAAGGAGCTTCTCTAATAATATTTTCATGTACTTTTCCAGCCCAAGCATACTGACCTTGGCACTAGGTAGGAAATATAAGCAACATAGCAAGAAAATAAGTAAACTATTTAAAAAAAAAAAAAAATTCTATTTAAGGTGTTTTTGACTAGAGTTTGGAAATGGGTAGGGGGTAAAAACAATTGTGGGCAACACGGTAACACAGTGATTAGCACTGCTGCCTCACAGCACTGAGGTCAGGGGTTTGATTCCTACCAAAGTCATGTGTGGAGTTTGCATGTTCTCCTTGTGTTTGCGTATGTTTCCACCAAATACTCCGGTTTCCTTCCACAAAAGAACGACGTAACGCCAGGTTAATCGGCTTCTGGCAAAATGTGTGCATGTCAATGTGGTAGAAAATACTATGCCTCGGATAGAGATAAATTTCACAGAGATAAAGTACCAACTAATCAGCTCCTGTCATTTTTCAAACACAGCCTGCAAAGTGACAGTTAAGAGCTGATTGGCTGGTACTGTATCTCTATCTGAGGAATAGTACATAGACCCCACAGATTTGAAACAATCGTCACACATCCACTTATTAACCAACTAGAATGTAGACTCGATGATCTGTCGTCTGTCCAGCTTCCTGTGCACATTTCCAATGAATGACTAAAACGACGTAGGTGCCGTAATAAGGGGATGTAGCACCTGAAAACATTATTCCCCCCCCGACATGCGTAAGGATTTCAGTGGCCACCGGAAGCATAAAAATAAACAACAGACTTAGGGCCAGATGTACTAAGGTCTGGGAAGTGATAAACTGGAGAGTGATAAACTAGCAGCCACTCAGCTCCCAACTGTCATTTTTCAAACATGACAGTTGGGAGCTGAGTGGCTGCTGGTTTATCACTCTCCACTTTATCACTTCCCAGAGCTTAGTACATCTCCCCCATATTCCCTCACATCATACAAAGCGGTTGATGTAATGACAAGGTATACTCATGGCGGTTATATCCATGGGCGTGGGTACGTTGTGTGAGAAGTGGAAGAAAGCCCACCGGGATGCCAGCAGGAGAGCCGATTTGACAGAGATGAACTGACATTGGAGGTCAGGACACCGGTAGCGAGCTGAATAGGACTATTCTGTATAGTCGTCAAAGAAGCTGCACTCAATGGTGCAGAAAATAGGCCCATTTCTCTCCATCCAGCAATGCAAATGTATAGGGAAGTGATGGAGAGGAGGGAGAGACTGATTGATGTGAACAAACACTGCCTGAAACAACTCCAGCGAGCCTGTCTTTCCATCTGACTGCTCTGCACAGTGGCGAAGTTTTAATGCGGTCTCCTGTTTGGCAGCATAATACACACTGTAATCAGCCGTTTGTCATTAAAGGAGCAGCCACAAAACAACTTGACCTTTGCAGACTGAAGGACGCTGTCTCTCTGATCTTTTCATATGATGTTGCAGCTCCAGACGTTCATTACTGCACATTGGTAGGACAGTGTACCGTGTATTCAGGTTTATGCATAAAACTACATAAAGTGACATTGCCACCAACCTTAATGATAGCAATCTGCTGCTGTATTGTAGCTCATACGTATATAGACATATACATACCTATACGTATGCACTAATGACACAGAACAAAGAGAATGGAAAGGATTCAAACCTTTGCAGCCATTAATGTGACCACAGTTATTACATCCACACACTCTCCGCC
This sequence comes from Taudactylus pleione, assembly GCA_031769625.1. Taxonomy (NCBI): domain Eukaryota; kingdom Metazoa; phylum Chordata; class Amphibia; order Anura; family Myobatrachidae; genus Taudactylus; species Taudactylus pleione. Next base: position 1,755,695 of record JAUIMM010000883.1, read on the forward strand.
ACAGCCCACCATTATTCCCTCCTGCCTGCAAGATGTACTGCTGTACACCAATTCCTACACCATCCAACATCTACATTACCTACTATCCTCACCCACTTATACTGTACACCTCACATCTGTTACATCATTACACATCTTCCTACACCATCCAACATCTACATTACCTACTATCCTCATCCACTTATACTGTACACCTCACATCTGTTACATCATTACACATCTTCCTACATCATCCAACATCTACATTACCTACTATCCTCACCCACTTATACTGTACATCTCACATCTGTTACATCATTACACACCTTCCTGCATCATCCAACATCTACATTACCTCCTATCCTCACCCACTTATACTGTACACCTCACATGTTACATCATTACACATCTTCCTACACCATCCAACATCTACATTACCTACTATCCTCGTCCACTTATACTGTTCACCTCACATCTGTTACATCATTACACACCATCCAGCATCTACATTACCTACTATCCTCATCCACCTATACTGTACACCTCACATCTGTTACATCATTACACATCTTCCTACATCATCCAACATCTACATTACTTACTATCCTCACCCACTTATACTGTACACCTCACATCTGTTACATCATTACACACCTTCCAACATCTACATTACCTCCTATCCTCATCCACTTATACTGTACATCTCACATCTGTTACATCATTACACACCTTCCTGCATCATCCAACATCTACATTACCTCCTATCCTCACCCACTATACTGTACACCTCACATGTTACATCATTACACATCTTCCTACACCATCCAACATCTACATTACCTACTATCCTCGTCCACTTATACTGTACACCTCACATCTGTTACATCATTACACACCTTCCTACATCATCCAACATCTACATTACCTACTATCCCCATCCACTTATACTGTACACCTCACATCTGTTACATCATTACACATCTTCCTACATCATCCAACATCTACATTACCTCCTATCCTCACCCACTTATACTGTACACCTCACATGTTACATCATTACACATCTTCCTACACCATCCAACATCTACATTACCTACTATCCTCATCCACTTATACTGTACACATCACATCTGTTACATCATTACAAACCATCCAACATCTACATTACCTACTATCCTCACCCACTTATACTGTACACCTCACATCTGTTACACCATTACACACCATCCAGCATCTACATTACCTACTATCATCATCCACCTATACTGTACACCTCACATCTATTACATCATTACACATCTTCCTACATCATCCAACATCTACATTACCTACTATCCTCACACACTTATACTGTACACCTCACATCTGTTACATCATTACACACCTTCCTACACCATCCAACATCTACATTACCTCCTATCCTCATCCACTTATACTGTACATCTCACATCTGTTACATCATTACACACCTTCCTACATCATCCAACATCTACATTACCTCCTATCCTCACCCACTTATACTGTACACCTCACATGTTACATCATTACACATCTTCCTACAACATCTACATTACCTACTATCCTCATCCACTTATACTGTACACCTCACATCTGTTACATCATTACACATCATCCAACATCTACATTATCTCCTATCCTCACCCACTTATACTGTACACCTCACACGTTACATCATTGCTCATCTTCCTACACCATCCAACATCTACATTACCTACTATCCTCATCCACTTATACTGTACACCTCACATCTGTTACATCATTACACACCATCCAACATCTACATTACCTCCTATCCTCATCCACCTATACTGTACACCTCACATCTGTTACATCATTACACATCTTCCTACATAATCCAACATCTACATTACCTACTATCCTCACCCACTTCTACTGTACACCTCACATCTGTTACATCATTACACACCTTCCTACACCTACATTACCTCCTATCCTCATCCACTTATACTGTACATCTCACATCTGTTACATCATTACACACCATCCAGCATCTACATTACCTACTATCCTCATCCACCTATACTGTACACCTCACATCTGTTACATCATTACACATCTTCCTACATCATCCAACATCTACATTACCTACTATCCTCACCCACTTATACTGTACATCTCACATCTGTTACATCATTACACACCTTCCTGCATCATCCAACATCTACATTACCTCCTATCCTCACCCACTTATACTGTACACCTCACATCTGTTACATCATTACACATCTTCCTACATGATCCAACATCTACATTACCTACTATCCTCACCCACTTATACTGTACACCTCACATGTTACATCATTACACATCTTCCTACACCATCCAACATCTACATTACCTACTATCCTCATCCACTTATACTGTACACCTCACATCTGTTACATCATTACACACCTTCCTACATCATCCAACATCTACATTACCTACTATCCCCATCCACTTATACTGTACACCTCACATCTGTTACATCATTACACACCATCCAACATCTACATTACCTACTATCCTCATCCACTTATACTGTACACCTCACGTTACATCATTACACACCTTCCTACATCATCCAACATCTACATTACCTATTATCCTCATCCACTTTTACTGTACATCTCACATCTGTTACATCATTACACATCTTCCTACATCATCCAACATCTACATTACCTACTATCCTCACCCACTTATACTGTACACCTCACACGTTACATCATTACACATCTTCCTACACCATCCAACATCTACATTACCTACTATCCTCATCCACTTATACTGTACACCTCACGTTACATCATTACAAACCTTCCTTCACCATCCAACATCTACATTACCTCCTATCCTCACCCACCTATACTGTACACTTCACGTTACATCATTACACACCTTCCTACATCATCCAACATCTACATTACCTATTATCCTCATCCACTTATACTGTACACCTCACATCTGTTACATCATTACACACCTTCCTACACCTACATTACCTCCTATCCTCATCCACTTATACTGTACATCTCACATCTGTTACATCATTACACACCATCCAGCATCTACATTACCTACTATCCTCATCCACCTATACTGTACACCTCTCATCTGTTACATCATTACACATCTTCCTACATCATCCAACATCTACATTACCTCCAATCCTCACCCACTTATACTGTACATCTCACATCTGTTACATCATTACACACCTTCCTACATCATCCAACATCTACATTACCTACTATCCTCATTTACTTATACTGTACACCTCACATCTGTTACATAATTACACATCTTCCTACATCATCCAACATCTACATTACCTCCTATCCTCATCCACTTATACTGTACACCTCATATCTGTTAATACATATGTTACACCGCCGGCCGCAAGGATCAAATCCCGGCAGCGCCAGCCCGACGTGGAAGGAAATCCCAATCGTGCGAAAGGTAAGTTTTATCTAACCCCTAACCCTAACCCTCCTTTAGGGTGCCTAACCCTAACCTCCCCCCCCTGTGCCTAACCCTAATCCCCCCTTTAAGTGCCTAAACCCAACCCTCCCTTTCCCCGCCATCTAAACCTAAGTCCCCCTGGAACCCTAAACCTAACCCTACCCCCCCGCGTGGCTGTCAGTGCTCGGCATCCCTTCGATCGTAGGTTAAAGAAACCTCGCCGGGATTCTGTAGTGGAGATGCCGGCAGTCGGCATAGCGACCGTCGGCATCATAAATGCATACCCCTATCCTCATCCACTTATACTGTACACCTCACATCATTACACACCTTCCTACATCTACTTTACCTACTTTCCTCATCCACTTATACTGTACACCTCACATTATTACACACATTCCTACATCTACATTACCTACTATCCTCAATCACTTATACTATACACCTCACATCTGTTACATCATTACACACCTTCCTACATCATCCAATATCTACATTACCTACTCTCCTCATCCACTTATACTGTACATCTCACATCATTACATACCTTCCTACATCATCCAACATCTACATTACCTACTATCCTCATCCACTTATACTGTACACCTCACATCTGTTACATCATTACACACCTTCCTACATCATCCAATATCTACAGTACCTCCTATCCTCATCCACTTATACTGTACACCTCACATCTGTTACATCATTACACACCTTCCTACATCATCCAATATCTACAGTACCTACTATCCTCACCCACTTATACTGTACACCTCACATCTGTTACATCATTACACACCTTCCTACATCATCCAATATCTACAGTACCTCCTATCCTCATCCACTTATACTGTACACCTCACATCTGTTACATCATTACACACCATCCAACATCTACATTACCTCCTATCCTCACCCACTTATACTGTACACCTCACATCTGTTACATCATTACACACCTTCCTACATCATCCAACATCTACATTACCTACTATCCTCATCCACTTATACTGTACACCTCACATCTGTTACATGATTACACATCATCCTACACCATCCAACATCTATATTACCTACTCTCCTCATCCACTTATACTGTACATCTCACATCATTACATACCTTCCTACATCATCCAACATCTACATTACCTACTATCCTCATCCACTTATACTGTACACCTCACATCTGTTACATCATTACACACCTTCCTACATCATCCAATATCTACATTACCTACTATCCTCACCCACTTATACTGTACACCTCACATCTGTTACATCATTACACACCTTCCTACATCATCCAACATCTATATTACCTCCTATCCTCACCCACTTATACTGTACACCTCACATGTTACATCATTACACATCTTCCTACACCATCCAACATCTACATTACCTCCTATCCTCATCCACTTATACTGTACACCTCACATCATTACTCATCATCCAACATCTACATTATCTCCTATCCTCACCCACCTATACTGTACACCTCACACGTTACATCATTACACATCTTCCTACACCATCCAACATCTACATTACCTCCTATCCTCATCCACTTATACTGTACACCTCACATCATTACACATCATCCAACATCTACATTATCTCCTATCCTCACCCACTTATACTGTACACCTCACATCTGTTACATCATTACACACCTTCCTACATCATCCAACATCTGCATTACCTAATATACTCAAAATGTGTCAATATTTCACTATCTGTATTATTCTTCCTAAATTCTAAGTTTGCAATTGCTAAATAAAAGGGGAGCTCTATTTTTTTTTATTATTTTTTTTGCAAAGTGCATTTCTTAAAGGTCAAGTTAATGAACGCAGGTTATGAGGTCAATCTTCCTATTCACTTCTGGACCATTTAACATGTCAGGGAAAATATTTGTGGTACAGAAAACCCCCAGCATTTGAGGAGATGGCGAAGAAGGAACAGAGACTTCAAAGGAAAACAGCCGAGGCTTCAAGCGCAGCAAGGATTTCGAGACCCACGCTGTCAAGAAAATCAATCGCTCGGCAGCTTTTCAAACTAGACCTCGGCGACATCAGTTATAAAAAAAAGATTTCTTCAAAAAGGTCCGTGGCGGCTTTGTGAACAACGGGCACATAATAGTGTATGCAGGGGAGGAGAGAGTTCAGCGTGACTGTTGAACTCACATTGCTGTTTATACTTTCTTTATATGTCATTTACCAGACCCTAAATCAATACTACTCTCCTTAAAACATTGCTCCTGCCAGGATAACACTGCCTCTTTTATTCCCCCGACGCAAAGTAAACGTAGCTAGATAGAGAGTAGTATTGTTGTTTAACTTTGGCTTTTAAGACATCGCCACGGTTACTGCAATCCCAAAAGTAGCATCTGGCTATATACAAAACTATTGTTTGGAACCGATGTGGGACAATGGATCCCTACTCTAAAATGTAAGGATTTGCCTTCCGCAGCTGAGGGTTTTCTAACTCCCTGTGCTGAGGCCATTTTCTGCCGTTTGCGCTCATCACATTCCAACATCAGCAGTGCCCACACAAGCCTACGTCTTGTTTATTTCTCAGAATACCAGGCGGCAGGCGGTTTTACTTGGGTGAGGGAGGGGAGCTTCTCGCTAAAGGAAGCGTCCAAATTCTTAACAGATAACACAATAATGATACACTTGTTGCAGAGCCTAATATACTGAGGGACAGCTCTATATATATCGAAACGGATCCCTATATGCAAGCTGTGTCCACGCTGACCTATTCTCAAATACCGCTAAACAGCCCTGGTGGGAACGCCACATATGATGCGACTAAGTGACACCATGCATTCCTGTCACACAGTATTGTACCGAATAATAATCGCATCACTAGTGTGACGAAAGTACAACCCCACTAGTGAACGTCGCTGGCATCGCACGCAGAAGCGGTGTCCAACTCGGACACTAACCTGGGAAAAAAGGCAAAAGACCGGAGCGGGTTGAGCCACGCATTGTTTTTGCTTCATTTGCGACTTTATACTAACTCCATTGCGACAACAATACTAATCCTAAGTACCCAGTACACTATAAGTGACTTCGGAGGCAGCTTCGATGCGAGTCAGACGCTAAATTAAGATGTAGGGCCATATTGAATTAGCTGCGATAAGCTGTTTCTCGGCGAAAAGTTTCCGCCGATGACGTAATTTCGCTAGGCGAGAACTTATTCTGCGACTTGTAACCAGCGGAAAAAAATTTGCCTCTGAATGGAGGTGAAAAAAAAGTGCAGAATTGGGGGTTTGGGGTGCAAAGTTGTGGGAACACACCAGCAGCCATGGGACAGTCCTCCAAAGGTAAACTGCGACAAAAAAAAGTTAAACAATTACTTTAGATCACCCCAAAAAAGTTATTTCGTTTTGGGGGAGAAAAAACCTAAAGTTGGGGGAAAAACTTGAAAACTAGCGAAATAGACTCCAGGGGGTCTCCCAAGTATGCCCCAGGTGTTTTTTGATTGAGGGTGTTTGCTGAAGGTGCGTTTTTTAGAACCTGACTTTAGCAATTTTTAATTATGCTAGCACCCATTTCATGTACCCCAAATTTGCTGGGACTACTTATTTTTGCCAAAAAAAACAACCTGCTAAATCCTATTCTTCACCACTTGTGCAAAGACGCTAAATAGCAGCTATTGAGAGCATTTAAGTACCCCAAATACCTTCAGCAGGGCTATTTGGGGGTATCTATAGTAATTCCCCATGTCAGTGCATCTTTTGGGGGGTGTCAGGCTGATGTCCCCAAATCTGACAGCACGTTTCGCCTGTTCGAGTTTCCGCATCCTTTGCAATTGAATAGGGCGAAAAGCGGGGACAAGTGCGATACTTTTCCGGAGGCAAAACCAGCGATGACAGCGGGAAGTCCGTGACTTTTCGCCGTCAATTGAATACGGGCTAGAGAATTGCTACCCGTGGTGGAATGCCTACAGATGTGTCCCTTCTTAAGCTGTGTGTTTGTGATCCGCAGCTGATCGGGTAAACGTTCCCGATCAGCCGAGCAGTGTCCCCCCCAGCGTCAGCCCCCTGGGAGCACCGTACACAATGTGTACATAGCTTAGGATGTACCGGCTTGTATGGGATCAGGATGACATATAAGATGCAACCTCCCGATCATTGCAGGAGCGCAGTTTATCGGCTAACGCTACTGCATACACACCTATACAACCGCCAGCCTGATCACCCGAGGGTCGTACAGGTGTGTACTCAGCTTTACTGTTGTTTCAGGTCCCACGCGACTCGGCCGCGCGACACTTGAACATCATTGTGCGACAGAGTCTGAATCTCTGTAACAAAGGCTCAGAATCGAGCGACCGCGGCTTTTCCCCATGCCAGGTTCCGCTGTGCCTCATCTGCGACTCTGTATGTGTGCAATACCAATTCCTGTGCGGTTAATGCCGCAGCCCGGCGTCTCTGGTACACAGCGAGGGGCTTTTCGCAGCATCTGCAATTCGTATAAGATGCAAAATGTAAACATAAGCATGACCGAAAAAAGTAAAGAAATATATGCAGCCTCGGTCGCGCCTGACGTCTTGCGCCATATGCCGCATGGACGCACAGTAAGTGAGGACTCGTCTGTAAATCGCACCATGCATCTTGAATAATATGGTGCCGACACACAGTTCTGTACCGACACAGTTCTATATAACACAGGACCCTATATAATGACACAGCCCCCTATATACGGACACACAATTGTATGAACGATGTGTCCTCACTTGTCTTTGCTGTTGTTGCGCCAAGTAGACAAAGTTAGGGTTAGGCCGCGGGAGGGGAAGTTAGGGTTAGGCCGCGGGAGGGGAAGTTAGGGTTAGGCCGCGGGAGGGGAAGTTAGGGTTAGGCCGCGGGAGGGGAAGTTAGGGTTAGGCCGCGGGAGGGGAAGTTAGGGTTAGGCCGCGGGAGGGGAAGTTAGGGTTAGGCCGCGGGAGGGGAAGTTAGGGTTAGGCCGCGGGAGGGGAAGTTAGGGTTAGGCCGCGGGAGGGGAAGTTAGGGTTAGGCCGCGGGAGGGGAAGTTAGGGTTAGGCCGCGGGAGGGGAAGTTAGGGTTAGGCCGCGGGAGGGGAAGTTAGGGTTAGGCCGCGGGAGGGGAAGTTAGGGTTAGGCCGCGGGAGGGGAAGTTAGGGTTAGGCCGCGGGAGGGGAAGTTAGGGTTAGGCCGCGGGAGGGGAAGTTAGGGTTAGGCCGCGGGAGGGGAAGTTAGGGTTAGGCCGCGGGAGGGGAAGTTAGGGTTAGGCCGCGGGAGGGGAAGTTAGGGTTAGGCCGCGGGAGGGGAAGTTAGGGTTAGGCCGCGGGAGGGGAAGTTAGGGTTAGGCCGCGGGAGGGGAAGTTAGGGTTAGGCCGCGGGAGGGGAAGTTAGGGTTAGGCCGCGGGAGGGGAAGTTAGGGTTAGGCCGCGGGAGGGGAAGTTAGGGTTAGGCCGCGGGAGGGGAAGTTAGGGTTAGGCCGCGGGAGGGGAAGTTAGGGTTAGGCCGCGGGAGGGGAAGTTAGGGTTAGGCCGCGGGAGGGGAAGTTAGGGTTAGGCCGCGGGAGGGGAAGTTAGGGTTAGGCCGCGGGAGGGGAAGTTAGGGTTAGGCCGCGGGAGGGGAAGTTAGGGTTAGGCCGCGGGAGGGGAAGTTAGGGTTAGGCCGCGGGAGGGGAAGTTAGGGTTAGGCCACGGGAGGGGAGGTTAGGGTTAGGCCACGGGAGGGGAGGTTAGGGTTAGGCCACAGGAGGGGAGGTTAGGGTTAGGCCACAGGAGGGGAGGTTAGGTTTAGGCCACAGGAGGGGAGGTTAGGGTTAGGCTACAGGAGGGGAGGTTAGGGTTAGGCCACAGGAGGGGAGGTTAGGGTTAGGCCACAGGAGGGGAGGTTAGGGTTAGGCCACAGGAGGGGAGGTTAGGGTTAGGCCACAAAACATGGTAAGACACTGCTAGACCACCAGGAACATTTTGTCAACATTATCGTGTCGACATTTCATCAGTGTAAATGTGATGAATGTTGACATGGTCAATGCTAGTATGCCAAGCATTACATTATAAATATACCGGACCCCCTGTCTGAGATACTTTATGGAGTACACAAACCCTAAACAACACAACCACGTCCCAGCAAGTCACATTTATATATTGGTCCATACTGTAACATAGAGAAGATCCCCTACCTTCACATTGTGTGGACAGTCATTGGAGCAAATTCCACTGAGCACTGTGGGGAGAGAGGAGACGTCAGAGTCAGTACAGGGGCCATAAGCCACTAACTTTATTACCAAACTTATATTATGCCTAAAAGTTACAGGACATATTAAAACATCTACAACTTGCATTAAAATCTTTTCTCCGTTTATAATTTGCACCAAGGCCGCTGTACTGCAGTTCCTGAAGACGTTTGTGAATAGCCATTCGCACATTTTCATCATATATATAGGTCCTGTGTGTGTTTGTCTGAATATTAATTATACAGACGTTTATGGGGAATGAGTGGAACAGTTTTATCGCATCCAATGTTATCACAAACTCATCCCGCTCAGATCATCCCATGTTTAATGAATAGATCACTTCCCTATGCTGATTCCAGGGGATGTGGTCAGAATCCCGACCGTTGGGATTCCGGCAGTTAGAATGTCAATGTTGGAATACTGTCACTTATCAGAATACCGGCGCTGGCAACCCAACAGCCGGAATCCTGACGGTAAGTACTGGGGCTAGGGTAAGTGGCTAGGCAATAGGGGGAGGGTTAGGCTGCGGAGGGGGGGGGGGGGAGGTTAGGTTTAGGGTGTGGGGAGGGAGGGGTAAGCACTAGGTGGGAGATTAGGTGTAGGCACCTGGGAGGGAGCCTTAGGTTAGGAGTACTTACTTTATATTATAATGAGTACTTTATATTATAGGAGTACTAATTTTATATTATCATGGTTTATAAAAGTTATTTTAATTCATCACGTTAACTCGAGAATTAATCAGACCAAAAGCATAGGTGGTACGAAGTGTCTGAAAATCATTCAGAACCGGCCGCAGCTCATGTTGTCCGTGTGTAGGGTGATTACAGCAACTGTGCATATTTATAACACAATTGTAGGTTTATTGTTGCCTGCAAGCTTGTATGAAATCATAAAACGAATGTGTTGAGTGGGTTATAATTTAATACGTTACCCCCCTATTGTCCGGTTGCTAGCCTATAGGAAACATCTTATTTAATTGCTTTGTGCAAACAGATTCTTTTAAACAAAGTTTATAAAATGAAAGCACACATCTTATTGGTCTGCCAGGGTTACAGCACACGTAAGTGCCCTGTACCATGTTATTACATAAGCCACGGTGTTTATATATCAGTTATATAATGTGATTTTTTTTTTTTTTTTTTTTTAACAATTTATTGTAATGATTTTTAGTCTTTATTCAAAGAGGAGCCGCCTATTTTGTTTTTCTTTTTGCTATGTTTTAATTTAGCTGCGCCTGTATACTTTATACTATGATAATAGGGCCGCGATTATTCCATTCACATCTTGAGGAACAATGGGGGCCGTGGTATAATTATGTTAGGAGAGGGTAAATGTGGAGTTTAACGTGGACGACAATCTTGAAAAAGAGATTCTAAGTCCAGTGTCCCCAGAGTATGAAGCCAAAAATATCACTTTCCTTGTCCGGTTCTGTGACCTTGGAAGTCCTGAGTGCCTCTCCTTTCAGCGTAATGAAGCAGTGGCATGGCAACCCGCATAAGCAAAATACAAAGGAGCTATACATTGTGGCTAATTATTGTAATCTACAGTCTATTAATAAGGATAGAGTGCTGGACTGTGAAGCCCTGGCGTGGAAGCCGACAACACTTTCATCTGACGTGCCGACGGTCTCTTAGGGAAGCAAGGTGGGTATATGAATAATGAATCTTTTAAAAGCCATGATTACAGCCAATTACCAAAATAAGAGCAGAGATGGCGCTGAATAGCCCTTAGATTTGGATGGGCAAAGAACGGTGTGCATTTGTGCCTTAACCAGGGGGCTTTCCCAGAAGTACCCCTGAAGACAGACGCGCGCTCCTGTTCGACGAGCTAGTTCCTGAATGGGCTACTTTGGGACCTATAACTCTCGGTGACAGTAGATATAGTGCATCAATGTCTATACCCACTGTCCTGCCACCTTCCTGACATCAGCGGCATGACATTAACGAAGCAATGCCTCTGAGGTCAGTGGATGAATGAAGAGGCGGTGAGGCAGCCCTGCCTAGGTGTCTGCCTGCAATGCCCTCCCCTGAAGACAGGAGGCTCTGCAGTTTCTTCCACAGTTAGGTACACTCTGTTACAGAGTCTCTTGTACCTAACCAATACTACAAGCTACGCAGGGACATATATTTCAACCCTGTTGGTCTTTTACATTTTATTCTATCATTTTTTTTCTTTTTACAGTAAATATATATTTATCTTTTTAAAATGTCTACGATTCAGTTTTCCAAACAGCCAGATGGAATCTGACTTTTCATTTGTTAATTTGGTGGAACTCAAAGTACAGAACCTGTGTGCCAGATTGAAAATGTTGGTGCGCTCTATACTGTCGGATTGTACTGTAGGACGTTTAGAGGTAAATTTACTAAAGTGAGAGTTTTTAGAAGTGAGTTTTAGAAGAGATGTTGCCCATAGCAACCAATCAGATTCTACTTAACATTTAACTAGCACCTTCTAGAAGATAATAGCTAGAATCTGATTGGTTGCTATGGGCAACATCTCTTCTAAAACTCACTTCTAAAAACTCTCACTTAGTAAATTTACCCCTTATTCTCTCCATAAAGTACAGATCCTCTAATAGTACTGACCTGCAGCTGTATGTGCATAGTGGGCCTGATTCTGTTAGAGCCGAAATCTCTCTGGGGCTTGCGGCAACGAGACCCTACCACAAGGGTCTCGTCGCAAGCCCGATGGTCGCGATGGTCTTGACCATCGCAACCATCTTCCTGGCCGCTCGCTATAGCTGTGGGTGGTCACCCACAACTATGTGAGCTGCCAAGAGGCCGTCCTAAAAAAATAAATAAAAAAAAATAAAATGCCCAGTCCTGATTCAGAGCGAGCGCTGTCAGAGCGAGCGGCTCTGAATCAGGCCCTGAGCTTCTGTCCAACGTCAACAACATTTAGGATAGTGTCTTGTGTGTAATGTCTTTATTTAATATTCTATTATTACAGGTGCACTGCAGATTCCAGCATGCTCTACACACCAGTGATAATTTCCTCCCATAATTTATTATAAACAACAGTAATAACACACCGGAATGCCGGCACAGCGTGGGCTTACAACCACGGGCAGCTCACAGGCAGCTTGGCGACAGCCTCCAGATCGCCGGCTATTTTATCCTGGTATTTGGAGTCCAAAATTGTGGGGGTAATTTATAAAAGATTTATAAGTTGCTGCAAATTTGCAACCTATTATTGTTCCTTATAGAGCCTGCAACCCTGTCCGTCACTGCCGAAGCGCCCTTCGCCTGCCTGCTGCCGAGCAGTCACAGCGAGATGGACACATTTATAGACGTATAAATACTCCAGTTATTTCGTCTGTACCGTTTGGCTCAGTAATGTCAAATGCTGGCTTCACTTGCTGTTTAAGCCTACTGACACTACAGGGAGCCACTCTGTGACTGTTAGAGGCGGCTACAGCAATGTGACCTAGTAAGGTATGGAAAACAAATACTCCAGATTTAGCGAGCTTAACTGAAAAACCACTGAAATGCGGTGCGCGATGTCAGCGAGCTATGCTCTGTATTGGCTTCGCTCACTCACATAATGGGGCTCATTAATAGCTGGTCACATCTGCCCTCCACACAAGACATGGGAAGAGGAGAATGTTGGGTTGAATACTTCCTGAACGCAACTTACAAACACAGCAGCCTTCCCGCCTGATAACGGGAGTAACGAGCGTGCGCACTTACGCTAACGTAGAGATTGCGACTGGACAGCGTCAGTAGTAAATGCTGAAGCCCTATTACATGAATGTAATTCAAATTAAACACAAACATCTGTTGTTCGTCCCTTTAATAATCAAATGGGAACCATCCTTCCTCATGCAGTAGTCCAAATGGGAACATTGAAAAAGTAATGTGACTAGACGACTGTGATTATAATATAGTAGCCACACTATTGGTTAGTATGTATTCAGCCTGACATTGCCACACACTGCTACCTATGTGCAAGCACTGGGGGAATACACTATTGATATAAGTATTGGATGGGTTAGTATGTATTCAGCCTGACATTGCCACACATTGCTACCTATGTGCAAGCGCTGGGGGAATACACTAATGATGTAAGTATTGGATGGGTTAGTATGTATTCAGCCTGACATTGCCACACATTGCTACCTATGTGCAAGCGCTGGGGGAATACACTATTGATGTAAGTATTGGATGGGTTAGTATGTATTCAGCCTGACATTACCACACATTGCTACCTATGTGCAAGCGCTGGGGGAATACACTATTGATGTAAGTATTGGATGAGTTAGTATGTATTCAGCCTGACATTGCCACACATTGCTACCTATGTGCAAGCGCTGGGGGAATACACTATTGGTGTAAGTATTGGATGGGTTAGTATGTATTCAGCCTGATATTGTAACACATTGCTGCCTATGTGCTAGCGCTGGGGGAATACACTATTGGTGTAAGTATTGGATGGGATAGTATGTATTCAGCCTGACATTGCTACCTATGTGCAAGCGCTGGGGGAATACACTATTGATGGAAGCATTGGATGAGTTAGTATGTATTCAGCCTGACATTACCACACATTGCTACCTATGTGCAAGCGCTGGGGGAATACACTATTGATGTAAGTATTGGATGGGTTAGTATGTATTCAGCCTGACATTACCACACATTGCTACCTATGTGCAAGCGCTGGGGGAATACACTATTGATGGAAGTATTGGATGGGTTAGTATGTATTCAGCCTGACATTACCACACATTGCTACCTATGTGCAAGCGCTGGGGGAATACACTATTGATGGAAGCATTGGATGAGTTAGTATGTATTCAGCCTGACATTACCACACATTGCTACCTATGTGCAAGCGCTGGGGGAATACACTATTGATGGAAGCATTGGATGAGTTAGTATGTATTCAGCCTGACATTACCACACATTGCTACCTATGTGCAAGCGCTGGGGGAATACACTATTGATGTAAGTATTGGATGGGTTAGTATGTATTCAGCCTGATATTGCCACACATTGCTGCCTATGTGCAAGCGCTGGGGGAATACACTATTGGTGTAAGTATTGGATGGGTTAGTATGTATTCAGCCTGACATTGCTACCTATGTGCAAGTGCTGGGGGAATACACTATTGATGGAAGCATTGGATGAGTTAGTATGTATTCAGCCTGACATGGCCACACATTGCTACCTATGTGCAAGTGCTGGGGGAATACACTATTGATGTAAGTATTGGATGGGTTAGTATGTATTCAGCCTGACATTGCCACACATTGCTACCTATGTGCAAGCGCTGGGGGAATACACTATTGATGTAAGTATTGGATGGGTTAGTATGTATTCAGCCTGATATTGCCACACATTGCTGCCTATGTGCAAGCGCTGGGGGAATACACTATTGGTGTAAGTATTGGATGGGTTAGTATGTATTCAGCCTGACATTGCTACCTATGTGCAAGTGCTGGGGGAATACACTATTGATGGAAGCATTGGATGAGTTAGTATGTATTCAGCCTGACATGGCCACACATTGCTACCTATGTGCAAGTGCTGGGGGAATACACTATTGATGTAAGTATTGGATGGGTTAGTATGTATTCAGCCTGACATTACCACACATTGCTGCCTATGTGCAAAGTGCTGGGGGAATTTAATTTGTCTGTTTTTTTTCTTGCCGAGATTAATCCCTCCCTTACATGTACCGGTATTGGGCTTATAAATTGATTTGCGCAACCACCATTTTGTTTGTTAATAACATATCCTCTCCCAACTTTAAGGGGCTGATTCAATCACCTACAAGTTGGCCGAAAATTGGTTAATGCGGTATAAAAACACGCGGCCGTGACTTTTTGCTGTTCAATTAGAAATATACCTTAAGTTTATACCGGTCTCAAAAATGAGCGTTTTAGTTTGCAGTTCCTGGCTAGGCAAAAGGTAGGGGGGGCGGGGGATTATGTGGGGACATAGCGCAGTACACCCCTGGGGCACCCCTCACGATGAATATTACAAGTATTTAAATAAAAAATATGGCCAATAAAGACGTGACTTTTTAATGTCATTTTCTGTAAAAAGGTGTCATTATGTGGGACATGCATGTTGGGGTGTTTTTTGAACTTGCAGATGGGAGTTGCAAGTTTTTCTTTTTTTTTTTACTTTTTACAAACTTCTATATACAGAACTCAAATATCACTGTAGAGACAATTTAATGTACCCCAGCATGTTCTAGATACTTTTATTTGCTGTTATACACTTGGTGGTTGTCATTTTAATTCATTTATAAAAGTTGCAAAAATAAACCCTTTGACACCATGTAACTGCCTCCAAATACTTCATTACTTGCTACTTTTTGGGGGGTTCTGGATGACCTCCCCACTATCTCATGTTCTTCACACAGGTCGCACACTACAAAATTAACACTCTACATACACGACTTGCCCTTTCTGACTGAATTGCGCAATGTTAACCCCCTGCGAGTACAGGGCATGGAACCTGTGGCTAATTGAATCAGCCCCCAAGTCTGTCTGTGCATTATAAATGTGCCGCTTTCCCTTAAACCCCAACAGCACAACTTTATACTTTAGCCATGCTGCAAAATGCTGACATTCCAGCTCCTAAACCAGATGAGGTCCATAATCTGTATATTTGAAATTGTTACGAGCAAGGCGCCAAGAGGGGGTAGGTACTAACTACCGGGGCCCCCGGGACTGTAGGAGGGCCCAGGCCAGCTGCTGAGAGGACTGATGTCCCTTCCTGATGCTGCACATAGTGTTCCGATTGGTTTGCTTCTTCGGTAGGGGTGTGGCCACACCTCCTGGATCTGGCCACATCCCCTTCGGTACCCGGGCCCTGTGGCTCTCTCGGCGGCCCTGGTAATGAGTTGTGTTATCCAGGGTGTATCATTTCGTATTTCGGGTCTATTAGTGATGATACTGTAGCTGACTGGCAACTGCTGGATATATTCATAATGTTATGACGGAAACTCAGCGGGCACTGAACGCAGCCTTCTGTACAATCGCCGGTCATAAAATCATCATTTTACGGCCAGATCGTTAGGATTTGCAGACCCTGGATGCGGATTTTAATAAACTGCACATTAGGCTTCAATTTACAAAGCGTTACACGTTGTTTTCTCACGCTCTGAAACAATACCCATTAACTGTTCTGCAAAAAGTTTCACAGTGCCAGGTTATTCAGTTTTAAATAGAACAACATTATACACTAGATGGTATTCAGGGCACTGGAATAGAATCGGACCGATCTGAACTTAAATTCGATAGCAATAAAGTGGAAAAAGGCCAAACCGGGCAGGATTGTGCAATGTGTGCGGCTTACAGGGATATTTCTAGAATGGGGGTAAACTAGACGAGATTCGTCGCCCTCCCCCCTTACGACAGGTTGTCGGCTCGGAGAAAGATACCTTTCTGCCCAAGGGAACTGATGTCCGAGCTTTGAATGGACAGATGACCAATTATCATCTCTCTCTGCTTCTTCACAGACCCTTAATACCGGCAAACATCTGTTTTACTTATTTTCTGCCAAGACGAGAAGCTGGAGCCGGCAGAGAGAGCACGGTGATTAAATGGGAGATACCTCGATAAGGCGCTCCATCCCGGCATCCTGCAAATGTATTCTTTATACTTGTGGAAATTGCTCTTTTTTTCGGAATGAAGGAAATGTAAAAAGAATTTACAAAATTATACTTTTTTTTTTTTCTCCCCCCGTTTTTTTTTTCAGCTCAAGAGACAGGGCAGAAAGGCAGTCACATTATCACGCAGCAGATTTTAATTAATCCTACGCGCTCGAGTGGAGATGTAAAGCCGTAAGAAAGAGGCGACAGGCAAAGGGTGGCGGAGAGGAGAGCGAGGGCAAGGTAATAACCGGGCATAAGAGAGGAGAGAGAGTGCAAGGTAATAACCGGGCATAAGAGAGGAGAGCAAGTACAAGGCAATAACCGGGCATAAGAGAGGAGAGAGAGTGCAAGGCAATAACCGGGCATAAGAGAGGAGAGAGAGTGCAAGGCAATAACCGGGCATAAGAGAGGAGAGAGAGTGCAAGGCAATAACCGGGCATAAGAGAGGAGAGAGAGTGCAAGGCAATAACCGGGCATAAGAGAGGAGAGAGAGTGCAAGGCAATAACCGGGCATAAGAGAGGAGAGAGAGTACAAGGTAATAAACGGGCATAAGAGAGGAGAGAGAGTACAAGGCAATAACCGGGCATAAGAGAGGAGAGAGAGTGCAAGGCAATAACCGGGCATAAGAGAGGAGAGCGAGTGCAAGGTAATAACCGGGCATAAGAGAGGAGAGAGAGTGCAAGGCAATAACCGGGCATAAGAGAGGAGAGAGAGTGCAAGGCAATAACCGGGCATAAGAGAGGAGAGAGAGTGCAAGGCAATAACCGGGCATAAGAGAGGAGAGAGAGTGCAAGGCAATAACCGGGCATAAGAGAGGAGAGAGAGTGTAAGGCAATAACCGGGCATAAGAGAGGAGAGAGAGTGCAAGGCAATAACCGGGCATAAGAGAGGAGAGAGAGTGCAAGGTAATAACCGGGCATAAGAGAGGAGAGAGAGTGCAAGGTAATAACCGGGCATAAGAGAGGAGAGAGAGTGCAAGGTAATAACCGGGCATAAGAGAGGAGAGAGATTGCAAGGTAATAACCGGGCATAAGAGAGGAGAGCAAGTACAAGGCAATAACCGGGCATAAGAGAGGAGAGAGAGTGCAAGGCAATAACCGGGCATAAGAGAGGAGAGAGAGTGCAAGGCAATAACCGGGCATAAGAGAGGAGAGAGAGTGCAAGGCAATAACCGGGCATAAGAGAGGAGAGAGAGTGCAAGGCAATAACCGGGCATAAGAGAGGAGAGAGAGTGTAAGGTAATAACCGGGCATCAGAGAGGAGAGAGAGTGCAAGGTAATAACCGGGCATAAGAGAGGAGAGAGAGTGCAAGGCAAGAACCGGGCATAAGAGAGGAGAGAGAGTGCAAGGCAATAACCGGGCATAAGAGAGGAGAGAGTACAAGGCAATAACCGGGCATAAGAGAGGAGAGAGAGTACAAGGTAATAAACGGGCATAAGAGAGGAAAGAGAGTGCAAGGTAATAACCGGGCATAAGAGAGGAGAGAGACTACAAGGTAATAAACGGGCATAAGAGAGGAGAGAGAGTGCAAGGCAATAACCGGGCATAAGAGAGGAGAGAGTACAAGGCAATAACCGGGCATAAAAGAGGAGAGAGAGTGCAAGGTAATAAACGGGCATAAGAGAGGAGAGAGAGTGCAAGGTAATAACCGGGCATAAGAGAGGAGAGAGAGTACAAGGTAATAAACGGGCATAAGAGAGGAGAGAGAGTACAAGGCAATAACCGGGCATAAGAGAAGAGAGAGAGTACAAGGCAATAACCGGGCATAAGAGAAGAGAGAGAGTACAAGGCAATAACCGGACATAAGAGAGGAGAGAGAGTACAAGGCAATAACCGGGCATAAGAGAGGAGAGAGAGTACAAGGCAATAATCGGGCATAAGAGAGGAGAGAGAGTACAAGGTAATAAACGGGCATAAGAGAGGAGAGAGAGTGCAAGGCAATAACCAGGCATAAGAGAGGAGAGAGAGTACAAGGCAATAACCGGGCATAAGAGAGGAGAGAGAGTGCAAGGTAATAAACGGGCATAAGAGAGGAGAGAGAGTGCAAGGTAATAACCGGGCATAAGAGAGGAGAGAGAGTGCAAGGCAATAATCGGGCATAAGAGAGGAGAGAGAGTACAAGGTAATAACTGGGCATCAGAGAGGAGAGAGACTACAAGTCAGTAACCGGGCATAAGAGAGGAGAGGGAGTGCAAGGTAATAACCTGGCATAAGAGAGAGGAGAGAGCGCACAAGGCAATAACCGGGCATCAGAGAGGAGAGAGAGTGCAAGGTAATAAGCGGGCATAAGAGAGGAGAGAGTGTGCAAGGTAATAAACGGGCATAAGAGAGGAGAGAGAGTGCAAGGTAATAACCGGGCATAAGAGAGGAGAGAGAGTGCAAGGCAATAACCGGGCATCAGTTAGGAGAGAGACTACAAGTCAGTAACCGGGCATAAGAGAGGAGAGAGAGTGCAAGGTAATAACCGGGCATAAGAGAGGAGAGAGAGTGCAAGGCAATAACCGGGCATAAGAGAGGAGAGAGAGTACAAGGTAATAAACGGGCATAAGAGAGGAGAGAGAGTACAAGGCAATAACCGGGCATAAGAGAAGAGAGAGAGTACAAGGTAATAACTGGGCATCAGAGAGGAGAGAGACTACAAGTCAGTAACCGGGCATAAGAGAGGAGAGGGAGTGCAAGGTAATAACCGGGCATAAGAGAGAGGAGAGAGCGCACAAGGCAATAACCGGGCATCAGAGAGGAGAGAGAGTGCAAGGTAATAAGCGGGCATAAGAGAGGAGAGAGAGTGCAAGGTAATAAGCGGGCATAAGAGAGGAGAGAGAGTGCAAGGTAATAACCGGGCATAAGAGAGGAGAGAGAGTGCAAGGTAATAACCGGGCATAAGAGAGGAGAGAGAGTACAAGGCAATAACCGGGCACAAGAGAGGAGAGAGAGTGCAAGGTAATAACCGGGCATAAGAGAGGAGAGAGAGTGCAAGGTAATAACCGGGCATAAGAGAGGAGAGAGAGTGCAAGGCAATAACCGGGCATCAGTTAGGAGAGAGACTACAAGTCAGTAACCGGGCATAAGCGAGGAGAGAGCTACTGGGAGATGTTACATGGACCTATCAATACTTAGGTCTACCCATGTTTGGTACGGCATAATGGGACTTGTAGTTCCACAGTAGTTGAAGAGCCTCAGATTGCCTATGGCCTGTATAAACAATCTACCAGTTACACACCAAGGGAATGAAGTCAGCGTCCGCTGGAGATTACCCAGCATTGCCCACCCAAGGCAGTTTATGAATGTTTCAAGTCTACCAGCCAGCAACGTCTTAGGCTGGCATTTAGGAGCAAATTGCTGATCATCATTTACATACGTTATCAGATTTTCATTCCAACCAATCAACTAGTTGGACGGTTGGACAGAAAATCTTTAGGTGTGTACCCAGCCTTAGGACTAAAAGTTTTTGGGTGCTGCATTCCAGGAACGAAGTTTGCAGAAGTTTTTCTAGTAGGGAAAGAGCGGATCTAGGAAAATAATGGTAAGGTCTTACATCCCACCTTTTAACTATGGTGCGTTTAAAATACATGGCAGACTTTAATTCCTGGTTGGCATAGAAACAACATTTCAGATAAACAAGTTTAGACTTTTACAAGGACACTATGAAGACAGAGGAGGGTCGGTCACTGCCGAAGTCGCACATACCAATCACTTTGACAAAATAGGCGTCAGCTTCGAAGTTATTCAGCAAGACGTGGATGGCGCTGTCCTCGGTATCTGCTTTGCTGAGCACGATGATATCCAGGATCCCCTGCAATGCATACAGAACAATTACACTAAATGATATAGATAACGTTCAGCTGACACAAAGCAAAGTGGAGGCGTTGTCACAGAAAAGGAGACAAATCTGAAAATCTTTCATGTAAGGAAAATACATATCGTTACATTAAAAAGCCTTTATTTAGGATATAACTATATATACACATTTATTTTCTGTCTTATATCTTTTTAACAAACAGACTTCTCTATAGCTGTTCTCTATCGGCTAAAGACCTGGTAATTTCCTTCTCTTATATATTCATCCTTTGACCAAACCAGTGGTACCCAAACTTGGGCCCTCATTCAGAGGCAGTTGCAAGAAGCGAGCGCTCGCTCTGAATGAGGGCGGCCGCTTGTTTTTTTAAGTGCGGCCTCCTGGTCGCTAGCTAAGCTGTGGGTTACCACCCACAGCTTTAGTGACCAACCAAGGTGATGGTCGCGATGGTCAAGACCATCGTGACCATCGGTGTTTGCGACAAGACCCTAAGGTTGGGTTTCGGTAACCGCTAGCCCCAGGGAGCTTCCTGCTCTGATCGAGCAGGAAGCTCCCCACTGACATCACTGCTGATGTCAGTGCGGCCGCCCTCAGTTTGTGAAACCACCCCCCCGCCACGCCTACAAAACGGGGCGAGCTGTCAATCAACATCGACAGCCGCCCCTTTTGTAGTGATCTCCGGAGCGAGAGAAATTCTCTCTTGCTCCGGGGCTTGCGTACGCGCAGTGTGGCCGCTGCGCGTGCGCAGGGCATAAACAACGACCGGCGCTTGCCACCGGGTCTGAATGAGGACCTTGGTCCTCAAGGCACTCTAACAGTCCATTAAGTGAAGCCGTCACCAGTCATCAAAAACGTATGGTTATATTGTACAGACTGTAAGCTGGCGAGCAGGGCCCTTTCACCGTCTTGTTTTCCTCAGTCTTGTTTTATTAAATTTGTGTTCCCAATTTTAAAGCACCATAGAATTTGCTGGCGCTGTGTAAAGAACTTAATAAATAAGTAAATAATGCACGCATTTCACCCCCATTAATTTTCAAAGAACTTGTAGTAATGTTTTATTGGAGTAGGGTTCCATTACAAGTGAAATAAGTTCTCATCAATAAGTTATTCTAATATGGTTTAGTAAACAAGTACACAGGGAAAGTATCAATACACGGGGCAGATTATTTAGTACCCTATAATGGCAGATTAGTGTGGATTCCGGCATTCCAGCATGATCTCCGAACATCAAAGTAATGATTCTGTACAGACTGGCGGGCTAAATAATTTAACATCAAATTTTATTAAAAGTTACATGGACCAAACTAATGTGTCGGAGCTGCCGCTAATAAATGTATGTCATTAATTATTCAGAAAACCGAGTCTTAAAAACGAATCCTCCACTTAACCCCTTCTGCGCTGCTGAGAAGTCGGTCAGAGGGCAGCTAGCTGGAGCCCTGCACACTCTAAGGGGTCAGCATACTAACCCACGTAACTACATTCTCATAATAAACTATGAATGTGGCCTCAATGGAAAAACATTAACTGTGCTGTAACATTCTGTGTGTGTCATCACGCTATAAAGCACAATAAAATACTTATCAGTGGCTATGAACGATATATTAGAAGTGTATCATAATCTGAATTATGGAACATATATGTATTTCAGTTAAAAGGCACAACCTCAAGGAGGGATTTAGCATCTGTTTTCACTGCACTGCTAATCAAGATTGGACATGGGGAATAGAGGGCAAACAATGGCCACTGTGCACATTTTGTTAAGATGCTGTGGGATATCTATACTAAGTGGCTGCTTTTGGCAGCAACCACATCTTGGTGGGTTTCGCTTAAAAATGTAAAGCAGCACCAGCGTTCAGTTCGAAAATACACCGCTGCGCCTCCCTCCGTGGGTACATAGTAAACGAGGAGGCTGGCGCTATCACGGAGGTGCAGTCTATGTGCCTTGCTCAGTTAACAAACACTTTAAAATAAAACTAAAGAAAGAAATTTAATTTACGTTCTTTCGTGCGAGTATACAAAACGTTCTCAGCGCAGACAGGCTGGATATATAAACTGGATTGGAAGATGCTTGTTTTTTTTTTTTATTTAACCCCTCCCCAATCAAATATACCCCCCTCCCTCCTATGTAGCAATTAAGCCAATTTGGGAAAAGATGATTCAATAATGGGAAATGAGACAAAGTCGATCTAGAGCTTGGGCAGGAAACTGCGCTAAAGTGCAAGGAAGGAAAATATTGATTGCCCAGAAACAGTGCAAGGAAGTGAATAAGCTCCTCTTGCGACAAAACACATCAAAGTATAAACTCAGACCCCTCCTATCCCCCTTTGAAATTTCACAGTGTTCTAGACAGGCACGTAAGGAGCCATATTCTCCATTAGTGGCCTCTGTGAACATCTACGGTTAACAAGACCATCTCTCCGGCACACAATCTGGTCCATGCTTCTATAAATCATGACGGATTGCCCAGAGTTCCTGCCTAATTGAGTCGTCTGCTTTCATGATGTCCTCTGGTTCCTACAGTCTGACATTAGAGAGGAGCTGGGCGGGTGCCTTCGTAGGGGAGAGAGCTGCACGGCAATTAAAAGTAGCAAAAGTGATCTCACGTCTTCATAAATGTCGAAGAAAGTCGCCACCGCTGCATCCTTGATCTCACTTAGGTCTGGGATCTCCCAATGGACTTCAAACACCCTGGAGCACGTGGTGTTGGAGCAGGGGACGTTCTCCAGCAGGAAAGCTTGCTGGTTGCTGAAAGGGAGAGAGAACAGCAAGATGAGAATTTCTGTTTTACTTACCACTGTGCAAAATGAGACGCCACAAACAAAAATTAAACCTGCATTCACAGGGGTTTTACACTGGCCTGCAGGGGTGTATCTAGGGATCCAAGCGCCCCTGGCAATGCAATGTACTGGCGCCCTCCTACCCCCCTTATGCAGTGCCCCCTGTAGTAATCCCCCCTATGCTGCATTGCCCCCAGTAGTAGTCCCCCCTATACAGTGCCAAAAGTAGTAGACCCCAGTAGTAGTCCCCTATACAGTGCCCCCAGTAATAGTACCCAGTAGTAGTCCCCCCTATACAGTGCCCCCAGTAATAGTACCTAGTAGTCCCCCCTATACAGTGCCCCCAGTAGTAGTCCCCCCTATACATTGCCCCCAGTAGTAGCCCCCCTAAACAGTGCCCCCAGTAGTAGTTCCCTACACAGTGCCCCCAGTTGTAGACCCCCTATACAGTGCCCCCAGTAAGGCCACCCTTATACAGTGCTCCCAGTAGTGGCCACCCCCCATAAATTGCCCCCAGTAGTGGCCACCCCCCCCATAAAGTGCCCCAGTAGTGGACACCCCCTATTTCAGTTCCCCCCCCTGTACTGCCAGGCTTACACACACACAAAAAAATTCAACTTACCTGGTCCCGGCCCGCTCTTCTCCTGCATGGGAGAGACGTCATACGTCATGACGTCTCTCCCATCACATGCTGCGGGGGAGCCGGAACACGGAGCTCGTGAGTGAGCTCCAGCCGGCTCCCTCCCGCGGACGATGCAGCAGCTAATGAGAGTCTGTCTGACTGTCATTGGCTGGCTGCTATTACAAACACACAGCTGCCGCTGGCGGCTGTCTGATTGTAAACTGTGTAGGACAGACCGCTCTCACTGTGGTCTGCCCTACACTTGTGGGGCCTGAGGGACTTGTCCACCCCTTGGCTCCTGGTGGCACTGCCGACCGTAGATACGCCCCTGCTGGCCTGTACGTGTCCCTGCTGCAGCCTTTTACCAAACGCCTTGCTCTAGCTTTGTGGCTTCGAGTCCTCTTGTAAATCAAATTGTGCACACATTATCTTATATACTGCTTGCTTATTAAGAAAACAATTTGGTTCTATGGCAATGACATTCAGGGGGAAGAGCAAGTCTGTCACACACTCATATGAAACAACGGACATTTAGAATAATATTTAAAGCCAGTTTCATGTTACAGTAAATCGGTGAACAGCGCACGTGGAGCGAAGGCTTCGGGTACAGAGTAGCGCGCAGTTCTGTACAGCTTTCATATTCGTGTTTGCAGATGGTTTTATTAAATCATGCGCCCAAGGATATACAAGAGAGCTATTGGGATTTTAAAATTATTCGCTACCCAGAGGCAGATACATTGCTGTTACTCGTGGATAAGCTAGTGACTGTATCTCTATTTATTTACCAGCTTAGTCAGTCAATGTACTGCCCCAGCATTTCCATGGTTTCCTGGTAATGGACACATCATTAACTAATGGAGCATACACACGGTCAGATTTGTCAGACTTGTCAGATGAACGATTGAACGATTTTACCAAAGTTTTGAACGATTTTTGACTGCATTAAAATGAATGGAATCGTCCAAGTCTGACTGCAAACACATCAGATGTCAGATATAGTTATCTGACAAACGGGAACGCGCATTGTAAATCGTCCATCTTTCAGGCATGTCAGATATGTCAGATTTTCCTTCAGATATGAAAAACTGAACGATTTTTAAATCGTTATCGTTCATATCTGAAGGAAAAATCTGACCGTGTGTATGCACCATAACAGGTCTCCTAAGCAGCAGCGTGTGTCAGCCCCAGAGGTTACACAGTAACTAGACCACATACATATTATTTAACAGTGACTGCCCCATCTGTGTCACCCCTATCTGTCTGCCTCACCCTCTTTAGAATGTAAGCTCTGACGAGCAGGGCCCTCGTCCCTCATGTGCTTTTCCTTCCTATACCCATGACTTCTGCCACCATGATACTTATCTGAGTGTTATGACCGCTGTTACAGCAATGTTTATATACCATGTCCTTGTCCTGCATTGTCTTGTACTGTAAGTCACTGTTCTCTTGTACTGCTCAACTGTTTATGTATTTGTTGGGTGCTACGGAACCCTTGTGAGGTCACTATTTCCTGGCGAGATGATTAGCTTAATATTGATTAAGCCCACCAGGAAGCTTCCTCTAGCGATAGCAGGTGACAAGTAATAGATAAACCACGGCGGTGTAACTGGGAGGTGCTGCGTAGCGTCTAACAAGCCCTGATCAAATCCCATCTAACATCGGAGATTTAAATAGTTGTCCAATTTCACTCATTTATTTTACAAATTAGGAGCAATTGTTGTCCTAAATGTAAATAGGACTTCTTTGTATGGCGCATGGAAACCTTCTGACCAGGGACTAAGGGCCTGATTCAGACGCGCACGCTAATTGCGTGTGCTCGCTCTGAATCAGGGCGTCCCTATTTTTTTTTTTTAAATTCCGGCCTCCAGGCCGCTCGCACAGCTGTGGGTGAGCATCGCGACCATCGGCATTGCGAGGAGAGCCTTGTGGAAAGGTCTCAGCACTCGCAATGCCAAGTGGACTTCCAGCTCTAATAGAGCAGGAAGTCCACTACTGACATCACGAATGATGTCAGTAGGGCCGCCCACAAACGGCAGGCGTTCCTTCGGGAAAGCCTCCGTTTATTTAGCCCCCCCCCACCCGCCTACAAAATGGGGCGAGCTGTCGATCAACATTGACAGCCGCCCCGTTTGCTGCAAACTCCGGAGCGAGTGAAGGTCTCACTCGCTCCGGGGATCGCGTGCGCACTGGGCCACCATCGACCCGCTTGCTTTGGGACCACATGGACGCGCTTCTTGTTGTTTCCTCATCAAGGGAGATAATGTGAATGCTGTATGCTATTGTGACACACTGAGCTGTTTGCAGGGGGCAATTTGTCTAACGACCTGGATTACTGCACGATAACGCCGGCCATACTTAGCCAACCACACGCGTGAGTTGTGATGGCGCTACCATTGGGAGGTACTGGCCCATCCTCCCTACAGCCCTGACCTGGCACCGAGTGATTTCCATCTCTTTAGACCATTGAAGAAGCATCTGGGTAGAAGGCGATTCACATCTGACGGTGAGGTTGAGCAAGCCGCCATGTCCTGGCGTCAGGCGCTGGACACGGATTTCATTTATGTTGGGGTAGATGCCTTGGTGTGCAAGTATGGGGACTGGGGAGCTCATTCAGAGTCGGTCGTGAGCGCCGAGCGCTCACGACCGACTCAATGTTGCCCCACAGCGCATGCGCACGACGGAGCCGGCTCCGTCGTGCGCGAAACCCGGCTAACGACGGGTGCTCCGTCGTTAGGGGTCTCGTAGCAGACGGGGCGAGCTGTCGATGTTGAGTGACAGCTCGCCCCGTTTGCTGGGCGAGCAGCTTAACGATCGACAAGGAGGTGGCCGTTCAGGATGCAAGCGGCCGCCCTGATTCAGAGCGACCGCTTGCATCTAACGACCGCCTCTGAATGAGGCCCTGACATACTACTGATTATACGTATATGTACAAGCTAGATACATTTACGCAATGAGAGGTCTCGTTACCTTATTTATTGAGCCACCCTTGTACAATAACACCACCACTGGTGATCATCGGAACATTGTAACCACACTCGTTAGAAGAAGGAAACCGATACAGCAGTACAGTAAAGGGTGCAATGCCGGACACCGCTCACAATCCCGTATTTACAATCCAACACGTTCATTCATTGAAACAGTTATTTTGTTTTTTTTATTTCCTTTTAAATAAATGTGATTGCATAGCGGACTGGCCTCTTTCCACATGGAGTGACGCACACAGCAGTAGCAGGGAGGGTGAAGCTCTTACGCTCCAGAATTATACACCTCAGGGACTCATTGTATAAATCACTGACTGATTGAAAATCAATGGGAGCTGACATTTGTGGTTGGGGAGGGGGGGAAAGTACGTTGGCGAAAGTTAAGTGGTGTACGCTGAGCGAGAGAGCTGGCCGCGTTACGCTACCTTAAATACGGCAGGCTGCTCCAATGAGATTTACTGCGGTCACAGGCTGAAGCTTTTAGACATTATTGCTACTCTGTGTATACACAGTACGCAGCACTACAGAAAGTACGCTCATTAATTCACATCAATCCCTGCCCTGGCGGGACACCCAGACCAATTTCCCTACACACACACACACACACACTACGGCCAACTTAGTTTAAAATGAACATTATTTTTTATTATTTTAATTACGTATGAAATGTATGAAACGGCAGCGCGGGTCACATGACACATTCTATGACATAATGGATACACTGGAATTGTAAGAAGTCTATCAGAACAGGGACATTATAGAAAAAGGCTTATTACAAATGAATACAGCCCTGTACAACTATCCGCCATTAGTAAAGCAACGGTTATTGCATTTGCTTGCAAAAAGTTGCTGTTCAAAAGTTATTGTTTAATAAATGCAATTTTCCGTGTGGCCTGCAGGGGCACTGTTTGCTATAGCCCAGGGTTTCACAAACTTGGGTCTTAAAGGCCCCCTAACAGTCCATGTTTAAAGGATACCCATGCTTGCGCACAGGTGGTATAGTCACATGTGCTTAAGCATGGACATCCTTACAACCTGGATTGTTAGGGTGCCTTGAGGACAGAGTTTGGGACTCGGCCATAACGGTCCAGGTTTTAAGGATATCCATGCTTAAGCCCAGATGGTAATACCAAATTGACAGATACTAATTGAGTCACCTGTGTGTCATGACTTTCCGTAAATCTTGGACTATAATGGCGGAGTTTGGGAACCTCTATTATAGTCAATAGGTTGCTTAAGAAGTGGCAAACCAGATGGCAGTCATCTTCAGTCTTCACATTTGTAATGGGTTACATACAGTTAAGGTAGTAAAGAAGAGTTGGGTACAGGATCCCGACAGGGTTAGGATACAGACACCTGCCGGTAAGTATCCCAACCCTCCCCCCCAAACATAAACCTTCTCCCCTCTGCAGCCTAATCTTCCCCTAGTGCCTAACCTTCCCCCTAGTGTCTAACCCTAACCCTCCTCCTTCGTGCCTAACCCTAACCTTTCCCTTAGTGTCTAATTCTAACATTCCCCCTTAGTGCCTAACCCTATCCCTCCCCCTTAGTGCCTAACCCTAACCGTCCCCCTTGTGTCTAACCCTAACCCTCCTCCTTCGTGCCTAACCCTAACCTTTCCCTTAGTGTCTAATTCTAACCTTCCCCCTTAGTGCCTAACCCTAAACCTCCCCCTAGTGCCTAACCCTAACCTTCCCCCTAGTGCCTAACCCTAACATTCCCCCTAGTGCCTAACCCTAACCTTCCCCTTAGTGCCTAACCCTATCCTCCCCCTTAGTGCCTAACCCTATCCTCCCCCTAGTGTCTAACCCTATCCTCCCCCTTAGTGCCTAACCCTCCCCCTCATGCCTAACCCTCCCCCTAATGCCTAACCCTAACCCTCCCCCCAGTGCCGAACCCTAACCTTCCCCTTAGTGCCTAACCCTATCCTCCCCCTTGTGTCTAACCCTATCCTCCCCCTTAGCGCCTAACCCTCCCCCTAATGCCTAACCCTAACCCTCCCCCCAGTGCCTAACCCTCCCCACTAGTGCCTAACCCTATCCTCCCCCTAGTGTCTAACCCTAACCCTCCCCCTATTGCCTAACCCTATCCTCCCCCTATTGCCTAACCCTATCCTCCCCCTAGTGTCTAACCCTAACCCTCCCCCTAGTGCCTAACCCTATCCTCCCCCTTAGTGTCTAACCCAAACCCTCCCCCTAGTGCCTAACCCTAACCTTCCCCCTAGTGCCTAACCCTAACATTCCCCCTAGTGCCTAACCCTAACATTCCCCCTGGTGCCTAACCCTAACATTCCCCCTAGTGCCTAACCCTAACCCTCCCCCTAGTGCCTAACCCTAACCTCCCCCTAGTGCCTAACCCTAACCTCCCCCCTAGTGCCTAACCCTCCCCCTAGTGCCTAACCCTAACCCACCCCCTAGTGCCTAACCCTAACCTTCTCCCTAGTGCCTAACCCTAACCCTCCCCCTAGTGCCTAACCCTATCCTCTCCCCCTTAGTGTCTAACCCTATCCTCCCCCTTAGTGCCTAACCCTCCCCCTAATGCCTAACCCTCCCCCCAGTGCCTAACCCTAACCCTCCCCACTAGTGCCTAACCCTATCCTCCCCCTTAGTGCCTAACCCTATCCTCCCCCTTAGTGCCTAACCCTATCCTCCCCCTTAGTGTCTAACCCTATCCTCCCCCTTAGTGCCTAACCCTCCCCCTAATGCCTAACCCTCCCCCCAGTGCCTAACCCTAACCCTCCCCACTAGTGCCTAACCCTATCCTCCCCCTTAGTGCCTAACCCTATCCTCCCCCTTGTGTCTAACCCTATCCTCCCCCTTAGTGCCTAACCCTCCCCCTAATGCCTAACCCTAACCTTCCCCTTAGTGCCTAACCCTATCCTCCCCCTAGTGTCTAACCCTATCCTCCCCCTAGTGTCTAACCCTATCCTCCCCCTAGTGTCTAACCCTATCCTCCCCCTTAGAGCCTAACCCTCCCCCTAATGCCTAACCCTAACCCTCCCCCCAGTGCCTAACCCTAGCCCTCCCCACTAGTGCCTAACCCTATCCTCCCCCTTAGTGCCTAACCCTATCCTCCCCCTTGTGTCTAAACCTATCCTCCCCCTTAGTGCCTAACCCTAAACCTCCCCCTTGTGTCTAACCCTATCCTCCCCCTTAGTGCCTAACCCTCCCCCTAATGCCTAACCCTCTACCCAGTGCCTAACCCTAACCCTCCCCACTAGTGCCTAACCCTATCCTCCCCCTTAGTGCCTAACCCTATCCTCCCCCTTAGTGCCTAACCCTATCCTCCCCCTTAGTGCCTAACCCTATCCTCCTCCTAGTGTCTAACCCTATCCTCCCCCTTAGTGCCTAACCCTCCCCCTAATGCCTAACCCTCCCCCCAGTGCCTAACCCTAACCCTCCCCACTAGTGCCTAACCCTATCCTCCCCCTTAGTGCCTAACCCTATCCTCCCCCTTGTGTCTAACCCTATCCTCCCCCTTAGTGCCTAACCCTCCCCCTAATGCCTAACCTTCCCCTTAGTGCCTAACCCTATCCTCCCCCTAGTGTCTAACCCTATCCTCCCCCTTAGTGCCTAACCCTCCCCCTAATGCCTAACCCTAACCCTCCCCCCAGTGCCTAACCCTAGCCCTCCCCACTAGTGCCTAACCCTATCCTCCCCCTTAGTGCCTAACCCTATCCTCCCCCTTGTGTCTAACCCTATCCTCCCCCTTAGTGCCTAACCCTCCCCCTAATGCCTAACCCTAACCCTCCCCCCAGTGCCTAACCCTAACCCTCCCCACTAGTGCCTAACCCTATCCTCCCCCTAGTGTCTAACCCTAACCCTCCCCCTATTGCCTAACCCTATCCTCCCCCTAGTGTCTAACCCTAACCCTCCCCCTATTGCCTAACCCTATCCTCCCCCTAGTGTCTAACCCTATCCTCCCCCTTAGTGTCTAACCCAAACCCTCCCCCTAGTGCCTAACCCTAACCTTCCCCCTAGTGCCTAACCCTAACCTTCCCCCTAGTGCCTAACCCTAACCTTCCCCCTAGTGCCTAACCCTAACATTCCCCCTAGTGCCTAACCCTAACCTTCCCCCTAGTGTCTAACCCTAACCCTCCCCCTAGTGCCTAACCCTAACCTCCCCCTAGTGTCTAACCCAAACCCTCCCCCTAGTGCCTAACCCTAACCTTCCCCCTAGTGCCTAACCCTAACCCTCCCCCTAGTGCCTAACCCTAACCCTCCCCACTAGTGCCTAACCCTATCCTCCCCCTTAGTGCCTAACCCTAACCTTCCCCCTAGTGTCTAACCCTAACCCTCCTCCTTCGTGCCTAACCCTAACCTTTCCCTTAGTGTCTAATTCTAACCTTCCCCCTTAGTGCCTAACCCTATTCTCCCCCTTAGTGCCTAACCCTAAACCTCCCCCTAGTACCTAACCCTAACCTTCCCCCTAGTGCCTAACCCTAACATTCCCCCTAGTGCCTAACCCTAACCTTCCCCCTAGTGCCTAACCCTAACCTCCCCCTTAGTGCCTAACCCTAACCTTCCCCCTAGTGCCTAACCCTCCCCTTAGTGTCTAACCTAACCCTTCCCTTAGTGCCTAACCCTATCCTCCCCCTTAGTGCCTAACCCTATCCTCCCCCTAGTGTCTAACCCTATCCTCCCCCTAGTGTCTAACCCTATTCTCCCCCTTAGTGCCTAACCCTCCCCCTAATGCCTAACCCTAACCCTCCCCCCAGTGCCTAACTCTAACCCTCCCCACTAGTGCCTAACCCTATCCTACCCCTTAGTGCCTAACCCTATCCTCCCCCTTAGTGCCTAACCCTCCCCCTAATGCCTAACCCACCCCCCAGTGCCTAACCCTAACCCTCCCCACTAGTGCCTAACCCTATCCTCCCTAGTGTCTAACCCTAACCCTCCCCTATTGCCTAACCCTATCCTCCCCCTAGTGTCTAACCCTAACCCTCCCCCTATTGCCTAACCCTATCCTCCCCCTAGTGTCTAACCCTAACCCTCCCCCTAGTGCCTAACCCTATCCTCCCCCTTAGTGTCTAACCCAAACCCTCCCCCTAGTGCCTAACCCTAACCTTCCCCCTAGTGCCTAACCCTAACATTCCCCCTAGTGCCTAACTCTAACCTTCCCCCTAGTGTCTAACCCTAACCCTCCCCCTAGTGCCTAACCCTAACCTCCCCCTAGTGCCTAACCCTAACCTCCCCCTAGTGCCTAACCCTAACCTCCCCCCTAGTGCCTAACCCTCCCCCTAGTGCCTAACCCTAACCTACCCCTAGTGCCTAACCCTAACCTTCCCCCCTTGTGTCTAACCCTAACCTTCCCCCTAGTGCCTAACCCTAACCTCCCCCCTAGTGCCTAACCCTCCCCCTAGTGCCTAACCCTAACCTACCCCTAGTGCCTAACCCTAACCTTTCCCTTAGTGTCTAATTCTAACCTTCCCCCTTAGTGCCTAACCCTATTCTCCCCCTTAGTGCCTAACCCTAAACCTCCCCCTAGTACCTAACCCTAACCTTCCCCCTAGTGCCTAACCCTAACATTCCCCCTAGTGCCTAACCCTAACCTTCCCCCTAGTGCCTAACCCTAACCTCCCCCTTAGTGCCTAACCCTAACCTTCCCCCTAGTGCCTAACCCTAACCCTCCCCTTAGTGTCTAACCTAACCCTTCCCTTAGTGCCTAACCCTATCCTCCCCCTTAGTGCCTAACCCTATCCTCCCCCTAGTGTCTAACCCTATCCTCCCCCTAGTGTCTAACCCTATCCTCCCCCTTAGTGCCTAACCCTCCCCCTAATGCCTAACCCTAACCCTCCCCCCAGTGCCTAACTCTAACCCTCCCCACTAGTGCCTAACCCTATCCTACCCCTTAGTGCCTAACCCTATCCTCCCCCTTAGTGCCTAACCCTCCCCCTAATGCCTAACCCTAACCCACCCCCCAGTGCCTAACCCTAACCCTCCCCACTAGTGCCTAACCCTATCCTCCCTAGTGTCTAACCCTAACCCTCCCCTATTGCCTAACCCTATCCTCCCCCTAGTGTCTAACCCTAACCCTCCCCCTATTGCCTAACCCTATCCTCCCCCTAGTGTCTAACCCTAACCCTCCCCCTAGTGCCTAACCCTATCCTCCCCCTTAGTGTCTAACCCAAACCCTCCCCCTAGTGCCTAACCCTAACCTTCCCCCTAGTGCCTAACCCTAACATTCCCCCTAGTGCCTAACTCTAACCTTCCCCCTAGTGTCTAACCCTAACCCTCCCCCTAGTGCCTAACCCTAACCTCCCCCTAGTGCCTAACCCTAACCTCCCCCCTAGTGCCTAACCCTCCCCCTAGTGCCTAACCCTAACCTACCCCTAGTGCCTAACCCTAACCTTCCCCCCTTGTGTCTAACCCTAACCTTCCCCCTAGTGCCTAACCCTAACCTCCCCCCTAGTGCCTAACCCTCCCCCTAGTGCCTAACCCTAACCTACCCCTAGTGCCTAACCCTAACCTTTCCCCCCTTGTGTCTAACCCTAACCCTCCCCCTAGTGCCTAAGCCCAATACTTAAAATCCGTATACCGGCTGCAGGGATGCTGGCGCCAGGATTCTGATTAGTAACAGGATTCCGGCGCCGCCATTCCGAGCACAGGCATCCCGGCTGCCAGGATCTCAACTACATCGGATACGCTATAGCTACAGACTAACCATGCTTGAAAAAAATATCTGTACCACTTGAATATTCCAGTGGTTTGTCTAAGCTGATATGGCTAACCTGGACATAGTGACGCGTTTGCCGCTATTCCCTGGTAAAAGTTTTCGCGCAACAACATTTTGCCCCCTAAATGTAACGCTTACAATTGTAGCGTTGATCAATCACAAAGCAATATATTTATATTATCCTATTTGGGTATTTTGTGCGTTGGCGTTACGGTTTCATTTACTGCGCTGTTAAATTGGCTTACTAGACAATCTACCATGAACAATGGAACAGTGATCGGAATCTTGCGGCAGAGAGACTCTTCTCTAATTAGAGGCGAAATTGCCTTATTGGAGTTTTTTTCACCATCTTTCTGTAAAACAATAAATTTAAATAGGAGTAGCTTCACTGTGTACACAGTCACAAACATTGATTAACTGTAAGACGAGGCTTCTGCATCTCATTCTCCTGCAGGGATAAAGCAGAGTCTCCAGACAATTTAATAATGGAGTTCAGATATTGCAACAAAAGACAAACTTCCGGCAAAAAATAAAAATGCTTGGCCAACGAAATATATCATCGGCGTATTAAATGGAGCATGGTGACAGTGCGTAGAGCCTGACGAAAGAGAATAACCACATTTTCTCGCTCTAATTGGGATAATATATTCTTAAAACAAAATTAAAGATTAGAAGCTGATTCTCTCTGACTTCTGTATAAGTGAAGAAAAAGTGGGACTCCCTCTCTTACATCCAATTTATAATAATGTCCAGAAAAACAGAGACGCTCTGTATACAAGCAAGACGGACCGCGCTGCACTAGAAGTCTCAGCATGGCATGCTCATTGAATTTAGGCATAATGTGGTTTATTTGCAATGTAAACGGAAATTACTTATTATGACACTGTAAAGCTTAGAGAATTAGAACAGATACTGAGAATTGCCTCCCATATCCAGAAGTATTGAACGGTGCAGCTGGTAAAACACTGAAAATCTTTACAACGCGATTTGGCCGCCCACAAAACATATATTATCTGGCTTTATAAAGTGGTAGGAATGTAAAGGAATACACTATAATTAAGCAAGGATCGCAATTGCACGCAATCGGCCGATTGTTGCGTTCTGCGCAAGCATCTCAGTATGCGAACACTGCACTGTGATCGGGACTGCGTCCGCAGTGACTACGCAGATCATCACAGAGTGATTGACAGGAAGTGATGTTTGGGGGGAGGTGACGGGGAGACAGGGTAATCGGCGAAAAGCAGGCGTGCCAGTGCATTTGAACACTATCGCAGGGGCGTGCATAAATAAGCCACTACGATGCCGTACGCCACTTGTGTAGTCACTGCGTGCGACGATGTTAACAATTCCTGAGTAAGGTCAGAGCTTGTGCAAGTGTGCGTGAGGCTGCGATGGTACCGATGGTTTCGCAGTCTT
The DNA here is from genome assembly GCA_031769625.1 of Taudactylus pleione. Classification (NCBI taxonomy): domain Eukaryota; kingdom Metazoa; phylum Chordata; class Amphibia; order Anura; family Myobatrachidae; genus Taudactylus; species Taudactylus pleione. Next base: position 1,791,247 of record JAUIMM010000883.1, read on the forward strand.
GCTAAGTATTACGGCTGTGTGTAAGGTTAAGGTGGGCGCCCTTATGTTGTGCTGCGATGGCAGAGGATTAGAATATCGCCGCAGTAAGACTGCGTGCGTAATCGCTATTACAATCCTTAGTGAATCAGGCCCAATGTACTTTGTGCAGAATAAATTCCTGCTGGTGGCGTTAGAAACTAGGTGGAAAAAAAATCAGACAATGCTTAATATTATTTACACTGAAATACTGTAATACGACCTGGTGTAGAAGCTCGCTGTGCACGTATGGAATAAACTACTGCAATGTACTGGTGGAGTACATATAGAATATACTACAGATTATGGTATAAAAATACAGGGTGAGGTAATGTCTCCTATCGGATAAAGGCACGCAAAGCTTTCATGTGCCGCAGGGAAAGTGCACGTAGTCATGAATTACTTAGGAACATCTGTTCCTGTCTAAGTTCTCGCAAACCAGCCTGAAAAAAAAACAAATGTACTGGTCTTACACAGAGTGGTGACCGCCTATAGATTAACAAAGAACCAGTGAAATCCTTTCGGCAGGAGGCATGAAGTCTGCTGAAATAATATGTATGAAAGTAGTGACGTTACGTTTGCACAAGGCACCGAGTGCCTCGTGCCTCATGATAGCATTAAGGACCTCATTCAGAGTCGGTCGTTGCGGCCGCACGGTCGTACGCCACCGATGTTCGCTATACTGCGCATGCGTAAAATTCGCAATGCGCGTGCGCAAAGTAGCCGCTACGATCAGAAATTTCTCTCTCCTTGAACACAGCCGGGTCGGTAGTTTCAGTGACAGATGGAGGCGTTTGTGGGTGGTAACAGGGGAAGGTGCTTGAAAACGGGGGAGTGGAGATCCAAACACAGGCGTGCCCCATTATGCGAACAGCGTTTTATGGGAGTGCATACGGATTATGGGAGTGCATAATTAACAAAGTAGCGTCATGGCACATGTGACATGGGAGGTTTTTACACTGACATGATCGTAGAGCTTAAGAGAGGGTATGGTCAACCTTAAACTCTACGACCAGTTCCGATGGTCTCGATTAATCCTTATATGTCCGAGATGACGTGCAATGCGTACGAGAAGGGGGCTTATTTTTTTTGTCTTCCGACCGCTTCCTCCCCTTGGTCGGCCAACTACGGATCCGAACTTAGGGACGCAACTTGCGAGGGAATCATTTGAATATCCGGCCCCTTTTCCCGTACGACGGTGCGGCCGCTTCGACTGACTCTGAATGAGGTCCTAAGTCCTAGAGAATGGATAGGCTGCTCTCACGTGAGAACAGTTTGATGGTGCAGTGCCTCAGTGATGTCTCCCAGTTCCTACTAGGTTGATGGCTGCATTTGAATATTCACTAAAATCAGATATTTTCAGTGATGTCACAGCCCACTTATCCTGGCCATACACGCAACAATAATCGGGGCGATCAGCCTGATATCGGCGGATCGCCCCGATAATTGTAGCATGTGGGGGGGGGGGGGGGGGCGACCGAGGGTTAAATATTGCTCGGTCGGGCATGCCGGATTGTCCAGCATGCCTGTCCGATGCGATATTTCCCGGTAAACTGACGGCCGCATCGGGCAGTGTATGCCCAGCTCGGCCGACAGACAGACATTTCCTGTGTTCCTACCTACGGAAGGAACAGGGAAATGTCTCCTCCCCCGGGGGCGGAGCGCGGATGTCGGGCAATACACTGAGAGATTTCTCTCACAGTGTACGCCGGCGACATCTGCGGCTGGCAGCCGGCCAGATAAAATGTCTGTTAGTCTGACAGGCATTTTATCTGGCCGTGTATGCCCAGCATTAGAAGTTGCCTCAGGCTACAAAATGGCCACTTCACAAAGTGCTGTAGGAATGTACCTAGTTCACAGTGACTTCATATGGTACAAAATGGCTGCCTCTACTGTGTGCGGGTGATGCAACCTCGCTAAACCAATTAACCACAATAAGCAAAAGAAAAAACAGAGGCAGGACTTCCCTGGAAGCTTTAGTGTTCACAGCGCAAGACATATTTAGTAGTAATCAGAGTTCATCAATAACCCTCTCAGCTTCAACAATTAGAAATTAATAAAATGTATCTCAATTCTTAAGAGTTTCTGTCCAAATTTAGTTTATGCAATTTAGAAGAAGAAAAAATATTTGATGCAAAGATAAATCAAATTAAAGCACTTACACTAAATAACAAAGATAAATAGCATATATCCAAGTTCGCTCTAAAAGTCTCGCACACAATGCAATATTGGCACTGACATTTGACAAGCCCCCCCCCCCACCTCCCCCTCCCCCTCCCCCCCCCAAATGAATTGGACCCTTGTCGGACATGTTGGTAAATGCAGACAGAAGACTAGTGTCTGTGTGGTCATCTTCCAACCTCACAGACAGTCCCTGGTGATGAGAGAAGGGACCGGAGGGTTTGGTCACCTGTAAGACTTAGACTAGCAGGACCAGCAGCCTGTGGGTGGTATTTATCAAAGCTCAGAGAAAGATAACATTTTGAGCGATAAAGTACCAACTAATCAGCTCCTGTTATCGTTCAAACACGGTCTGTAAAATAATTAGAAAATTAGAAGCTGACTGATTGGTACTTTAGCTCTCACAATTTTATCTCTCTTTGATAAATACCCCCCATAATCTTATCAGGTTTTGTGCCACTGACTTCATCTGACAAGAGTGCGAATATTTGGCGCTCTTACATAGTCACCTCCTCTATTCGCTGCCACAGAACTGAATGGACCTTCTCCTCTGAACATTTACAAATGCAACCTGCGGTTATGTGGTCCATGGCTACAGACAGGGAAGTCGGTAAATATGTCCTGACAGGGCGGCGTACAGTATAAGCAAATGGCTGAGAAACCCTGTCGTAGAGTACACACAGCATACTAGATTGCCCCGTATGCCTGGAAATAATCCATCCATGTTATTTCATGCGGAGAAGCAGCGTGTCCTGGGCACAGGCGCATCCAGATGAGCCCCTGCGACTGTCCCTGTTCTAGCCCTCGGTACGCTGGTATTTTAGCCGCTCTCTTGTATAAACCATAATACTTCACACCTCATAATTAGTTCCATCATTTCCCTGTGATCTATGGGATTGCAGCTGATGCAAACAACCCCACTGGGACGCGTATGTTACTATTAATTTGGACAGCAGAGCAACTTCCCGACAATTGGACATCAATTTCCCCGCACTTGGTGAGAGTCTCGGGAATTCCTAAAATAAACCGAGCCGTGTAAGAGCCGACACAAATTATTCTGTGATGGAGTGAGCTGTGAGAGACGATACGGCGTCGGGGAAGGATTAACCAGGTTTAAGTCAGTAGCGCAGCGTCTCGCGATCTGTACTGGAAGTAAACAGAATACTCTGCAAGATGTATGGGAACGCTAGGGTGACGGCGTGCTGTGTTCTCCGGTCTCTGTTAGATAGAACAAACACAGCGTGAGACAAAGCTGCGGCCGCTGCAACGTACAGTGGCTCTTCGTGTACAGATTCAGTCGCGCACAGATATACAAGTGTCGCATATCACATTAATCAGCGCAGTCTGCTGGTGCGTTCAAGTCGCATCGCATTGCGAACAAAATACATTATAGTCTGAGAAAGACTCAATTTGGTGCTGGAAGAGTCGCGTCTGGAGCCGAGCAACCTACCAGTATAATTATGGATTGTGGGAGGAAACCGGAGTACACAAAAGTGACCCACGCAGACACAGGGAGAACATACAAACTCCACACAGTTAAGATGGGTACACACTGAAGCAATGTCAGGCCGATTTGCCATTTCGTAACGACTAATTATCTATATCGCTCAGTGTGTACGCATGATTGCGCGCTCCCGCTGGTCGCTAGTGATGGTTGCTGGTTGCCCGTGCTGCAAATCAAACCTAGCAATAACGTTAGCAATGTGGTGCACATCGCCTAGTGTGTACGACCAACCGGACAACATGTCGTTCCGATTTGGCCTCTGAAGATGTTACTTCTTGCCACTCCCAGCCAGTGATCTTACAGATAGTTGTTCTAGTGTGTACAAGAGCAATGACAGGGAAAGTTCCGTAACTCGAGATCAAAGACGGAATCTCAGTAATAGATTATGGGCCTCATTCAGACACGCTTGTAAGCAGGTCAATGGAGAGGCACTGCGCGTGCGCAATGCGTGAGCTCCGGAGCGAGTGAGGAATTCACTCGCTCCGGGTCTCGCTACACACGGGCGTGGCTGTCAATGTTGATCGAACGCCTGCCGTTTGTGGGCGGCCCTACTGACATGACTCGTGATGTCAGTTGAGAGCTTCCGGCTCTATTTGAGCAGGGAGCTCACTGGGGCTTGCAGCAGTACGAGACCCTACCACAAAGGTCTCGTCGCAAGCTCGATGGTCGCGATAATCGCGACCATCAGCTGGCTGCTCACAAAAGCTGTGGGTGGTCACCCACAGCTTAGCGAACGGCCAGGAGACCAGGTAAAAAAAAAAAAAAGCGGCCGCCCTGATTCAGAGCGAGCGCTTGCTTTTTGTGAGCGCCTCTGAAACAGGTCCTATGCCCCAATATATTATTCAGATTTAAAATACTAATATTCATATTTACTTTGGGCCTGATTCAGAGCCGCTCGTAAGCGGACGCTCGTTCGCTCCGAGCGAAGCTTGCCCAACTGCGCATGCATACGGATCGTTATACGCATGCGCGAACCAGTCAGTGCGGTCAAAATTCATGTGCTTGCGAAATAGCGAATGCCTGATAATTTGAGTGACAGGAGGAGGCGTATGTGGGTGGTAACAGGGGAAGGTGCTTGAAAACGGGGAGTGGAGATCCGAACGCAGGCGTGCTTAAAGGTCAAAACGGGCGTTTTATGGGTGTGCATAATTAAAACAGCAGCGTCATTGACCATGTCACTGGGTTATTTTATAGCCAGAACTGCTCGCAAAATTGTGGTAGCAAAAACCAACCCCAAGAATAGCGAGCAGTTCATACGCTGGTCGATGTACTCGATTAATCTAATAAATAGCGGACATGACGTAGGATGCGAGCGGCCAGGGGGCGTATTTTTAAAAAAAAACGACCGCAAGTTTTGTTCGCTCGTTCACACCTAGAGACGTGAACAGACCACAAAGAGCGAACGGTTGATTTGAATAGCCACCCCTATTTTCTGGACGAGCGAGCGCTAATTGCGTCCAACTCTGAATCAGGCCCTTTGTCCTTTACTGGACTTCAGCATATGAGCTTTCAATCCGCACATTTCCTATTTAGACCTGTGCTCTATGAATGGCCTGGGGATCCGGCATAGACACAAAATGATATTACAGTTATCTCCTACACTTGCAATGTATAGCGTCTGCAGACTCTTGCTGCGAACGGCTCGCCAGTCAGTCATCGGCAGGCAGTGATTGGCAGCTCTGTAATGAGGAGACTCGGCTTTGTCCCTATTTACTGCACAAAGTTGCCTATCGCGGCGATTAACCAGACCTTGCCACCCTGCACAGCGACACGTTTGGCGCTGAATGGAGTCAAAAGGACGGGACAGCATTTTATCCCTTTAATCAAGACAATCAATCACTGGAATGAGCTCCAATGAAGTAGTAGAGGAACGAGAGAGGAAATTAAATAGCCAGGACGAGTTGACGGATCTGTAGGACTAGGCAAGATGTCCTCTCCCCTCCCGCTACCTGTTGAAGAGCACATGTACCTTCTGTGGTTTATCAATATTTAGCCTTTAGAACCTAGGATGATCGATAGCAGTAAAGTGACTACAAAGTAGAGTGTTGATTTAAAGGGACAATATTCTCCATTCATATTTTAAATGTATTTCACCGTGCAGTATTCAGTAAAGCATATAGACGGAAGCTATTTTGTACAAGGAACCTTATTTCTCAGTGAAACATCCCCACATTGTTCAAAGCCTGGAGCGAGGAGCAGAATACCTTTTTCCTCTTCGCAGAGAGCGTAATAGGCGCTTGGGGTGTTACTTGGGTAGAGGTGGTAATTTACAATAATCCGAAGCAATTTAATATACTTTATGTAGCATCAAAGCTCAGCCACAAAAGTCTCTATCGCTGAAAATAAAACAAAAAACGAAACAAAAAACCGCAATCATCAATCCACATATAACAAATAAGGCTAAAAGCGATACACAAACTCCCCAAAAGGACGAAGCTTGAAAAAGGTACAATTCTGAAAACACATAAACAAGATTATTTACATGTACAGATGCCTGGCGCGAGATGGGTACATGCGCTGCGTAAGTACCTACGACTCCATGGGATGGCGAGAACGCAGCGCGTGGTATGGCGTGGCACGTTCGTCAAAGATGCGAGAGGACACATCTGTACAGAAGTTGGTAGCGTACCGGAAAAAACATTTTGGTGAGCACACCAGGCTTCCCGTCAGCAAAGCAGCAAAAAGCTGCCGAGAGCCACTCTAAACATAAAACGTTAGACTTAAGCATGTACTCTACCGACAATCATGTCTATATAGAAAAAAAATACCTAGAAAAATAATATAAAATGGAAAAAAAGAAAGAAAAGGTATTACATGTTACAAAATCCCTTCTCCTACCAGATCAACAAACTATTTAAGCATCTGTTTATCTGTCAGGTTCTAGGCCATGAAGCATGCAATCTAGAACAAGGCATATGTCTGACAATTTGAGCCGCCACTGATCACAAAATGACGGCCTCGAGTTAATACACTGGAGGTATGGGGCATCTCCCAAGGAGATAACTAGGACTAATGACACCATGCTGGAGAAATAATTGCTTCTTACACGCATAGAAATCAATGGAGACGAACAAGCGCAGGGAATCATATTCCTAAGCACTGAGAAAAAAGGGTCTTCAATTGCAAATAGATATTGACTGCATTACCACCCTGAATTGCAGAGATCAGACACAGTCATTCCTTCAGAGAGGCTTCTGATTAGTTTTCTGAGGCTGAGAGACCACCCGTCCTCCATGCTGCTGGTGGGGGTGGTGTAATACAGTGCTAGTATGTTGGGCCAGGCTTTACCATGCAGTGTATGGATCCCCATATAAACCTGGGGAGGACTCAATTTGCAGCAATGAAGCATTTCAGGCTATAACTAAACAGCTAGACCACCCGGACTGCCCGGATCTCCGTAACACATGCAGAGAGGTGATCTAACGTGCGCAAAAAGATTACACTCTCTCAAGAGCAGAGGGACATACTCCCCAATAGAATCTGACTCAGGTTCTCAGCGGGAAATGCTGAAATTAGCTCCCACGGATACATTTCACTTAAAAGTATCGGATACAAGAACATAACCAGCAGAGAGCGGCCATAAAGAAAGTAAAGAGTTCTGGGACCAGCTGTAATCAAGGCAAGGCTCAGAGATTTGCAATTACAAGTGCTCACTTTGCAGCAGTGACCTCCTCTAGGTTTTCTAATTAAACAAGACAATTAGAACGACATCGCCACAAGGCTGTGAGTAATGCATAATGCAGAGCACTGTGTAATACACTAGTGCAGGTAACAGGTCAGAACCTTGGTCAGCGACACTCATAGCAGGAAGCTTAGGACTCCTTAACAGCCCTGAAATGTACTGGCACGTTCTGAGGTGGGAATGAGTAATACACTAGTGCAGGTAACAGGTCAGAACCTTGGTCAGCGACAGTCATAGCAGGAAGCTTAGGACTCCTTAACAGCCCTGAAATGTACTGGCACGTTCTGAGGTGGGAATGAGTAATACACTAGTGCAGGTAACAGGTCAGAACCTTGGTCAGCGACACTCATAGCAGGAAGCTTAGGACTCCTTAACAGCCCTGAAATGTACTCGCACGTTCTGAGGTGGGAATGTGTAATACACTAGTGCAGGTAACAGGTCAGAACCTTGGTCAGCGACACTCATAGCAGGAAGCTTAGGACTCCTTAACAGCCCTGAAATGTACTGGCACGTTCTGAGGTGGGAATGTGTAATACACTAGTGCAGGTAACAGGTCAGAACCTTGGTCAGCGACAGTCATAGCAGGAAGCTTAGGACTCCTTAACAGGCCTGAAATGTACTGGCACGTTCTGAGGTGGGAATGTGTAATACACTAGTGCAGGTAACAGGTCAGAAACTTGGTCAGCGACACTCATAGCAGGAAGCTTAGGACTCCTTAACAGGCCTGAAATGTACTCGCATGGACTGAGATGGGAACAAAGCAAAACAGAGCCAGTAACTTCGCACCTGGGTAAAACCATATTGCACTGCAGGTGGGGACAGATGTAAAATGTGCAGAGAGAGTTAGATTTGGGAGGGACGTGTCCAAACTCACATATAGATTGCACTGTCAAAATAAAGCTGTCCAGTATTTTTGAGCTACCTGCAACAGCAGCCAGTATGTACCCCGTATGCAGACATAATAAATGTATTTGCACCCCCTTGCATTGCAGCATGGTTTGTCCAGGGACAAAGTTTCCTGCATTTGGAGGAATAGTCCTAGGCACACCAAACTGTAAAACCACTGCGGTGCCCTCCAGGTTAAAATGGTTTAGAATGTGATAATCGCATGCAATAAGATATACAGTATATTCTCAATGATCTGAGTGCTGTTTATGATATAGAAACGTATGATCATGTATGTTACAAATGGTGATTTTATTACTGGATATATTTGCAGATCCCAGATATAGGGACCCTCTGGCAAATCTCAGTACTTCAAACAATGAGTGAAATGCATATTCCATGGTATTTAGACTGATGTCCAGTAACCACCTGGTCGATGTCTCTATATTTTTAAATCTCAAGGTGCTACATGAAAGCTCCAAAAACGTGTAGAGGACCCATCTCCTTACTCAGATTCAGTCAACTATACTGTGGGCATTGGGGCGTTTTAGGTGAAATCGCCTTTCGTCCAGTCAGACATTGCCCTTGCTGTAGAATTACAATTTCGGCATGACTGAGTCTTATGATGACCAGAAATAGGGCCCGCATCAATCTGTGCATCAGAGGATAACAGAAGACCATAAACCTTTCAAGTTTGGAAAAAATAAAAAAAACTACATTCGAAAAAATAATGGGTGAATTTGGAGGGCACCAAAAGCCCATCTGGTGTGGGAGGCTGGTGTCTAATGCACCTCTGTACAGAACAAAGGCCCTGATTCAGAGCCGGACGCTCTGACCAGAGCGCTCGCTCTGAATCAGGGCCCTCCTCAATTAATATGGAGCGTCCTCCTGGACACTCGTATAGCTGTGGGTCACCACCCACAGCATATACGAGCGTGCAAAAAGATGGTCGCGATGGTCTTGACCATCGCGACCATCGGAATTGCGAGGGAAACCCTGCGGTCGGGTTTCCCAGCCGCAAGGCCAGGAGTGATTTTGGCTCTATCAGAGCCAAAATCACTCCCACTGACATCACTAGTGATGTCAGTGGGGCCGGCTTCAGACGGTAGGCGTTCCCATGGGAACACCTCCGTCTGGCAGGCACGCCCACCAAAGGGGGCGTGCTGTCAATCAACATCGACAGCACGCCCCCTTTGTTGCGAGACCCGAAGCGATGGAAAGTCCTTCGCTCGCCGGGTCTCGCGCATGCGTACGACGGAGCTCCCTCCGTCGTGCGCATGCGCAGTGGGGACCATCGACCCACTTGCGAGCGTACTGCCGCTCGCGAGTGGGTCTGAATGACCCCCAAAGACCCTAAAGCACAACTTGCTGGCTAGGGATCGATTGCAACTATCTAACGAAGATGAAACACGGCGGGACATGGAGCCAGGGTAGATTGGGTCTGTGCACCAGAAGTCCTAAAAACATCCCCACAATGAAGTTTAATGATACCCTCAAACGCTTCGCCTTGAGGAGCCACTCACGATCAGTACAGGAGAAGTACTTAATTTCTGTCAACTGTTGAGGAATGAATCCCATCTGTATACAGCATCCATAACGCTTCACTGCCCAAACCGGCAAGAGACACAATGATTATGCAGCTGTGGGCAATTATGGCTGCTCAGATAGGACAGAGGAACGTTCCCCTACTTAAATACTGTAATCGGGAAGTGGGAGTCCGGCATGTGATTACTTGTCTAAAGTGTAATGTCAAGATAAGATTGTACACAGTAATTCTTCAGTAGATTGCACAGCACGGAATTCTCCATCCATTGCCTTTCAAGTGACTTCAAAATTTGGACAGTGAATGTTGTGCAGTAACAATGTTGGGCGGCATGGATGGTCTATGATTAGCATTACTGCCTCACAGCACTGAGGTCATGGGTTTGATTCCCACCACGGCCCTAACTGTGTGGAGTTTGTATATTCTCCCTGTGCTTGCGTGGGTTTCCTCCGGGTGCTCCGGTTTCTTCCCACACCCCCGAAATATGCTGGTAGGTTAGTTGGCTCCCATCAAAATTATCCCTAGCGTGTATGTGTGTGAGCACGTGATATGGAAAATAGATTGCAAGCTCCACTGGGGCAGGGACTGATGTGAGTGGCCAACTATTCGCTGTACAGCGCTGCAGTATATGTGTGCGCTGTATAAATAACTGGTAATAAATAATAACAGCGCATTTGAGGGCTTATTTACGAATCGTCCGGTTGTAAAACCTGACGCTTCTAATCGTGTTTATGCCCAGTATTTAAAAGGGCAATACTTTTACTAGTAGGACACAGGTTGTACACAGTATTGCCCTATGTACAAAGCATTGCCCTTTTAATACGGGGCCAGGTTTTACAACCCAACACTTCGTAAATAAACCCCCTTGGGTTTGCAGGCAACTCAATATCAGGCCTATAGTCAGGGGAAGTGGGATTCAGCAGAGCAGAGGATCCTATTCTATAGAAGGAATAAGTTCGCACAGTTTTCTATTTGTGCGCGGTGAATGCTCACGGCGAATCCGCTAAATGACATAGGTCTCCCACTAATCTTAAGCTGGCCACACACTAGAACAACTTATATCCAACCAGCCAACTTGTTGATTGGTTGGAATGAAAATCTGGTAAGGAATGGGAGTAAATGATTATCAGCAATTTACTCCTAAATGCCAGAAAACAGATGAAAATGGTCGGTCAGACAAGTTTGTTAAATGTATGATCTATACTATTTGTTCATACAACAGTTTTGGTCCATTTTTCAGCGTCTGGGAGCAAGTTGCTGATTGTATTCCTTACCAGATTTTCATTCCAACCAATCTACTAGTTGGCTGGTTGGACAGATAATCTTTAGATGTGTGGCCAACTTTACTGCATGCTATATACTGTATCGGTACATGTGCCCCACAGGCCTGCCGCATACCACCTTCACCCAAGACATAAAGGGTGCCAGGGCACTGGGCCGGAAAAGTGAATCCATAGGCATGCAAAGAAGAATTGCGGGATTTCTGCCATCAGGACTAAACCAGCAAATACCAGCACGTCCGCGGTTACAGACCCTGCGAGGACGTACACAGGAGCAATAGCATCAGTCCCTTTCCTCCGAATGCTGGGCATACACTATACAACTATCTGTCAGATATCTGTCCAATCTGGCTGGTTGGAATGAAAACCTGGTAATGTATGGGAGCCAATGACTATAAATTATTTGCTCACAAACACTGGAAAACATACAAAAATGGTAATTCAGACAAACTGGTTAAATCAAATGAATATAACCAAGTTGAACTATTGTTTTTGTCTGTTCCCCAGTGTTTTAAACCCATATGGTCCATTGTCATTTGTTCCCATACATTACCGGGTTTTCATTGTAACCAGCCAGATTGGACAGATAAGTAATGCTACCCTCCACAGATAGTTTTATGATCATTCTGTCCTGAGAAATGGCATAGACAAAATATTACTACAGATGTGTCCACATACATCTGTTCTCCATGCGCTACAAGTCACGCCACACACAACGTGGGAGCTCTGTGTGCCTCGGTAGCGCAGAGAGTCTTTCGTGCAACGTTTTACCTTCATATGCGTCTTATTCACACAGTGATCCAAATAGATAGCACAAGCAGCTTCTGCTGAGTAAAATGATATGCGGCATGCCTATGTTGTGTGTCTGAGTGCGGGTGTATCTGTATGTGACATGCTACGTTACAGTGTCAGCGGCTGTAACACTGTAACGTAGTGTTTAGCAGGCAGATACACCAGCACTCACTCACACAACATAGACATGCCGCATATCATTTTACTCAGCAGAAGCTGCTTCTGCGTCCTATTCACATAAGACACATTTGAAAGTAAAAAGTTGCACAAAAAGACATTCATCGCTACCGACTCACGCCACGTAGAAGGGCTGTTTAACGTGCAAGGAGGCTAGGTGTATGAGGACACATCTGTAGCAGAACCTGTCAATTACAGTTCAGTTGTCCTAAGGCCTTTTACACGTTTTGAGCCACCAGAAAAACAAGGTAACAGCAATGTGTAGGTGCTACAGCCAGAGCGGAGGAACCTGAGGCACAGAGCCCAACGATCAGTAAATTGTCACTTTGTGGCTTATAAAAGGTCCCGCTGTGTAGAACATATATATCAGAAATATACATTAAGCAGCTTGTAAAACAAGACTGCATTTACACAAAAGTGATTGATTGTTTAATGCTAATGTAACATGCTGCTATAGGAAACTGGAGGCTGATTTCACCAAATTAATGCCAAAGAAAACTCTTTTTCCATTTGGAACTAAAACCAGAATCATGTCTATACCAGTAACCCACACACCGCAATCACTTCTATATATTATATACCCCAATATTACACATCACGTCTATACCACTAACCCACACACCACAATCACTTCTATATATTATGTACCCCAATATTACACATCACATCTATACCACTAACCCACACACCACAATCACTTCTATATATTATATACCCCAATATTACACGTCACGTCTATAACACTAACCCACACACCACAATCACCTCTATATATTATATACCCCAATATTACACATCATGTCTATACCACTAACCCACACACCGCAATCACTTCTATATATTATATACCCCAATATAACACATCACGTCTATACCACTAACCCACACACCGCAATCACTTCTATATATTATATACCCCAATATTACACATCATGTCTACACCACTAACCCACACACCACAATCACCTCTATATATTATATACCCCAATATTACACATCACGTCTATACCAGTAACCCACACACCGCAATCACTTCTATATATTATTAACCCCAATATTACACATCACATCTATACCACTAACCCACACACCACAATCACTTCTATATATTATATACCCCAATATTACACATCACGTCTATAACACTAACCCACACACCACAATCACCTCTATATATTATATACCCCAATATTACACATCATGTCTATACCACTAACCCACACACCGCAATCACTTCTATATATTATATACCCCAATATAACACATCACGTCTATACCACTAACCCACACACCGCAATCACTTCTATATATTATATACCCCAATATTACACATCACATCTATACCACTAACCCACACACCACAATCACTTCTATATCTATTATATACCCCAATAATACACAACACATCTATACCACTAACCCACACACCACAATCACTTCTATATATTATATACCCCAATATTACACGTCAGATATATACCACTAACCCACACACCACAATCACCTCTATATATTATATACCCCAATATTACACGTCACATCTATAACACTAACCCACACACCACAATCACCACTGTATATTATATACCCCAATATTACACGTCACACCTATACCACTAATCCACACCACAATCATCTCTATATAATATATTATATACGATAATATTACACGTCAGATCTATACCACTAACCCACACACCACAATCACATCTATATATTATATACCCCAATATTACACATCACGTCTATACCACTAACCCACACACCACAATCACCTTTATATATTATATACCCCAATATCACACATCACATCTATACCACTAACCCACACATCAAAATCACATCTATATCATCTATTATATACCCTAATATTACACATCATGTCTATACCACTAAACCACACACCACAATCATCTCTATATAATATATTATATACCCCAATATTACACGTCAGATATATACCACTAACTCACACACCACAATCACCTCTATATATTATATACCCCAATATTACACGTCACATCTATAACACTAACCCACACACCACAATCACCACTGTATATTATATACCCCAATATTACACATCACGTCTATAACACTAACCCACACACCACAATCACCACTGTATATTATATACCCCAATATTACACATCACGTCTATACCACTAACCCACACACCGCAATCACTTCTATATATTATATACCCCAATATTACACATCACATCTATACCACTAACCCACACCACAATCATCTTTATATATTATATACCCCAATATCACACGTCACATCTATACCACTAATCCACACCACAATCATCTCTATATAATATATTATATACGATAATATTACACGTCAGATCTATACCACTAACCCACACACCACAATCACATCTATATATTATATACCCCAATATTACACATCACGTCTATACCACTAACCCACACACCACAATCATCTCTATATAATATATTATATACCCCAATATTACACGTCAGATATATACCACTAACCCACACACCACAATCACCTCTATATATTATATACCCCAATATTACACGTCACATCTATAACACTAACCCACACACCACAATCACCACTGTATATTATATACCCCAATATTACACGTCACATCTATACCACTAATCCACACCACAATCATCTCTATATAATATATTATATACGATAATATTACACGTCAGATCTATACCACTAACCCACACACCACAATCACATCTATATATTATATACCCCAATATTACACATCATGTCTATACCACTAAACCACACACCACAATCATCTCTATATAATATATTATATACCCCAATATTACACGTCAGATATATACCACTAACCCACACACCACAATCACCTCTATATATTATATACCCCAATATTACACGTCACATCTATAACACTAACCCACACACCACAATCACCACTGTATATTATATACCCCAATATTACACATCACGTCTATAACACTAACCCACACACCACAATCACTTCTATATATTATATACCCCAATATCACACGTCACATCTATACCACTAATCCACACCACAATCATCTTTATATATTATATACCCCAATATCACACGTCACATCTATACCACTAATCCACACCACAATCATCTCTATATAATATATTATATACGATAATATTACACGTCAGATCTATACCACTAACCCACACACCACAATCACATCTATATATTATATACCCCAATATTACACATCACGTCTATACCACTAACCCACACACCGCAATCACTTCTATATATTATATACCCCAATATTACACATCACATCTATACCACTAACCCACACACCGCAATCACCTCTATATATTATATACCCCAATATTACACATCACATCTATACCACTAACCCACACACCACAATCACTTCTATATATTATATACCCCAATATTACACATCACATCTATACCACTAACCCACACACCGAAATCACCTCTATATAATATATTATATACCCTAATATTACACGTCACATCTATACCACTAACCCACTCACTGCATCACCTCTATATAACACATTATAGACCCTAATATTACGTGTCACATATGTACCACTAACCCACACACCACACTCACCTCTATAGAATATATTACAGTGCATCCGGAAAGTATTCACAGCGTGTTACTTTTTCCACATTTTGTAATGTTACAGCCTTATTCCAAAAATGGAATAAATTAATTTTTCTCCTCAAAATTCTACACACAATACCCCATAATGACAACGTGTAAAAAGTTTTTTTTGAGATTTTTGCAAATTTAATTAAAAAAAAAACAAAAAACCTAAGAAATCACCGATGGCCATCCCTAGAACACAGAGAGAGAGTCAGACTACAAGACAAGTCTGAACTTGCCAGTTGCATGGTTCATGCAAGAAGGGTTCATCTGATGTACTTATTACTTATTTTACTCAGGTTCCCAAAGGCTTCCCAAAATTAAACTTATACCAAAGAGAGAATGTATTTCACTGTATAACATACATTATGTACAAAAAAATTACACTTTTTTTTAGATATTCAAGGTCAGAGGTCATCATGTGACCTTGAAATGTAGAAGTCAATATTTAAATATAAAACTATAATTTATGAAAACTCTGGTCCCTTGGCTTCAAAACAAGACCAACATGAAAGTTGTACCACAATCAGAAGCAAAGTTATGATTCGTTTTAATTGACCTTGTAATCATAAATGTTACACTTTTTGTCATAATTGCAGCCCTGTAGTATGATCACCGTGTATCACTGAGGGCTAACATTTTACATATGTAAGTTACTTTATGTCGTCTATCATCCTACCACATTTTATGAAAATCTGAGATGATCGGGTTGAAAAGTAAAAATTTTTTGCGATTACCCTGTACTTGGCATGGGGAGACTCAACCTGAACTTGGCATGGGGAGACTCAACCTGAACTTGGCATGGGGAGACTCAACCTGTACTTGGCATGGGGAGACTCAACCTGTATTTGGCATGGAACGATCCGACCAACAAGATCCCAACTGGGATCCAAACTACACCCATTGCCTATATAGTGAAGGCGGGCGTTTTATGGGCTAAAGTTAAATCAATAGAAGAGAATATACAATACTGCAGGAAGCATTCGATATGATTTACCGCTGGCCGCATGGCCGGCGGTTCAAAGCCCGGCAACGCCAGCCTGACAGAGGAGGAAATCCCAACCGTCCTAAAGGTAAGTATAAACGAATCTAATTCTACCCTAGCCCTAACCTCCTCCCCCTGTGCCTAACCCTAATCCCCCCTCTAAGTGCCTAAACCTAACCCCCCCCTTCCCCGCCGCCTAAAGTGCCTAACCCTAACCTCCCGGGGGGGTGCCTAAACCGAACCCTCTCTCCCCCTAGCTTAACCCTAACCTCCCGGGGGGGTGCCTAACCCTAAGTCCCACCCGGGAGCCCCTAACTTAACCCTCCCCCCCCCCCCCCCCCCGCGGCTGTCTGCGCCCGGCATCACTTCGATCGGGATGCCGGGTGCCGGTCTCCCGGCATAGGTAAAATGACAGGCGTCGAAATTTCAACGCCTGTCATTTAACCCTCGCCGGGATTCAGTAGCCAGGAAGCCGGCTGTCGGAATTGCGTCAGCTGGCTTCCTGAACGTATACCCCGCAGGAACCAGTGCCATTGTATTTGGAAGTCAGTTCAGCCCCAAACATTGCAGCTGCCACTATATAAGCAATAAATATAATAACCAAATGGGGAGAGCAATAGCTATAGATGGCATTTTTGCTTTGCCAAACTAACACTAACTATCGTACGGCAGTATTGCTGAGCACGGGTGTAAAAGTTCGGAACCCCCACTTCTGGAGTATCTATCCAGGGCTTAACCTACAGAGTTATAAAGCACATATTTTTAACGATACTCTATGTTCCCTTTAACCGTGTTGAAAATAATTTTATTCCAGTGTTTTGCCAAGTCCCCCTAGCAGAAAATGAATTTCAATTAGCATTCGTGCGGAACGTGAATGTGGCGGCGAGCTTAGCCAGCAAAGAAATATACGCATTGTCCTTAAGGACTGGAACTTCTAAGAACTAGAGAAAATAGCTGTATGCTGTTAGAAGTCATTTCTCGTTGCCCAAAATCCTGTTGCAACATTTCCTAAATGTTCTCCTAGCTGTGTGCTGGCTCCTGTGTCTACTAAACCAAGACTCTGCTCTATTTCTGATGTGAAGAAAACAGTGGGAATCAGAGATGAAAAACACAGCTGGTGTTTTTTTCAGACTTTCAACCCAGAACGAAAGACTGGCTGTTTTCCGCAGACCGCAAGGACGCAATGCTTTGTTTGCACAGTGACTGGCCTGGCAATGCATTCACACTCCCTCTAATGTCTGGCTAAAACACGGCCGTCAGAAACGCGCACTGCGCAAGAGGTTATTTGTGTTGTCAGGATTACTAACTCCTGCCTCGGCCGCTGTGGATTTCTAGAAGGAAAGCGAGTTACAGGGGGGCTTAGGAAAAAACGTGTGTGGGTTCTAACTTTACATTTCCTACAGGAGGCCACCAGCGGCGCCGTTGTGAGGTCCCTGCCAAGCTGCGTGTTGTGGATACCGATTTTCTCCTTTTCTAACGGTTGCAGAAAATTGTTTTCCTTGTTCACGGGCGGACATCCGACTCCGAAACCCACATCTTCCCCGGGAAACGTTGGGAAGCAACAGGCATAACAAATAGTGACGGCTTTATTATATTCTGCAAATTGTCTGTGACATTTTCATGAAATAATTACAGAGTACACACAACAGGCTGGCAGAACCCATTCCGCAGTGCCAGCCAAGAGGAGAGGAGAAATAATTACAGCTCTTGAAGAAATATTGGAAGAATTATTTGAGACGGGCAGAAAGTTTTATGCTACCATTTAGAAATAAATCGTTGAAGGATGAAAACTACAGGAGAAAGTGTTAAATCTGAAGTGTGTTAAATGGGCTAAGGTGGGACGCTCTCTATTAACCTTGTACATTAGGATATCAATGAGGCACGACTAAGCCACTGACCACTGTATTCCAGGGAAGCTGAGGGTACAACCATCTTTCGGCACCTGTGGTTTAGTATTCAGTACAGGAATGGCAAAACAGTAATACTGGAACATAAAGGAGGGATAACAATACTCGCAAGATGAAACATTAAAAATGACGGTCTCCTTGTGATTATCTCAGTGGCAGAACTTCAGCCAAGATGCCTGGAGATCTCGGTGCAGGGGCCTGAAGTCCAGACCAGTGCCTACAACTGAGCATCTACAAGTAACCAGCACCTGAACAGCAACAGAACCTGAGCCCCCACTATACTGAGCGCAGTACCATAGACCTCAATCTCCTCTACAAGAGACCAGCACCTGCTAGAGCACAGTACCATAGACCTCAATCTCCTCTACAAAAGACCAGCACCTACTACAGAGCACAATACCATAGACCAACAATCTCCTCTACAAGAGACCAGCACCTACTACACAGCACAGAACCATAGACCCCAATCTCCTCTACAAGACACCAGCACCTACTACAGAGCACAATACCAGAGACCCCCAATCTCCTCTACAAGAGACCAGCACCTACTACACAGCACAGTACCATAGACCCTAATCTCCTCTACAAGAGACCAGCACCTACTACAGAGCACAATACCATAGACCCCAATCTCCTCTACAAGAGACCAGCACCTACTACACAGCACAGTACCATAGACCCCAATCTCCTCTACAAGAGACCAGCACCTACTACAGAGCACAGTACCCCAGCATCTAATACTGAGTACAGTATCCCAGCACCTACTACTGAGCATAGTACCCCAGCATCTAATAGAGTACAGTACCCCAATCTTCTCTAGAAGAGACCAGCACCTCCTACTGAGCACAGTTCCCAGCATCTACTAATGAGTACAGTATCCCAATCTCCTCTACAATAGACCTGCACCTACTACTGAGCACAGGACCAGAGACCACAATCTCTTTTAGAAGAGGCCAGCACCTACTACTGAGCACAGTACCCCAGCATCTACTACTGATTACAGGACCCACATCATTTACTACTGAGTACAGTACCCCAGCATCTACTACCGAGTACAGTACCCCAATCATCTCTACAAGAGACCAGCACCTACTACTGAGCACAGTACCCCTTCCTCAGTCCTACTCCTAATATCAGAGATGCTCTCTCTCAGTCCTACTCCTAATATCAGAGATGCTCTCTCTCAGTCCTACTCCTAATATCAGAGCTGCTCTCTCTCAGTCCTACTCCTAATATCAGAGAAGCTCTCTTCCGCAGTCCTACTCCTAATATCAGAGCTGCTCTCTTCCTCAGCCCTACTCCTAATATCAGAGCTGCTCTCTTCCTCAGCCCTACTCCAAATATCAGAGCTGCTCTCTTCCTCAGCCCTACTCCTAATATCAGAGCTGCTCTCTTCCTCAGCCCTACTCCTAATATCAGAGCTGCTCTCTTCCTCAGCCCTACTCCTAATATCAGAGCTGCTCTCTTCCTCAGTCCTACTCCTAATATCAGAGCTGCTCTCTTCCGCAGTCCTACTCCTAATATCAGAACTGCTCTCTTCCTCAGTCCTACTCCTAATATCAGAGCTGCTCTCTCCCGCAGTCTTACTTCTAATATCAGAGCTGCTCTCTTCCTCAGCCCTACTCCAAATATCAGAGCTGCTCTCTTTCTCAGCCCTACTCCTAATATCAGAGCTGCTCTCTTCCTCAGCCCTACTCCTAATATCAGAGCTGCTCTCTTCCTCAGTCCTACTCCTAATATCAGAGCTGCTCTCTTCCGCAGTCCTACTCCTAATATCAGAACTGCTCTCTTCCTCAGTCCTACTCCTAATATCAGAGCTGCTCTCTCCCGCAGTCTTACTTCTAATATCAGAGCTGCTCTCTTGCTCAGTCATCCTCTTAATATCAGAGATGCTCTCTTCCTCAGTCATCCTCCTAATATCAGAGCTGCTCTCTTCCTCAGTCATACTCCTAATATCAGAGCTGCTCTCTTCCTCAGTCATCCTCCTAATATCAGAGCTGCTCTCTTCCGCAGTCCTACTCCTAATATCAGAGCTGCTCTCTTCCTCAGTCCTACTCCTAATATCAGAGCTGCTCTCTCCCGCAGTCTTATTTCTAATATCAGAGCTGCTCTCTTCCTCAGTCATCCTCCTAATATCAGAGATGCTCTCTTCCTCAGCCCTACTCCTAATATCAGTCAGAGCTGCTCTCTTCCTCAGACCTACTCCTAATATCAGAGCTGCTCTCTTCCTCAGCCCTACTCCTAATATCAGAGCTGCTCTCTTCCTCAGTCCTACTCCTAATATCAGAGCTGCTCTCTTCTGCAGTCCTACTCCTAATATCAGAGCTGCTCTCTTCCTCAGTCATCCTCCTAATATCAGAGCTGCTCTCTTCCTCACTCCTACTCCTAATATCAGAGCTGCTCTCTTCCTCAGCCCTACTCCTAATATCAGAGCTGCTCTCTTCCTCAGTCCTACTCCTAGTATCAGAGCTGCTCTCTCTCAGTCCTACTCCTAATATCAGAGCTGCTCTCTTCCTCAGTCCTACTCCTAATATCAGAGCTGCTCTCTTCTGCAGTCCTACTCCTAATATCAGAGCTGCTCTCTTCCTCAGTCATCCTCCTAATATCAGAGCTGCTCTCTTCCTCAGCCCTACTCCTAATATCAGAGCTGCTCTCTTCCTCAGTCCTACTCCTAATATCAGAGCTGCTCTCTTCCGCAGTCCTACTCCTAATATCAGAACTGCTCTCTTCCTCAGTCCTACTCCTAATATCAGAGCTGCTCTCTCCCGCAGTCTTACTTCTAATATCAGAGCTGCTCTCTTGCTCAGTCATCCTCTTAATATCAGAGATGCTCTCTTCCTCAGTCATCCTCCTAATATCAGAGCTGCTCTCTTCCTCAGTCATACTCCTAATATCAGAGCTGCTCTCTTCCTCAGTCATCCTCCTAATATCAGAGCTGCTCTCTTCCGCAGTCCTACTCCTAATATCAGAGCTGCTCTCTTCCTCAGTCCTACTCCTAATATCAGAGCTGCTCTCTCCCGCAGTCTTACTTCTAATATCAGAGCTGCTCTCTTCCTCAGTCATCCTCCTAATATCAGAGATGCTCTCTTCCTCAGACCTACTCCTAATATCAGAGCTGCTCTCTTCCTCAGACCTACTCCTAATATCAGAGCTGCTCTCTTCCTCAGCCCTACTCCTAATATCAGAGCTGCTCTCTTCCTCAGTCCTACTCCTAATATCAGAGCTGCTCTCTTCTGCAGTCCTACTCCTAATATCAGAGCTGCTCTCTTCCTCAGTCATCCTCCTAATATCAGAGCTGCTCTCTTCCTCACTCCTACTCCTAATATCAGAGCTGCTCTCTTCCTCAGCCCTACTCCTAATATCAGAGCTGCTCTCTTCCTCAGTCCTACTCCTAGTATCAGAGCTGCTCTCTCTCAGTCCTACTCCTAATATCAGAGCTGCTCTCTTCCTCAGTCATCCTCCTAATATCAGAGATGCTCTCTTCCTCAGTCATCCTCCTAATATCAGAGCTGCTCTCTTCCTCAGCCCTACACCTAATATCAGAGCTGCTCCCTTCCTCAGCCCTACTCCTAATATCAGAGCTGCTCTCTTCCGCAGTCCTACTCCTAATATCAGAGCTGCTCTCTTCCGCAGTCCTACTCCTAATATCAGAGATGCTCTCTTCCTCAGTCCTACTCCTAATATCAGAGATGCTCTCTTCCTCAGCCCTACACCTAATATCAGAGCTGCTCTCTTCCTCAGTCATCCTCCTAATATCAGAGCTGCTCCCTTCCTCAGCCCTGCTCCAAATATCAGAGATGCTCTCTTCCTCAGTCCTACTCCTAATATCAGAGATGCTCTCTTCCTCAATCATCCTCCTAATATCAGAGCTGCTCCCTTCCTCAGCCTTACTCCTAATATCAGAGCTGCTCTCTTCCGCAGTCCTACTCCTAATATCAGAGCTGCTCTCTTCCGCAGTCCTACTCCTAATATCAGAGCTGCTCTCTTGCGCAGTCCTACTCCTAATATCAGAGCTGCTCTCTTCCTCAGTCCTACACCTAATATCAGAGCTGCTCCCTTCCTCAGCCCTGCTCCAAATATCAGAGATGCTCTCTTCCTCAGTCATCCTCCTAATATCACAGCTGCTCTCTTCCGCAGTCCTACTCCTAATATCACAGCTGCTCTCTTCCGCAGTCCTACTCCTAATATCAGAGCTGCTCTCTTCCTCAGCCCTACTCCTAATATCAGAGCTGCTCTCTTCCTCAGTCATCCTCCTAATATCAGAGCTGCTCTCTTCCTCAGTCCTACTCCTAATATCAGAGCTGCTCTCTTCCGCAGTCCTACTCCTAATATCAGAGCTGCTCTCTTCCGCAGTCCTACTCCTAATATCAGAGCTGCTCTCTTCCTCAGCACTACTCCTAATATCAGAGCTGCTCTCTTCCGCAGTCCTACTCCTAATATCAGAGCTGTTCTCTTCCGCAGTCCTACTCCTAATATCAGAGCTGCTCTCTTCCGCAGTCATCATCCTAATATCAGAGCTGCTCTCTTCCTCAGTCATCCTCCTAATATCAGAGCTGCTCTCTTCCTCAGTCCTACTCCTAATATCAGAGCTGCTCTCTTCCTCAATCATCCTCCTAATATCAGCCCTACTCTCTTCCGCAGTCCTACTCCTAATATCAGAGCTGCTCTCTTCCTCAATCACCCTCCTTACATTGGGGCTTCTCTCATGCTGAGCCCTTTTCTTTACATAGGAGCCGTTTTTTTCCTTAGCCCTACTCCTAATATCAGAGCTGCTCTCTTCCTCAGTCCTACTCCTAATATCAGAGCTGCTCTCTTCCTCAGCCCTACTCCTAATATCAGAGCTGCTCTCTTCCTCAGCCCTACTCCTAATATCAGAGAAGCTCTCTTCCTCAGCCCTACTCCTAATATCAGAGCTGCTCTTTTCCTCAGTCCTACTCCTAATATCAGAGCTGCTTTCTTCCGCAGTCCTACTCCTAATATCAGAGCTGCTCCCTTCCTCAGCCCTACTCCCAATATCAGAGCTGCTCTCTTCCTCAATCATCCTCCTAATATCAGAACTGCTCTCTTCCTCAGTCCTACTCCTAATATCAGAGCTGCTCTCTTCCGCAGTCCTACTCCTAATATCAGAGCTGCTCTCTTCCTCAGTCCTACTCCTAATATCAGAGCTGCTCTCTTCCTCAGTCATCCTCCTAATATCAGAGCTGCTCTCTTCCTCAGTCATCCTCCTAATATCAGAGCTACTCTCTTCCGCAGTCCTACTCCTAATATCAGAGCTGCTCTCTTCCTCAGTCCTACTCCTAATATCAGAGCTGAACTCTTCCTCAATCATCCTCCTTACATTGGGGCTTCTCTCATGCTGAGCCCTTTTCTTTACATAGGAGCCGTTTTTTTCCTTAGCCCTACTCCTAATATCAGAGCTGCTCTCTTCCTCAGTCCTACTCCTAATATCAGAGCTGCTCTCTTCCTCAGCCCTACACCTAATATCAGAGCTGCTCTCTTCCTCAGTCCTACTCCTAATATCAGAGCTGCTCTCTTCCTCAGCCCTACTCCTAATATCAGAGATGCTCTCTTCCTCAGCCCTACTCCTAATATCAGAGATGCTCTCTTCCTCAGCCCTACTCCTAATATCAGAGCTGCTCTCTTCCTCAGTCCTACTCCTAATATCAGAGCTGCTCTCTTCCTCAATCATCCTCGTAACATCAGAGCTGCTCCCTTCCTCAGCTCTACTCCTAATATCAGAGCTGCTCTCTTCCTCAGTCCTACTCCTAATATCAGAGCTGCTCTCTTCCTCAGCCCTACTCCTAATATCAGAGCTGCTCTCTTCCTCAGTCCTACTCCTAATATCAGAGCTGCTCTCTCTCAGTCCTACTCCTAATATCAGAGCTGCTCTCTCTCAGTCCTACTCCTAATATCAGAGCTGCTCCCTCTCAGTCCTACTCCTAATATCAGAGCTGCTCCCTTCCTCAGTCCTACTCCTAATATCAGAGCTGCTCTCTCTCAGTCCTACTCCTAATATCAGAGCTGCTCTCTTCCTCAGTCCTACTCCTAATATCAGAGCTGCTCTCTTCCTCAGTCCTACTCCTAATATCAGAGCTGCTCTCTTCCTCAGTCCTACTCCTAATATCAGAGCTGCTCCCTTCCTCAGTCCTACTCCTAATATCAGAGCTGCTCTCTTCCTCAGCCCTACTCCTAATATCAGAGCTGCTCTCTTCCTCAGCCCTACTCCTAATATCAGAGCTGCTCTCTTCCTCAGTCCTACTCCTAATATCAGAGCTGCTCTCTTCCGCAGTCCTACTCCTAATATCAGAGCTGCTCCCTTCCTCAATCATCCTCCTTACATTGGGGCTTCTCTCATGCTGAGCCCTTTTCTTTACATAGGAGCCGTTTTTTTCCTTAGCCCTACTCCTTAGTATCTCCAGTCTAAAGGTGAACAAACACTGTGCGATAAAGCAGCCGATCCGACGGATTGGTACGATATCGCTGCTATATCCTACCGTGTATGGGCATGATATCGGATAGTGCGCGCACCCATGGGGTCGAACATCGCACCTCCAGATCTTACTGCAGGTTCAGTTGATCTGGGGTTGCGATGTGCGATCCCATGCATCGCTATGCGGGGGTGGGTGCTGGAATATCGGGCGGTCTGCCACCCGATCGCACCATGTGTGGGGACCGCCTGATAGGTCGGTCGTCGGATCCCCCGTCGCGTCGCAAGGTGAAAATCGTACCGTGTATGGCCGCCTTTAATCTTTAGATCTATCTGAATCCTCAATTAAATGGATCTTTGCTTAGTCTGATAACTGCCAGACAACGCACTTTTCTCTTTTATCACATCAGTGAGAAGAATACAAACTCTCTCTTCCGGTTTAAACACTGCAAACATAACCGAATGGATCTAAATCCAATGTATCAAGACAAACCTCCAGAGAATAATGAAACCATTAAATGTCCAATGTGACACGATAGCAAGGACAGAATATTGTCTTCCAAGACAATAAGCATTATTTACTGGACCTAGAAATAGAATTATAGCTTAAGGGTAATAGCCATCCTCCCATGGGGATACTGCAACCTCTCAATGTGTAAGAGGCTGTACACCCATGAGCATTAATGCAGAATAAATGAAGCACAGTAACAGGGCAAGTGTGAGTGTCCTCTGATGGAACGTTTGTACCCAGGATACATTTGACTAAATATCACTTTTATTTAATATCAGTTACAATTGTAAGGAGCAATTTATATCTAGGTGTAAGAAAAAAAGCTCATAGTCCAGCATATAACATGGAAAACAGAATTCACAATTCACGCTTACCAAGGGCTTAAAGACCCCCTGAGCCTACAGAGAAATACAGTCAGACAACTAGTAGAGAGGGAATCGGTATGAAATACCGCCGGCCGCAGCAGCCCGACAGATGGACAGATCCCGGCAGCGACAGAGCTGGAAATCCCGATCGTCCTCAGGTAAGTATATACTAACCTAACCCCCCTAACCCTCCTTAGGGGTGCCTAACCCTAACCTCCCCCCCAAGTGCCTAATCCTCCCTGTAAGTGCCTAACCCTAACCCCCCCCATTCCCCGCTGCCTAAACCGAAGTCCCCCCCGGGGGTGCCTAACCCTCCCCCTAGCCTAACCTTAACTCCTCCCCGGGTGCGCTAAACCTAACCCTCCCTCCCCGCGGCTGTCCGCCCCGGCGTCGGGAAAATGACAGGCGTCATTAGATATAGACGCCTGTTATTTAACCCACGCCGGGATAAAACAGTCGGGAAGCCGGCCGTCGGGATCACGTCAGCCGGTTTCCCGATTGCATCCCGGAGAGGGAGAGGCCTGGCAGTAGTCAGCTACTGAAATTTGAACACATTAAAAGGCTTGATCACAATTTAGCACATACATTTGAATTGTAAAAAAAGAAAACAAAAAAAAAAAGTTTCCTGAGGAAGAGACAAAGTCATATTTCATAAACAAGTTCATATATTTACAACTGAGCTCCCAACCGTGGCTAGTTCACTGCCTAAAACAGTCCCCCTGTTGCCGAATGTATATGTACCTCCTAGATAGCACAGCTCTGAATAGTGGGGAGGCTTAGTGACCTCTTCCGTGCTCCTAGCCTGCAGTTCCTCCCAGTAAAATCACAATGCACTCCTGAGGTCTCTAGTAACAGCAGCAAGTTTTGGGCTGGACTATCAAAGCAATACAGAGCTGTTGGGGGATGGACTACAGAAGTTACTCGGTTTCTCCTGAAAGACGTCTACAGCAAAGAGGTTAGCGAGCACCAGCAAATCTCTATCTTGTTTGGACTATGGGCTTCTGTGGTGGGAGTAAAGCAAAAAATAGCAAGTAACTGTGGGCCTGATTCAAAGACTGACGCAAATGCGATCGCAACTGTGTTTCCGTAGGCAATGTTAGCAAAGATCACCCGAGCATGAAGACGCCCACTACCGCCTTCTCACCTGCGTGCGACTACGCATACCTACTTAAATTAACGGTACCCTTGAAGTTAATCGACGCCCACTTTATTCTTGCGGCAGGTCAGACCTGCCGCAGGCCAGGGAGCTCTTCAGCCACGCAGGTCTGTGTATGCAATTGTAGTGGCTAATTGATGCGCGCCCACGTAACGGCGTTCAAACGGCCAGGCACTCCTGCGTTTCGCTAACCACCCCCTGTCAACACCCCCAAATGGTCACTTCCTGTCAATCAAACAGCCTCCGTGGTCAACGAGAACGCACGGCGATCGCACTGCTGCCTTTGCGCACTGCGATGCATTTACAATGGCAAACAATCACTCGATCTGCGTGCGATTTGTAGTTGCGTTCACCAGGCCCTGTATAACTTGACAAACCATTCTGCAATGCAAGGGAGGCAAATATTTGTATTATGTTTGCATGCAGGGTAAACACTGGCTGCTTTTGCATGTAGCCACCAAATGCTGGACAGCTTTATTGTTAAGCTGCATACACACGGTACCATCTGTACCACCAACGACTTGAAAGATATCTTTCAGTGAAGTCATCCTGCCACATCTCTGACCAGACAAAGTTGACTATATCATGCAAATTGGCCTGCATGTACGGACGATCATAGATATCGTTATCGTTCATGCGGAAACGCGCATCGTTGGTCGTTCACCGCATAAAAATGAACGATATATCGTTGAACCACATCGTTATCATTCACGGATATCGTATCGTGTGTACGCACCATTACTCTGCAATTTAGATTTCTGTTTGGCCACGCCCCTCCCAGATCTAACTCTCTCTGCACATTAGGCTGTGTAAAATAAACTAAAAAATATGTCATTGCCTTAAAAACATGCTGAGAAATAAAATACAACAAATATTTAAAACCACAAACGCTACTGAAGCCCTGGATTGCAGCCCTGCCCAGTATCAAGTCTCCAGACACCTCGCTGGGGAAGTGTCTGCCCCTGGTCATGTACAAACCTCAATACCAGTATGAAAACCATGCAGAAAAGCAGTTTATTTTGACCAAAACAAGTTGGGCTATTTATCAACTATTATTTGCGGGTTTATCCCCCAAAACACCCAATTTCAGGTGGTACCCACAAATAATAAGTATCCCCTGAATTTATGTAAGTACGGGGGGACCACAGCAGATATCTTAGACATCTGCTGCAGTCCCCCATTTTCGACCACAAAAGCAGCCCCCATGGAAACATATAGATGCTGCATTCTGGCCGAGTTTCAGAACGCCTCTGCGCCATTTGCCATTATAGGCTTTAGGATAATTTCTGCATGAGTTACTGGGAGAGGGATACAACAGCTTTCACTATTCGCACATACATGGTCAGCTGACCACACATGCACAGCGGTGCGCAAGGCTCCCAAAGGAGAAGCGAAGGGATCGCTAATGCTGGCGAACATTAATTCCTATTGTCGCGAATAGTGATGATAATACATTATAATTACAATATTTAGGCTACGATCGTTAATAAATATGCATCCAGGTTAGTAAAGGGTTTCCCTCATCACATAAAAATCACGAAATGCACTTATGTACGTACCTTCCTGTTGTATTCCGCAGAACAACAAGGGCGTCTGGGTAACCGTCTATGTTGTAATCCCCGATATGTAGCGTAATCGGCAACGACAGGGTATCAGGAAGGGTGGGTGCAACAAAGCCCCAAAGTGTGTTTACATTGGTAAAATTCTGTAACACCGGAACCCACTGTAATTCAGAAGAGAAGAATACGGTGTTAGACCTGTTGTACGCGATGAGAGCTTACTTATGTCATATACAGTAACAGCGCCTGTCCCAGCAACATATGCAATAGACTATTGTGTGTCATGTGTAGTGTATGCAGCATGCATATAAAGCTCAGGATAGTTGTACATTGACATATGAGGTGGCTGTAGGTTCTGCAACAAGTACACTTTCCAAAGGATTGATCTGATTGAGGTGCCGCGTGTTTGGATACAGACAAATGAATGCGGCAAGCATAATAGTTGCTGCGATTCACAGAATAAAAACAAGGTATTTAAGGTAAGGTTTCCTTTATAAATCGCACAATACCGACAGGAGGCATCTTGGTTTTAAAATTGCTGCATTGTCTGCGAGCCGCTGACATTACGCTGGAGCTGTCTGCGGAGGCGAGTAATAGGAGACTCCGAGCACAGAATATGCATGTTAGCTCCTATTGTGTTTGATTTGTCTGTATCGAGCTGATGGACAAAGCCGAACGATGGCGAAGGGGGGGAAACGGAGATATTGGATCATACAGCAAAACCAACATTCTGAAAGTGCATGGAAGCAGCCGCCTGGGTACTCACTAAACCAGCCAGTGGGGTTTACCTGCTCGACTGCAAGCGGTGCAAAAACCATACATATGGGCTTCACGCCGACAGGGATTGTGCCGCAAGCTTTTTAAACGAGTCTGACGGTTTTATTTTTGGAGAACGCTGTATGGCAGGGTCCGGAAACATTTGGCTCTTCAGTGGCTGTTAAACTCAATCTCAGCCATCGGCTAGCTGAGCGACATAGGTAATGTAGTTCTCCAAGAGGCTGTCTGTTACGAATGTCAAAAACGGAACACTAAGGGCCTCATTCTGAATTCAGATGCAGCAGCGTCCGTGTCTGCGTCTATTGCTGGGATTGCTTCTGCGACTTTATGCCTATAGCGCTACAAGCCCATCCCTGGTGCACAGCCGTGGCTCTGACAGTGCAAGGGTTGGGACGCCCACTTTGACTGTCTTCAGATGCTCAAATTCCGCTTGGCGCATCGATAGACGCAACCATTGGTCGCACCATCGAAACTTGTACCAGCCCCATTGCTAGGTACACATTCGCCAGCACGGTAGTGCCTCCAATGTGAACGATCACGTGTTTGAGGTGGCTACCACTTCAGTGACACACCTGCGACACTCCCATAACACAACTATAAGCGGCCCATCTCCGTGCGCCCGCTTAGCCACCTCCTACTCACTGCCCAGGAACGCTGAATACATTTTCAAGATATTAATGAGACCGTGCGTCTCAATCACACACAAACTCATATCGCTAATCGCTAAATTACATCCGACAATGCCGTTGCATACAACTCAGAATCTACAGGGCCAGGATAACTTAATTATACCCCTTTTACACCAGAGCAAAAACCTGGGTTTTTGCTGGGTCTACCCGGGTCGCAGCTCAGTGTAAAAGGGTCCCTGAAAAATAACCTGGGTCAAGTGACCCAGCAATCCAACCCAGGTAGCTACCAGGGTTGGACCCAGGATGGACCCAGGTAATGGTGCAGTGTAAACGGTGTAACCCGGGTTATCTGACCTGGATCATGCCTAAAATGAGCGGATTAGTGGTTGTGGAGCAGTCACCTCCCACATTTTATGACCTCACAGGTTTAGCAGGGCAGACCTGAGTTCAGTGTGAACAGGGCTGACCTGGGAGTAACCCAGATCAAAGGTGCAGTGTAAATGGGTCTGACCTGGGTCTGACCAGGGTTGGAACCATGTCCAAAAACCCAGGTCGGACCTGGGTTTTTGGTGGAAAAGAGGTATTACTGGAGATTCCCTGCAATTATACCATAGATGTGCTATTCCCTGTATTAAGCCAATATTAGCTTTTGGTTACAGCGGGTTGTTGAATGTAAGCAATTTATATACTATAATAAACACAGTTAGTTTCCACATTTAAGTTATCTACAATTATCATCTTGATCAAAATATATTACCAGGTGTTTACTTAAGCAGTTAGAACACGGCTAGTTTATTAAAGCGGTCACTTATCTAATGGCCCTACCAATTACCCAAGAGATAACGTGAAATAGGAAGGCAAATAAAACTTTTCTTTGCTGTATCCAGCTCAGTGTGATACAACTAGGGGGGGGTTTATTTGCGTTCCCTATTGTGCGTTATCTCCTGGGTGCTTAGTAGCGACTTCAATGTTTCCGCCCTTGCGCTATTTTCAGTTTTCTTCTGCTGTTGTCTTTGGGTACAGCGAGGAATCCCCCAGGCTACACATCAAGGAGCGCCGGTGTGCACCCCGCCATCTTGTCTATTGTATTCTTAAGTCAAGAAAATTTTAAGCAATTTTCTGATTTTTTTTTTTAACCCCCTACGGCTGAGCTCTAAAAAAATGTCCCTCATTACCCAGATCCAGGGGAAGAACTATGGGAGACAATGGAGGTGTTACCAAATTATAACTCGCCTCCGGGCATCTGGGATGAACTTACGTCACAGCCCAGATCGAAACCAAATATGTCTGGTGGCACAGTACGAAGGCATGACTGAGACACGCAACGTGTATATGTAAGAAATTGTATCTAGTAACAGTTGAAAGAAAGTTTGTACAATTAAGACGACTAATAAAGGCATCTGGAGGTGAAATGCTCACTTCAGCCTTTAGCGCTGAAGTGAGCATCAATGGTTCAAGGAAGCACGTCTAATAATAAGATATTATTCTGATGTTAATACATTTCATAACATGTACATCATGTAACAATAGTAGAAATCGCTCTGTTACAGCTGTAGAATGGTTACATCTGGGGGGGCTCATTCAGGTCGTCCGTCTGCCACTTTATACAAATGCGCCAAAAGTTCCTCCCTGGCGGACATCCGTGCGTCCGAATGTGCAAGGACTGAGACGCACCATCGAAACTTAGACTAGCCCAATGGGTAGTGCAGGGCTATGTCTGTGCCCTATGTGAACGTTTGATAGTCTGTGTACAGAACCACCATCACCTACAGAACCGCCACCACTGACACTCCCGCAATACTCCCATAATATGCCCGTAAGACGGACCACCCCATGCGTGCGCTAAGACACCTCCCAGTCACAACCTAAGAACGCCCAACAAATTTTCAATACCCTTCTCTGTGCGCCTGAAATAACTACTGCGACTCTGTACAGACACAATCGGGACGCATGAGCGGTGGGACGAAGACGTATGCGCACTAGCACAAAGAAGTCCGACATCAGCAATGCGTCCACCTCTGATAGGATGCGACGGCAGACAGTTGGCTTTCCCTGCTGCGATCACATCCCATGTGGCCGCAGGCTCCCCTCCTCTTTCTGCAGACGCTGGAATGTGACGTTGGTGGGCTGTGACCTCGGCGCCATCAGACCATGAAGTTAAAGCTGCAGAGCTGTAAGAAAGCTGGCGATGAAAGGGGTGAAGTCCGGGTAGGGGCGGGGGTCTTGCAGGCACATGGGAGATAGGAGGGGGGTGGAGCTGCTGTAGTCCACAGACTCAAAAGTTCGGACGGAACTCTCTGGAAGTAGCATCACTGACGCTGGTGGGAGGGGTCAGAGTTCTCACCAATTACATTCCAATGTGATTAAATAATTTTTTATCAGTAGTCAATTTTATTATATAGATTAGTATTGCTATGCAATGAAATCATGGAAAGTCCAGAGCTCTGAGGACTTCTTTACAGGTGCTGCAGTAGTTCAGTGAACACAGGGGTGTTCTAAGAGAGGCGGTGGCCCGTGTGCAGACTCCTTTTGGGCCCCTTCCTCTCTGTCAGCGAAGTGGGTTCTGGCTTCATGCCAGAATCTATTGCGCATGCCCGGGTCTCCGGGAAAATGGTGCCCGCGCCTTTTTCTCGGGAACTTCTTTTCTACGCATGCGCGCCGCCATTTTCCCAGTGAATTTTTGCTGCTCTGCAGCGCAGGACACCGGAATCTGCGGAAAGGTAAGTATAATTAATTATGGGTGCAGGGGTGTCAATCAATCAATCAACATCGACAGCTCGCCCCCTTTGGAAAGAGACCCGCTACGACCGGCGCTGTCGGACGTAGCGGGTCTCACGCATGCGCACGAGGGAGCCGGCTCCCTCGTGCGCATGCGCACTGGACAAACATCGAGGCGGCCGTGCGGTCGTAGACCGTACGGCCGCCTCTGAATGAAGCCCTAAGTGCCTAAATAAAAAGCTCTGATTCTACAGCCCTGCCGAATATATACTGGCACTGTATGAAGGATAATAATGATGAGAGTTACTAACGGCACATTAATATACAGATTAGCAGTCCTGCCTCCGCTAAGAGTTTTATATTAGTAAATGCTCCCCATAAGCTGACACTGTTGAGCAAGTAAAATTCATACAGCGCTTAAGTCTAAATTTATACAGCTGAAAATTCCCGTTTGACCTATTTTTATTGTATCTTTAAGTTATTTTTATGATACAGCAAATACATAGAATGAGGACAGCCTCACTGTGAGGCGCTGAGTCCTGGCCATCGGTATCAGATCGGGGCTGCAGGATGGAAGTTACAGCACAAAAAATATATATATATAAAAAAAAAACCCACGTTCGTCTGGAACAGGATCTGAAAAGCTAATGAAATTAAGCAGAACCCTAATTGGTAGCATATTTAAATGATCACTTACTGAATCCTGGCCAAGAAGCAGAAATAATTTCTACACTAATTGAATACTTAAAGTAATGAATATAAAATGACAAAAGTGATCCTGTAAATGCATTTTATTTTAAGTAACATGCTGCCGCGCGTCCAACATAGGAAAATATGCTGCTCCTAAGGGAGCGGAGACATTTATAACTCAGAATCTACTGCACATGGGCTAATTATGAGGTATGTGCAATAACAGGGACTTTCATTAATATAGATCATTAAATCATCTTAGGTACAGCGGCCTATTCACGGTGAAAACAAGATGGAAAATAACTTTACACATTCTACACAAGAAAAAAGGAAACGATTTTTATTATATTAAAATCGGAGGTAACCAATTAGGAGAGTGAGGGGCGACGGAGCAGCCCGTGAGTTATTGCAGGGTCCCACTCTATGCCGTAGCCACTACCAGTAATAATGGTAAATGTCCCTGGGGGCCTCTCTAGAAAACCTCGCTGGACAGCTGTGTAGACAAAGAGAACAAATCAATAATCTCACCTGCGCGGAGCCGTGTTTCATGAGGTAAATAACACTTTTCAGGCATTTGTCATCTTCACACACCGGCAACAGGTGATCCTGCCAACCGTCGCCATCTGGAAAATAATAATAATATGAATCATTTACCTTAGTACCACAATCACCGGGGGCTTTTTCTCGTTTTACCACAGTCACCGGGAATACTTTCCCTTTATACAACAATCACCGGGGACACTTTCCCTTTATACCACAATCACCGGGGACACTTTCCCTTTAAACAACAATCACCGGGGACACTTTCCCTTTATACCACAATCACCGGGGACACTTTCCCTTTATAATACAAACACCGGGGACACTTTCCCTTTATACCACAATCACCGGGGACACTTTCCCTTTATACCACAATCAACGGGGACACTTTCCCTTTATAATACAATCACCGGGGACACTTTCCCTTTATACAACAATCACCGGGGACACTTTCCCTTTATACCACAATCACTGGGGACACTTTCCCTTTATAATACAAACACCGGGGACACTATCCCTTTATACCGCAATCACCGGGGACACTTTCCCTTTATACCGCAATCACCGGGGACACTTTCCCTTTATACCACAATCACCGGGGACACTATCCCTTTATACCACAATCACCGGGAATACTTTCCCTTTATACCACAATCACCGGGGACACTTTCCCTTTATACCACAATCACCGGGGACACTTTCCCTTTATACCACAATCACTTGGGGACACTTTCCCTTTGTACCACAATCACCGGGGACACTTTCCCTTTGTACCACAATCACCGGGGACACTTTCCCTTTGTACCACAATCACCGAGGACACTTTCCCTTTGTACCACAATCACCGGGGACACTTTCCCTTTATACCACAATCACCGGGGACACTTTCCCTTTATACCACAATCACCGGGGACACTTTCCCTTTATACCACAATCACCGGGGACACTTTCCCTTTGTAATACAAACACCGGGGACACTTTCCCTTTATACCACAATCACCGGGGACACTTTCCCTTTATAATACAATCACCGGGGACACTTTCCCTTTATAATACAATCACCGGGGACACTATCCCTTTATACCACAATCACCGGGGACACTTTCCCTTTATAATACAAACACTGGAGACACTTTCCCTTTATACCGCAATCACCAGGGACACTATCCCTTTATACTGCAATCACCGGGGACACTTTCCCTTTATAATACAAACACTGGGGACACTTTCCCTTTATACCGCAATCACCGGGGACACTTTCCCTTTATACCACAATCACCGGGACACTATCCCTTTATACCACAATCACCGGGAACACTATCCCTTTATACCACAATCACCGGGGACACTTTCCCTTTATACCACAATCACCGGGGACACTTTCCCTTTATACCGCAATCACCGGGGACACTTTCCCTTTATACCGCAATCACCGGGGACACTTTCCCTTTATACCGCAATCACCGGGGACACTATCCCTTTATACCGCAATCACCGGGAACACTATCCCTTTATACCACAATCACCGGGGACACTATCCCTTTATACCACAATCACCGGGGACACTGTCCCTTTATACCACAATCACCGGGGACACTTTCCCTTTATACCAAAATCACCGGGGACACTTTCAATTTATACCACAATCACCGGGGACACTTTCCCTTTATAATACAAACACTGGGGACACTTTCCCTTTATACCGCAATCACCGGGGACACTATCCCTTTATACCGCAATCACCGGGGACACTATCCCTTTATACTGCAATCACCGGGGACACTTTCCCTTTATAATACAAACACTGGGGACACTTTCCCTTTATACCGCAATCACCGGGGACACTTTCCCTTTATACCACAATCACCGGGGACACTATCCCTTTATACCACAATCACTGGGGACACTTTCCCTTTATAATACAATCACAGGGGACACTATCCCTTTATACCACAATCACCGGGGACACTATCCCTTTATACCACAATCACCGGGGACACTTTCCCTTTATACCACAATCACCGGGACACTATCCCTTTATACCACAATCACCGGGGACACTTTCCCTTTATACCGCAATCACCGGGGACACTTTCCCTTTATACCACAATCACCGGGGACACTTTCCCTTTATAATACAATCACCGGGGACACTTTCCCTTTATAATACAATCACAGGGGACACTTTCCCTTTATAATACAAACACAGGGAGTACTTTCCTTTTATACCATGATCACCAGAAACACTTTGAAATAATACCATGACCATGTGCCATTTACTTAATCCTTAACCTTCTCTCCATTATTACACGGCTATAAATGTTATTCATGTCATTGGTGTGAGCTCCAATCCAAAAACATTTTATCTGGAAATATTACAAGAATAAAATGTAAAAAACACAGCAGCTATGTCTATGCTCCATGTAGTTCCCCGATAACAGAGACGGGACCATTCCGCATGGTGTGAGGATCAGACAGACAGTAAGTAAAGCCAACGCATCTTCTCTGACAGGTTGGACATATTTAAGCGTTTGAGGAAAAGCTGTCCACTTTATCGTCTCTGAAAAGCGGACCATGGCTATTATATAGGTCTGTGAAATGAATAGTAATCAATGCTCATATACAGATTTGGTGAAGATGATAAAAAGAAACGGAGAATGTCAGCCAATTTCAGCCGCTGAATACACGAGTAATGATACACGTCATCCTCGGCGGCAGCAGAATGTGATTTTCACACCAATTACCTAGTGAGACATTCTAGGCTTGTGCAGTAACCGAACCAGGTGTCACAATGAGGACGTGGGATCACATTCGGGAACATCAGCCCTGCAGTATTGTCAGTGCTACAATGTATCACAAATTGTGCGAGCTTGCGGGTAACTGTCAGGGTGTCACGTTTTAACAAGTCAGACACAATGTCACAGCATAGAGTTACTGCATGATAAGAATCCCCTAACACAAATACACCGCAGTAATACATCAACATCGTACAAGTCTGATAAACACATGGCGGTGTCCTACAAATTATAGGCAGCTATCTAAGCGCCATATAAAAGACCTGAACATTGTATCAGATCCATAAAAAAGGAGCTAAAATAAACAACAAATGGAAGAGGTAATGTCCCTAACAAACACCCAAGGGAAGGAAATGTCTCTACAACAACAATATCAGAATAAAGGGAATGTCACTAACGCAACGTCCCAATATAGAAAACCGCATTAACGCAATGTCCAGGTGAAGGAAACGTCCCTAATATAACATTGCAGACCAGGAAAAATCACTAACACAGCGTCCGAACGTAATGTCATAGTATAGGAAACGTTCCTAATGCCACATTGCAGAACAGGAAACGTCACTAGCACAGCGTCCGAGTAACGGAAACGACCCTAACGTAATGTCATAGTATAGGAAACGTCCCTAATGCCACATTGCAGAACAGGAAACGTCACTAGCACAGCGTCCGAGTATCAGAAACCGCCCTAACGCAATGTCATAGTATAGGAACGTCCCTAATGCCACATTGCAGAACAGGAAACGTCACTAGCACAGCGTCCGAGTAACAGAAACCGCCCTAACGCAATGTCATAGTATAGAAACGTCCCTAATGCCACATTGCAGAACAGGAAACGTCACTAGCACAGCGTCCGAGTAACAGAAAGTGCCCTAACGCAATGTCATAGTATAGAAACGTCCCTAATGCCACATTGCAGAACAGGAAACGTCACTAACACAGCGTCCGAGTAACGGAAACGACCCTAACGCAATGTCATAGTATAGGAAACGTTCCTAATGCCACATTGCAGAACAGGAAACGTCACTAACACAGCGTCCGAGTAACGTAAACGGCCCTAACGTAATGTCATAGTATAGGAAACGTCCCTAATGCCACATTGCAGAACAGGAAACGTCACTAGCACAGCGTACGAGTAACAGAAAGTGCCCTAACGTAATGTCATAGTATAGCAAACGTTCCTAATGCAACATTGCAGAACAGGAAACGTCACTAACACAGCGTCCGATTAACGGAAACGACCCTAAAGCAATATCATAGTATAGGAAACGTTCCTAATGCAACATTGCAGAACAGGAAATGTCACTAACACAGCGTCCGAGTAACGTAAACCGCCCTAACGCAATATCATAGTATAGGAAACGTCACTAGCACAGCGTCCGAGTAACAGAAAGTGCCCTAACGCAATGTCATAGTATAGAAAACGTTCCTATTGCAACATTGCAGAACAGGAAACGTCACTAGCACAGCATCCGAGTAACGGAAACGGCCCTAACGCAATGTCATAGTATAGGAAACATCCCTAATGCCACATTGCAGAACAGGAAACGCCACTAACACAGCGTCCGAGTAACGTAAACGACCCTAACGCAATGTCATAGTATAGAAACGTCCCTAATGCAACATTGCAGAACAGGAAACGTCACTAGCACAGCGTCCGAGTATCAGAAACCGCCCTAACGCAATGTCATAGTATAGGAAACGTTCCTAATGCCACATTGCAGAACAGGAAACGTCACTAACACAGCGTCCGAGTAACGTAAACAGCCCTAACGCAATGTCATAGTATAGGAAACGTTCATAATGCAACATTGCAGAAAAGGAAACGTCGCTAACACAGCGTCCGAGTAACGTAAACGGCCCTAACGCAATGTCATAGTATAGGAAACGTCACTAACACAGCGTCCGAGTAACGAAAACGGCCCTAACGCAATGTCATAGTATAGGAAACGTTCCTAATGCAACATTGCAGAACAGAAAACGTCGCTAACACAGCGTCCGAGTAACGTAAACAGCCCTAACGCAATGTCATAGTATAGGAAACGTTCGCATTGCAACATTGCAGAACAGGAAACGTCACTAGCACAGCGTCCGAGTAACGGAAACGGCCCTAACGCAATATCATAGTATAGGAAACGTTCCTAATGCAACATTGCAGAACAGGAAACGTCACTAACACAGCGTCCGAGTAAAGGAAACCGCCCTAACGCAATGTCATAGTATAGGAAACGTCCCTAATGCCACATTGCAGAACAGGAAACGTCACTAACACAGCGTCCGAGTAACAGAAACCGCCCTAACGCAATGTCATAGTATAGAAACGTCCCTAATGCAACATTGCAGAACAGAAAACGTCACTAGCACAGCGTCCGAGTAAAGGAAACAGCCCTAACGCAATGTCATAGTATAGGAAACGTTCGCATTGCAACATTGCAGAACAGGAAACGTCACTAGCACAGCGTCCGAGTAACGGAAACGGCCCTAACGCAATATCATAGTATAGGAAACGTTCCTAATGCAACATTGCAGAACAGGAAACGTCACTAACACAGCGTCCGAGTAAAGGAAACCGCCCTAACGCAATGTCATAGTATAGGAAACGTCCCTAATGCCACATTGCAGAACAGGAAACATCACTAACACAGCGTCCGAGTAACAGAAACTGCCCTAAAGCAATGTCATAGTATAGAAACGTCCCTAATGCAACATTGCAGAACAGAAAACGTCACTAGCACAGCGTCCGAGTAAAGGAAACAGCCCTAACGCAATGTCATAGTATAGGAAACGTTCGCATTGCAACATTGCAGAACAGGAAACGTCACTAGCACAGCGTCCGAGTAACGGAAACGGCCCTAACGCAATATCATAGTATAGGAAACGTTCCTAATGCAACATTGCAGAACAGGAAACATCACTAACACAGCGTCCGAGTAACAGAAACTGCCCTAAAGCAATGTCATAGTATAGAAACGTCCCTAATGCCACATTGCCGAACAGAAAACGTCACTAGCACAGCGTCCGAGTAACAGAAACTGCCCTAAAGCAATGTCATAGTATAGAAACGTTCCTAATGCCACATTGCAGAACAGAAAACGTCACTAGCACAGCGTCCGAGTAAAGGAAACATCACCACAACTGTCCAAGAAAAAGTCAATAACACAACATCTGCATAAATGTAACATCACTAACACAATGTCCGAGTAAAAACGCAACAGTAAAGCAATGCAACTAACACATATTCCGAGTAACGCAAATATCACTAACTCAGATAAAAGAAAAAGTCACTAAAACAACATCCAAGCAACATCTGACCAACACCACGTCACGATGAAGGAAAACGCCACTAACACCACGTCACGATGAAGGAAAACGCCACTAACACCACGTCACGATGAAGGAAAACGCCACTAACACCACGTCACGATGAAGGAAAACGCCACTAACACCACGTCACGATGAAGGAAAACGCCACTAACACCACGTCACGATGAAGGAAAATGCCACTAACACCACGTCACGATGAAGGAAAACGCCACTAACACCACGTCACGATGAAGGAAAACGCCACTAACACCACGTCACGATGAAGGAAAACGCCACTAACACCACGTCACGATGAAGGAAAACACCACTAACGCCACGTCAAGATGAAGGAAAACACCACTAACACCACGTCACGATGAAGGAAAACGCCACTAACACCACGTCACGATGAAGGAAAACGCCACTAACACCACGTCACGATGAAGGAAAACGCCACTAACACCACGTCACGATGAAGGAAAACGCCACTAACACCACGTCACGATGAAGGAAAACGCCACTAACACCACGTCACGATGAAGGAAAACGCCACTAACACCACGTCACGATGAAGGAAAACGCCACTAACACCACGTCACGATGAAGGAAAACGCCACTAACACCACGTCACGATGAAGGAAAACGGCACTAACACCACGTCGCGACGAAGGAAAATGCCACTAACACCACGTCACGATGAAGGAAAACACCACTAACACCACGTCACGATGAAGGAAACCACTAACACCACGTCACGATGAAGGAAAACGCCACTAACACCATGTCACGGTAAAGGAAAACACTACTAACACCACGTCTCGATGAAGGAAAATGCCACTAACACGACATCATGATGAAGGAAAACGCCACTAACACCACGTCGAAGGAAAACGCCACTAACACCACATCATGATGAAGGAAAACACTACTAACACCACGTCACGATGAAGGAAAACACCACAAACACCACGTCACAGTAAAGGAAAACACTACTAACACCACGTCTCGATGAAGGAAAACGCCACTAACACCAAATCACAATGAAGGAAAACACCACTAACACCACGTCACGATGAAGGAAAACGGCACTAACACCACGTCGCGACGAAGGAAAACGCCACTAACACCACGTCACGATGAAGGAAAACACTACTAACACCACGTCACGATGAAGGAAAACACCACTAACACCACGTCACGATGAAGGAAAACGCCACTAACACCATGTCACGGTAAAGGAAAACGCTACTAACACCACGTCACGATGAAGGAAAACACTACTAACACCACGTCACGATGAAGGAAAACACCACTAACACCACGTCACGATGAAGGAAACCACTAACACCACGTCACGATGAAGGAAAACGCCACTAACACCATGTCACGGTAAAGGAAAACACTACTAACACCACGTCTCGATGAAGGAAAATGCCACTAACACGACATCATGATGAAGGAAAACGCCACTAACACCACGTCGAAGGAAAACGCCACTAACACCACATCATGATGAAGGAAAACACTACTAACACCACGTCACGATGAAGGAAAACACCACTAACACCAAGTCACAGTAAAGGAAAACACTACTAACACCACGTCTCGATGAAGGAAAACACCACTAACACCACGTCACGATGAAGGAAAATGCCACGAACACCACATCACGATGAAGGAAAATGCCACGAACACCACGTCACGATGAAGGAAAATGCCACTAACACCACATCTGGATAAAGGAAACGCCACTAACACCACATTTGAGTAAAGGAACGCCACTAACACCACATCTGAGTAAAGGAAACGTCACTAACACCA
The DNA here is from genome assembly GCA_031769625.1 of Taudactylus pleione. Lineage (NCBI taxonomy): Eukaryota > Metazoa > Chordata > Amphibia > Anura > Myobatrachidae > Taudactylus > Taudactylus pleione. The sequence goes on from JAUIMM010000883.1 coordinate 1,833,140, forward strand.
CGTCTGGATAAAGGAACGTCACTAACACCACATCTGAGTAAGGGAAACGTCACTAACACCACATCTGAGTAAGGGAAACGCCACTAATACCACGTCTCGATTAAGGAAACGCCACTAATACAATGTTCCAGAGAAGTCACTAACAAAACATCTGATTAGACTTGATAAAAGAAACGTCACTAATAATACATCTGATTAGAGTAAACTTTACCCACAACAACGTCTCAATGACATACAACACTGTACTACAGAAAAACAGCTCATTGCACAATTGTAAAGGTAAAGCTCCATGCTGAGAGACACAAAGCTAAGGAACAACTAGTTCCGAACAGATCTTTTACCAAAACATTTTACCCAGAGAAGCAGCCACTGCACAGCTACGGATGCAATTACAAAGGAAAGGTCCAAAAGACGCTCCTGTTATTTCATACAGTTCCATAACAAGGTGATCACTGGACACTGGCAAGAATGTGGCCCTTCAGGGGTGAAACACTGAAACAAACGAGATAACCAGGTTCAGATCTGATTCCGATTCTATTCCCGTGTGCGAGACCTTTTTATATGGTGTATTGGGGCGAGGTGCATGGGGACACATCTGTACATCATCCTATATGGACTGTGGACCTCATTCAGAGTCGGTCGTAAGCGGCCGCTCGGTCGTACGCATCCGATGTTTCCAAACCACGCATGCGCACGGTTAGTTGTGCGCATGTGCGTACGAGGCTTTGCGATCCAAAATGCTGTAGATCGTACGGCTTACGAGCAGGAAGTGGCTTCCGAGAGTTGATTGACATGAAGGCCGTTTGTGGGTGTTGATGGGGGTGGTGGTCTGAAAACGCAGGCGTTCCTCAGCGTGTACATAAATTACCTGCTACGACCGACATAGAAGGCCGGAAGTAGTAAAACGTCACTCTGCGAGCAGGTTAGAGGCCTGGCTGATCGTACAGCTTGAGGTTGGGTACGTGCTCTCTCAAGCCCCAGAGTACAATCGATACTATCGAATGTTATTGATGTTAGTATTGATGTTTCTATTTTGAGCCACACAATGCAAGCAGCAAATAATCGTTTGTTGGAGCTAATAACACTGCTAATTGGCTTGTAATTGATTCAGCTGCGTTAGCATTAGCAAATAATAATAAGAAATACATTTCATGGGGATGGCTTATTCTATATATTTTTTTTTTTTTTAATTTTAACAAGCATTTAACAACACCACAACATTATTATTCCAAAATGCGGGTTTAAAATCTTTTTTATTTACAAACGCGCTACCAGTAAAACATCAGCATGAACTAAATGACATTTGAACAATACAACACAAGCGGCCGCAACCATCAGAAGAAAATGAACATACAGCGACTGACAAGGACTGACTCCATCGCTAACTGCTATCACTCGCTAGCTAGAGGAGGTGCATTGCTCACGTATGGGCGTCACTTTGGTTGCGACTGACCGCCCGTGCGATTGCTTCCTTTTTCAGTTTCTCGGTCGTTAGGCGTACGACCGAGCGGCCTGCTTACGACCGACTCTGAATGAGGTCCTGTTTCTTTAACATTAATATTTAAAAGAGACACCAAATGCATATTTAAAAAAAATAATCCATAATTAGCAGACACATAATTTAAAAGGTTGAGAATCACCGCCCAAGCTGTAAAGGTCGGTGACGAAACACAATGAATAATAAAATAGGGATGTCTAGGTGGGTGTAAAACCAGCAGGCATCATCCCCCAGGCCTCTTCCCTTCCATCCTCTGGGGGCAAAACAACAAAACCTCTCTTGAGAATTTCTTTTTAGATTCTATTGAATGAACGGCTAGATATTTTACAAGTGTTTATCAGCGGCAAAGCGCTTCAGATACGCTCCAAGGAAATCCATTTAAAAGACGAGGAAAATCAGAAAGGCTAGGAAGGCTCTGCGTACATCGGAGCGGTTTCCAGTTGTGCGCTCTGCGACCGCTTCAGCCGTAATCGTGTCTGCGACTCTATGCGAATGCCTGTGCGGTGTGCGTAAATTTTCATCTGACGGCATTTTTGTGGTCATAATTTTGCACATATGTTGCTGAAATACCCTACATTTCTGTAATTCATCTAATTTCTCTTAGATTTACCATACACAGTGGAGTAGTAATGAACATATTTAAAGGAAAGCATTTGACATAGTAGTTATTAAAAGTTTGTAAGCAGTGGCCAGATTATTAAGCTAAACATGTTTTATTGGTCTTAATTTTATTTATCCTTTAGTTTTCAGGTACAGGTATCTGTGACACAGTTAGGTTAGGGGGTCCCTCTCCTGGGTAGGGGACTCCTTCCTTACACACACACACAGCAGCAGGGAAGCAGCACACCAGTCTGGATGCAAGTACAAGCTGGTCGGCGCCAGTCTTTATTGTACATTGTCAGAAATAACACAAAGAAAACATAAACATAAATCCTAGCCCTGTCGGGGCACTAACTTCACAGGTAGTTCCCTCACTACTAGAACCTGGCAGGGCCTAATGCCCTCGCCAGCAACAAAGCACAGCACAGTACTCACAGATAGGTTTTCCAAGTGTCTCTGAGCAAACTCCCTGTCTGCTCTCCCAGGTGAGACAATCAGCCCTCAACACACTAGGCTTATATTGGCCACTCTCAGGTGGAAAACTAACAAGCCTGTTACCAGGCTGCGAGAACCAAAACCTGGAGTGGCCGTGGGTGGAGCCCTCCCTCTCCTCTCACCCACAACCCCCAGGTCCCAAACCGGCTTTTCAAAAAGCCGAGACTCAGCCTGCTACACTGCATACTTTCTCCTGGGGGTTTAAAACACATAATGACAGGAATCTGGGACAAATGTACCTGCCACAGACCACTTTACCAGTGATCCTATCACATATCTTATGTTTTTTGTTACAAACCTGTTTTTCATTTGCATTGAATGTATACTGTGTTTCATTGGGAATTACCAAAGTTTTCTTATTAAGAAATATTAATAAAATTAAAATTTTATGTTCAATCTAATCTAATAGCCTGATGTGAGGACAATGCCTTGTGCTAACATTTTACAGCAGTAAATTGGTTACTTACAATATACAATAATAAACATTTGTCACTCTCGAATGAGACCGACTGTAGTAAAATAGAGCAGTGGAAGGTTTGGGGTAAAGTTACCACAACCCCGCCGCTTAGACACATGTGCAATTGTAAAAACATTGACCATTTGCCCAAATATTCGTATTGCGGGTGTCTTGGAATCAGCCCCAGAGACATTACTCAGCCATTACTGTTTTCAAAAAGCTATTTTTCAAGTATATCAAGAGCAAGAAAAATAATCCTGGTAATATTGGGCCCTAAAAATAATAAAATAGGGAAATATTTATAGATGATAGGAGAGAGAACTGATCTTTTAAATATATGGCATTGACAAGAAAAGCACAGGATTGAGGTAGGGTCTGCAATAATAACCTATGCACACTATTCACCCACGGGTGCTAAATAGATCTAAGGGCCCGATTCAGGGATCTACAGTTGTGCCCACATACATCTATCCTCCGTGCGCTACACGTCGCGCCACACATAACGCAGGAGCCCAGTGTGGCTCGGTAGCGCTGAGGGTCTTTTCGTGAATCTTTTTACCTTCCAATGCGTCTTATTCCCACAACAATGTGAAGAGTTAGCACAAGCAGCTTCTGCTGATTAAAATTATATGCCTATGTTCTGTGTGTGTGACTGTGGGTGATTCTGTATGCGAGATGCTACGTTACAGTGTTACAGCCGCTAACACTAACGTAGCATGTCACATGCAGATACACCCGCACTCACACACAGAACATAGGCACGCTGCATATCATTTTACTCAGCAGAAGCTGCTTGTGCTAATTATTTACATCGTTCACACATAGGCATGCTGCGTATCATTTTACTCAGCAGAAGCCACTTGTGCTATCTATTCACCTCACTGTGCGATTAAAGCTGCATACACACACAAAGATTTTCTGTCAAACCATCCAACTAGATGATTGGTTGGAATGAAAATCTGGTAAGGTATGAAAGCAAATGACAATCAGCAATTTGCTCCCAAACGCCGGAAAATGGACTAAAACTGTTGTTTGAACAAATTGTTTAGATCAAACATTTAAACTTGTCTGACCGACCATTTTCATCTGTTTTCTGGCATTTAGGAGCAAATTGCTGATCATCAGTTACTCCCATACATTAATCAACTAGTTGGATGGTTGGACAGAAAATCTATATGTGTGTATGCAACTTAAGACGCATTGGAAGGTAAAAAGACGCAAGAAAAGACGCTCGGCGCTACTGAGTCACGCCACGGTATGGCGCGACTAGAAGGGCTGTTTAATGTGCCAGGAGGCTAGATGTATGTGGTTCAGTCTGTATGCAATGTCGATATTTTTACAGTTGACCGATTACCAGTAAACTGCTCATTCACCTAGCGATATTTTACAATGGCCGATTCCGACGCATTGGAATGACAGATCGTCTAAAATATGGTCAAATCGTGAGGAAATCGTGAGTCCCCACTCGTGATCACGATGCGTGTCCCTGCTGGTCGCACATCGCATCGTCAGATCTGCCGTGCAGTAGGGCAGGTCTGACAATCTAGGAGGCGATGCACTGTGAACGTCTGCATGCAGGAGAGATCGTAAGAAGATTGGACACCAAATCATGTGCATATCGTGTGCTGAGCTGCCGGGGAGAGCTTCAAGGGAAATCGTACACATCGCCTGATCGTGTGCACATCGCTATGTGTGTGGGCACCTTAAGACACATACATCAAGATACATTATTACCGGAGTGGTGGCTATATATATCAACTTCCACACTCTGCATAAGACTTCAGACGTTTATTTTATTCATTTCTGAAATGATTTTTCTTGGAAATAATTGGTGGGAAAAAAAAAAAACTACCACAAAAAAGCACTGTATATAGGTGTGCGTATATATATATATATATATATATATATGTATATATTATAATATTTATGTATATCTATATTATCTGCTCCGAGTCCTGTTCCTGCCATGATTGCATGAGAATTGCGCCATCTGTATTATCTGTGCTGTGTGCACCAACTGGCTCCGCTCAGGTTACGGAATACAGTAGGTACGAATACAGTAGGTACGAATACAGTAGGTACCTTACTGAGCGGGACGGCACATGTATCAGTAAATATCTCAACCGCAGAATAGTGTAAAAATATATTGCAAATTTTGCTTTTCACATATACTTGCCCCACTGTGGACACCAATTCACAGATTAGCTTTCAGGGGAGAACTGAATTCAGCCCTATGGCAGCGAAGGGCCCCTAGACTGCTACCTCTTCCCAGAGATGCGCTGGCGTATTGTGCGGTAATGTGCGCAGCCACACGTTTCGCAGAACTGAATTCCACCTTGATGTTGATTAAAACTGCGGATTAAACAGTTTTGATTTGCATCATTATAAAGCATAAGGGAAGCGTCCAACACCTGGTGATTGCGAACTTGCTGTTTTGTATGTAAACTTTTGCGACTCCCGTTAAATATATTGCTCCATCTGTCGGACGCTTGGCGCGATTACGTAGTAGCTGTCCAACCTTGGCTCTGCTGTCCGCTGCGGTGTTGGAAAGCCCTTCCCAGCGTTTGTCAGCCGGTCACAGCATGTTCTCCCAACCTGCGCAGGTCACGGACACGGTACCCCCACAGTTGCGGTAGCCAGGAGTGGGGTATGTTCAGCAGGAATGATATTGTAACAAGCGCTACTAATGTTATTTGCCACAAAGTAGAAAACAAGAGCGAAAAAACAATACATGTAAACCCCTAAATTTATCTCTCTGCTAAGTCTCCCCCCACGATTCATAAATAGATTGAGATGTGTATGATAATATCATTCAAATGGCACAATCCACTGCATTTGCAGTAATGGGATTTTCCCGGGAAGGACTGCATTACCCATCCATTAGGTAGGGGCCAGTAATGGGGCATTGGCTTTACGGTGATGTGTTTCTCATCATTTGCAGCTGTGGAAATCTACTCTTATTGATTCCGTATATGTACATTAATCACTGCTCGCTCACAAGTGGTTCTGTAATCCTGCAGGAACTACAGCCTGAGGAAGTGACTCGTAGTATGGATACATAGACCAAGACGGGTGCATATAGTGAAGGTGACTGCTTGAAATACTGTCCAAGACCTGTGATCATCATCTGGGGACTAGTCACACAGTTTGGAGTTTCAGTTACTCATAACTGGAAAACAAAATGCAAATAAGTGGTATCAGGAGAACAGAATTCTGGGAAATACATTTACCAGGGAGGATGTTTGAGTCTGTGCAGAGCCGTAACTAGACTTTTTAGTGCCCTGTGCCACATTGGCGCCCCCCTCATTTTTTAAAGGCAAATAATGCACCCAAAACTGGGCCATGGCTTCATGGGGAAGGGCCAGGGAAGAGATAGGAGAGGCCAAGAGATGCTGGGGATAAATAGGGACATAATATAGTGCACCTGAGAGAGGGCCATGGCCTCATGGGGAAGGGCCTGGGAAGAGATAGGGGAGGCCAGGAGATGCTGGGGATACATAGGGACATAATATAGTGCACCTGAGAGAGGGCCATGGCCTCATGGGGAAGGGCCAGGGAAGAGATAGGAGAGGCCAGGAGATGCTGGGGATAAATAGGGACATAATATAGTGCACCTGAGAGAGGGCCATGGCCTCATGGGGAAGGGCCAGGGAAGAGATAGGGGAGGCCAGGAGATGCTGAGGATGAAATAAGAGGAAGCTACAAGCAAGCATGATAATAAACAGAAGTTTGACAGCGCCCCCTGACCTGTGGTGCCCTGTGCGACGGCACCGGCCGCACTACACTAGCTACGGCCCTGAGTCTGTGTTCTCCACACTAGGTTGGCTTAGCACGAGTGAGGCTAGGGCAGGCAGACTGTTTTGTACTTGTAGGGTCTCGTCAGTGCAGGCTAGGGCTTTCAGCTTTTTTGTTGGTAAGGGAACAGAGAGTGAAAGTAGTTTAGAAGGGGTGACAAAGCTTGTTAGCTGGACGTTAGCTCTGCCCCTGTCACTTGCAGCCTTGTTCTCCCAAATGAAATCACTGCCTTCCACAAGGGCCGCCCCCTCATCTCCTGAAACACTCCATGCTGCTGTGAACATTCCATTGATCTAATTGGCTTTGGATTGCCCTAGCCCCTCCTATACTGGGTACAAACAAGTGAGCACAAAGTGAAAAATTAATACAAACAGGTCTTCTGGCTCTAACAAAATCTCCCTACAGACTACTGAATGCACAGAGGACGCTTCTGGGAGCCCGGCCCCGTGGTGATCACAAATGTTCATCTCTAGCAGAGCGACCATGATAGAAGCATAACATTAGCGGATGCATAGCGTTCCCCCTATATTCTCGGCTTACTTACACAATTATGTGCTCCACGCAAGGAGGGATTTGTTTGGCAGTACGTTTGATGAAAAGCTCTTTCCTTGAAGTGCATTTTGTGCTACAGATTGATGCATTACCAGCATTACAGAACAATGCGCCCGGGCCTGGGAGAAGGGAGCCACTTTTATCCTCCCAAGACTTTGTGACATAAAATTGCCATAAATAGCTGCCAGAGTGATTAAAGGGAGAGGCTCTGTACGCTGGATACGGATCTCAATCCCGGCACTTTTATTTTTCTGTTTGTGAACCCTTGTTACATGTTTGCGTTGCCATGGTGATTGGAACACTCGTTATCTTGATTTAAGTGACATTAATCTCCATAAGGAGCATCTAACATGTTATATATATATATACACACATACACACACACACACACACACACACACACACACACAGACACACACACACAGTACACATACATATACACACACACAGTATACACGCTGCAATATAGCTGGCGTAAGTGGGCTCATGGCAGACAGAGGACCTCCAGCGAGGTGAGAGGGGTGTAGAAACCTATCTACAGAATCAGAATTCTAAATAAATCATGTTTGGAAGTTAAATAGCAAAGCTGAAATAAGGAGACAGTGCACACGGACGGGTCATTACCAGGATTTAGTGTGACGTTTACCGCCTTAAAAACATTGTGTACGGTATTGCAGATGCAGGATGTCACCCCCCCCGAAAACGGTTGCATATATATATATATATATATATATATATATATATATATATATATATATATATATATATATATACACACACACATATATATATTCAGCCTATCCCCGGCACCCCTGGAGCGATGGGTGCCAGGTTGATAGTGTATAGTGTAGTGCAAAGAAAAAGGAAATAATATTTTCTTTTGCAGGAGAACTACAGGTCCCAGCAAGCCTGCCCCGCATGCTGGTACTTGGAGAACCACATGTACCAGCATACAGGGTATTACGGGCCTGCTGGTACCTGTAGTTCCACTGCAAAAGAAATATATATAAAAAAAAAAAAAGACATAACACATACCATGAAAGTACAAGTTTATTAACACATACTCACCTAGTATCCCTGCATCTAAACACAGATGCCGGCACGGATGAGTGCGATCCATGCAGCAAGCACCTGTGATAAAAGACACAGATGCGTGGAGAGATCAGTGAGATCAGTCCGTGCATCTGTGTAAAAAAATTAATTAAAGTATTAAAAAACAAACAAACAAACTAAAAAAAAGGCGTGCCCCCACTCCAAAGATCAACAACCCCAGGCTTTGGAGACCCAGTACTGCTTGTGCTAATTACAAGGGACAAACGACGTAGGGGTCCCCTGTATTAAGCTCAACCAGCACCGAGCTACTCAGAACCAGTCCTGGTAACCAAAATACAGGAGACAAATGACGTAGGGATCCCCTGTATTTAGCGCAACCAGCACCGGTGGTTGTTACACTGAACAAAGGGTTCCCCTACGTCATTTGCCCACTGTATTTAGCACAACCAGTACTGGGTCTCCAAAGCCCGGTGCTGGTTGTTCTTTTTATGGGGGGGGGGAAGGCACTCCGTTTAAAAAAAAACGTTTTTAAACTCCGAAGCACAGATGGATCTCACTGATCCCGTCCGTGCTTCTGTGTTTATTTATTTAAACACAGATGAAGGCATCACGCATCTTCCTGGTCTGAACCTGCATCTGTCGCCCGCTACTCCCCCAAGTCCTGCAGCCCACACCGCCACTAACTCCCGCTACTTCCCCAGGGTCCTGCAGCCCGCACCGCTGCAGCTACCGCCCGCTACTTTCCCTAGAGTCCCACCGCCGCAAGCTCCTGCAAAAGACAGCCATCTTGGTGCACCCAAGTGAAGCCACTTTAAGAACCCCCCCTCCCTCTGGAGGCACCTACTGAGGCTGCGCAACAAATTGAAGTTCCCTATCTGTATAATGGCGCATTTGTGAGGCAATAGTTTAAAAGCTGTAACTTTCTAATTTACCTGAACCCCAAAAGCACCTAACCTGGAACAATAGCTACCTAATAAAACAAACCCAAAGTCTAAATTCGCCCCCTACCCTGACTTATGCCTTCCCAAGAAACCCCCATAAAGAACAGCAGAAAAGTGGTCCTAACTGAGAGTGTCAGAAAAAACTGACCGATGGAACTTTAGATTACTTCCAAATCCTCATTTTTTATGTTTTTGCCTTGAAATTTGGCATGCAGCACCGAGCGACAGTTCTACCCGTCCATGCCAAATTTCAGCTCGGTAACTCCAATAGCTTTTGAGGTGTAGCCCCTTAAACACCATGCGCCCCCCCTCGGGCGTTCTCTATGGGAGAATTCAGTTTTTTTCGATTCAGCCTTAATATAAGGGCATGACTGTGCCCTTATATTATATTTATATATATATATATATATATATATATATATATATACACATATACACACACACATATATAATATATTACCGCACATTCATACATATACCACCAATAACTGCAATGATCTTTATGTGGATCATTAAGACCATATACTGAATGGCCTGTGAGAACACAATTACACTGTAGATGGTGTTTGGCTGAAAAAAAAAAAAAAAAAAATATGAACATAGAAATGAGCTCCTGGGACAATAAGTCCTCTGTCTTTTTACACTAAATAAAGCGTTACATATACACTTTTATAAAATTTTTCCCATGGAATAGAACATAAATGATACTGTAAACCGCGATCGTTCATAGCAGCAGATAGCTGTCGGCATTATCAGTGCACGTGGGAGACCGCTGTATGTAACAGACAGAAGATATAGAGGCCTAGCACTGACCAGCAGCGTACACGCCCCACAGCGACGCTACTGTAAGCGTTTGGTGCCATGGAGCTTATTTAGAGAAAGAGAAGACTTTTTTTGCTTGGTGTAAACTAATTATATTGCCGCCATTAATCAATAAGATAAGGGGATGGTGGAAAAGTCCACGGCTAGAGAAAAATATACCGGCGCTGTATTTCACGGCAAGTAAAATGTGACATCAAGCATGATAGCATCTGTCAGGGGGACGGCCACAGCCATAACGCCTTCAAAATGTTTCACTAGGAAAAGTTTTAACCATGTCGGCACCGTCAATGTTGACCACCTTGTGAATGTCGACATCTTAACTGCTTCCGCACAGAAGAGTGACCAGAGGGAGAGAGGGTTTAGGACTTGGAAACTCTCAGGAAAGAAAAGGAAAAGATAAACTGCTGGCCAAACCTTAATGTACAGAGTAATACACAGGAATTGTCAGTAGATTACCCAGTGAGGGGGCTAATGGGAAGGAAGGTGTGAGGGGCTCGTAGGGAAAGGTGTGAGGGGCTTGTGGGGAAGGGTGTGAGGGCTGAGGGGGGCTGTGGGGGGGATAGTGGAAGGGGCTCATTGGGATAGGAAAGTATGAGCTTGGGGAAGGTGTGAAAGCTGGGGGGCTGCATAGGGGATGTGAGAAGGGCTCGTGGGGGAAGGTGTGAGGTGTGGGGGAAGATGGGGGCACGGTGGCAAGGACTCGTGGGGTGGAAGGTGTTGGGGCTACTTGGGGGATGGTGAGAGTGGCTTGTTGGGGGAAGGTGAGTTGCTGCGTGGGGGGATGGTGGGAGGGGCACGTGGGGGGGAGGTGTGAGGGCTGGGGAATGTGGGGACTGCATGGTGGGATAGTAAGGGGCTCATGGGGGAAGGTGTGAGGGCTGTGCGGGGGAATGGTGTGTAGGCTGGATAAAGGTGGGGGGCTGCGTGGGGCAATAGTGGGAGGGGCTCGAGGGGGAAGGTGTTGGGGCTGCGTGGGGGGAAGGTGAGTTGCTGCGTGGGGGGATGGTGGGAGGGGCACGTGGGGGGAAGGTGTGAGGGCTGGAGAATGTGGGGACTGCATGGTGGGATAGTGAGGGGCTCATGGGGGAAGGTGTGAGGGCTGTGCGGGGGAATGGTGTGTAGGCTGGATAAAGGTGGGGGGCTGCGTGGGGACAATAGTGGGAGGGGCTCGAGGGGGAAGGTGTTGGGGCTGCGTGGGGGGAAGGTGAGTTGCTGCGTGGGGGGATGGTGGGAGGGGCACGTGGGGGGAAGGTGTGAGGGCTGGAGAATGTGGGGACTGCATGGTGGGATAGTGAGGGGCTCATGGGGGAAGGTGTGAGGGCTGTGCGGGGGAATGGTGTGTAGGCTGGATAAAGGTGGGGGGCTGCGTGGGGCAATAGTGGGAGGGGCTCGAGGGGGAAGGTGTGAAGGTTGCGGAAGGTGGGCGGTCATGTAGGGATCAGCTGGAGACATCTGAGGTGCATTTGGGGATCATGTGGGGAAGTATTGGAGTGCAAGTGGGAGCTGAGAACTCTTTGCTTTTTGTGTGTGGGCCTTAAGGCGTGTGGGACTTTTTAGGAGCTTACGGGGGTCTGAGTGCTTGTGAGGACATTTTGTGACATGTCGGAGCTAGTGAGGGGCATGTGTCGGCATTTAGAGGTGAGCGGTGTGGGGGTGCCAAGGTCACTGTGTTACTTTTTCATTTCTGAAATTAACACATGTACCCCTTAAAGTATATAATGCTACTCATCACTGGTTTAGCTGGTGGAAAATAAGAGTTATGATAGGCTTACCTTTGTTAACTCTTTTTCTTCGAGGTCCATAGGGTCCACAGGAACTACCTTGGAGTATAGTGGGGGGAGCGGATGGCCCCGGGCCTTCACTGCAGCAGCTTCCGGGGCCTCTCCAGCGCCGGAAGCAAGGGCTGCCGCGTGCAATTCCTCATACGCGAGGACTCGCCTTACTTGACCTCTCCGTGCGTCCGGGTTGCAGACCGGGCCCCCAGCATCGCCGCTAGCAAGCTCTGCCAGTGACCCGCTGAAATCAACAGAGACGCTATCGGCGTTGCGGCACAGGTCGACGGAGACGCCGTGCATGTGTCTGATTAAGATGCTTAGCACTGCTATCGCTATACAATAGAAATAAAAGAAAAAAGTAAAGCTTCGGGCTCCCTGAGCAGTCCCCCTCTTATAAAGGGGCGTCTGAGTCCTGCCGCACTAAACGAAAAACTGATTGCCTGTGGTTGGCGGCGGGGTATATGTGGAGGAGGACCAGGGCATTCTTGGAATTGAAAGCTTTTTGACTGTTTGGTGCCTGGATCACTCCAACCACATACCCCAAGGTAATTCCTGTGAACCCTATGGTACCTGAAGAAGAAAATAAGAGTTATCCTATGTCTCAATCAAAAGACTTGCAGACAGGACATTGGGAAAACCTCCCCCAAATGAATCACGAGATTGAATATTCTGCATACTTGCTGGTGTACTAACAGTAATTACGGGATATGCTCCATGCTATGGTGCTGTCACTGGTCCCTAGTGACTGGAAAGGCTGACTGGCCGTTCAGCCAACAAAATGGCTGCTTACACTGAAAATAGGAGTCGGGCCTAGAAGTGAAGCCAGCCCCCGCCAACACGTAGTCACAGACTTGTGAAAGTTTTAGGAGCAATTTGTGGTAAATATTCTGTGCTTAATAACAGCACCTGTGGACTTTATAAGTACTTTTAAGGTGCTTCCACGTCTGCAGTGAGGACGGAAAGAGGAGTGCAATGCATACTGATGTATATAATTGTGTGACTGCTATTAAGTACTCTGTGGGAATATATTCATATTTTACCATATAATTTGTCGGCTTAGCTGACATTTTAAAATGTCTTACAGTGTTATCACACTGATTACTTTGTGCATGAAACTTCCTTACTTGCGGCAGAGGCGGGTGATGTCTCCCCTCCAAACCCCCAGTAATGAACACGGTAAATGTCCGCCCTCTGGTTGTCAGCAGCATAGGGAGCGACTGCAGGCCTTGTCTATAGCGTATAATTAGTTCCCGGTGGTAACCGTGGACAGAATACACCTGCAGTTGCCTCCAAATATGACCAGCCATTTTGTGGTGTGAGAAGACAACACATAGCAGAAATATAGTATAATATGACCAGCCATTTTGTAGTGTGAGAAGACAACACATAGCAGAAATATAGTATAATATGACCAGCCATTTTGTTGTTGTGTGAAGACAGCACATAGTAGAAATATAGTATAATATGACCAGCCATTTTGTTGTTGCGTGAAGACAGCACATAGCAGAAATATAGTATAATATGACCAGCCATTTTGTAGAGTGAGAAGACAACACATAACAGAAATATAGTATAATATGACCAGCCATTTTGTGGTGTGAGAAGACAACACATAGCAGAAATATAGTATAATATGACCAGCCATTTTGTTGTTGCGTGAAGACAGCACATAGCAGAAATATAGTATAATATGACCAGCCATTTTGTTGTTGCGTGAAGACAGCACATAGCAGAAATATAGTATAATATGACCAGCCATTTTGTAGAGTGAGAAGACAACACATAACAGAAATATAGTATAATATGACCAGCCATTTTGTGGTGTGAGAAGACAACACATAGCAGAAATATAGTATAATATGACCAGCCATTTTGTTGTTGTGTGAAGACAGCACATAGCAGAAATATAGTATAATATGACCAGCCATTTTGTAGAGTGAGAAGACAACACATAACAGAAAAATAGTATAATATGACCAGCCATTTTGTGGTGTGAGAAGACAACACATAACAGAAATATAGTATAATATGACCAGCCATTTTGTTGTTGTGTGAAGACAACACATAACAGAAATATAGTATAATATGACCAGCCATTTTGTTGTTGTGTGAAGACAACAAATAGCAGAAATACAGTCTAATATGACCTCTTAAAGAGGCTTTCGGATAGAAAAACATGACCAGCATGGATAGACGCTACAACCACATGATAAACATATAATCTGAAACGCCGCCAAATTTTACAGGTCCGGGATTCCAAACCAATATGTGAGTGTTTTTCTCTTCTGAGCATTTCATTTAAAATTATGCTAAAGAGGAAGAAAAAAAAAGTGCCCTCTAGACCTGAGATTGGCAACTTGTGGAAATACAAGGCCTAGGATACGTTGCCAGCTTCTGAGACTTGTAGTTCTTCAGCTGTCAGACTTCTTTCACAGTAAGAAACAAACTGAAATCAGCGGAACGTTAATGATCTCAGGTAGTGCTGCAAAAGCGATTGTGGGTGGGGATTATCAGCTCTCCTTACTGCTACGTCATATATTAGCAGCAATTAACTAATGTAAAAATCAGAACACTGAAATGCAGTTTACTCTCAGCATGACTGACAACAGGATGTTACTGATAACAGAGAACAATAGCTTGAACTCAAATCCACAGGAAATGTAAATACAATGTAGAACATCTCAAGCTGTGTAAACGTAGGGGACCTTCTAGTCCTACGCATTGTATAAATGTATGTATGCGTAGCTATCTGGTTATGGTCAGCTCGGATAGCGGCACTCAGATTAATACCAGCATTCAGCGTTTCAGTACCTTACTGTACTTTCATCAGGGATATATGTGCAAGTTATACATAGTTTGTGAATGGCCCCTATACAAGTGTCCAATCAGGTGAGTAAACCATTTATGGGCAGCTATAACAGACAGGTTGGGTATGGGATGCCAGCGGTCAGAATCCCGGCACCAGCATCCGAAAGGGACAGGATGCCGGATGCCGACACCTGTCGGGAGGTATCTTAACCCTAACCCTCCCTCCCCTCCCCCCCTAGTGCCTAAACCTAACCCCCCCCCCATGCAGTCTAAACCGGACCCTCCTCCCCAGTGCCTAACCCTATCCCCACTACTTACTATCAGGATGCCAGCGACGGGATTCTGATTACATCCCATAACAGACATGTTGGCAAATATAAAGGGCACTAGAGTAGAACATAGACCGCTGGCTGTGGGTGGCAGACGGGCAGCACAACACCACTTCTTTTTTTTTGCAATGTGCCTGAATGTGAGGGGCACAGAGGCCTGGTGAAATTAGATTAGAAGGGCTGATACGCCAGACATTGATTTTCCCTCTTCCAGGTTACAGGGGGACTTGGTGGAGGACAACTTCATCATTTGCAGCAATAAAGCGAAAGGCTGTGCTTAATAACACACACAATCTATCACCGAGGCTGACCTTCGCTGTATCCTGCTCATACTTGTCAAGGTTCAGATTAAAACAAGAGAGAGCCGACATCCGCTCCGGAATTGTTTCTTAGAAGTCACTCGCTTTCATAACAACTTCAGGGCAGCAATATAGAAAATAAAATTCAATCTTTACAGCGGAAACTTTGAGCAGCGAAGCGAGAAAACCACTGAGGAGCGGCTGACGCTTTCACCCCGTTTAGGAACCCCAAGGATGTTTGCAAAGGTCCCCCAGATTCTTACACTCCCTTTACAGCACGCTTAACGAAGTTTCATCCAAATTTTTTAAAGTAAAGTTGAAAACTTAAGACAGGATTCAATGCTCCAACGCACATTATAGTTATATATAAATTAATCAATCAACCTCTGAAAGGAACAATTTGGTGCGGTATTAGGGGGCGTGTCCACATCTCAGTGGGTGGTCTAGCCCTTCTTTTAGGGAAAATGGTGTGAACACAGCTCCTGTTACCGTGGTGGTGGTGGTAGGGTAAGGAGGAAGAGGAGAGAGGGAGGTGGAGGTAAGGAACTGTGGTATGGAATTGCAGGGAAGGAGGGAAAGGATAGGGGGGATGTTACTGGGGGTGACTAGCTTTGGAAGAAAGGGGGTCATGGTGGAGGTGGGAAAGGGGAGAGGTGGGTACGTGTAAATGTGTATGCAAGAGTGGGGGACGAAGGCAGAGAATGTGGGCAGGTGGGGAAGAGTGGAAAAAGGGGTAGGGATGGTTGTGTGAGTGCTGCACCATCTATAGAAGTAATTAGTCCTGTTGGGGATGAGAACCGAAAATAGGGGTCGGGTGCGCTCTCTTGTAGCTGTTGCTCCAGAATGGTCGGGGGACTTGGACCCTCCGAGAAGCACCATCGAACGAGCTGCATCCCAGAACCTTGTGGTCCCGTGGGGTTCAGCAACTCAATGGTGAAGTCCAGACGCAGACTGACACACCGCGACCCAGCGGCAACACTGCGTGTCCGAGCATGGACAAAGATAAACCACCTCAAGAGAGGTGTTGGGCCATCGCCCACACAAGTGGCAATCCTACCGGTAGGTATAAACGGTCATCCACACCGTGCGGGATGCCGCCAACACCAGAACTTTACCAAGATATACTGACATGGCATCAAACCCAGACTGCTGACTGTTGACCATAAGTCCAGCAGGAGAGACGTGCTGGTCCAGAACCGCACGGCAAGGAGCCCCCTAAAAGGGTCCACCAACCTTCCCCCTTGAGTCAGTCGCACAACCTCTCGCCACACTATTCCCACACCCCTCCAAGTCCTGACCCCTCTCCCCCCCCCCATCTCAGGACATACCCATCCACCCCGCCTCCCCCCAACCCTCCCGACCATCTACTCAACAAATGGTTTGGCCTCCCATTCTGGTGTCTGTTTTTCTTTTAACACACTGCATTAGTCACCACACACTACACAATACCCCACAGAACACCTACAAGAGAGCGCACCCGACCCCTCTTTTTAGCCCTTCTTTTAAGGTGTATGATTATGCAGTGCACACTCAGACCTGCAAGTCATACTCGGAAAGACACAGTCAAACAATCCCGTTCTTACAATTCTGATTTCCAACATGAAGTCGCAGCCCCCAAGATCAACAACAATTTGCACAATATTCCGCATGATTAATTTCAAAGTTCACTTACCAAAATCCGCGAAGACGGACTGCCCGATGATCTTAACGTCTTTGGGTTTTGTGGCGATGGAAGTAACAGCTGAGAAATTGCCGCCCTTTAACAACAGAAAAAAGACAACTAGATTAGGCGTTGAAGATAATAAAGTCTCGGATGTCACACCTAGGGCCGGATTTTGAGTCACACGATGTACCGATAATCATGGTGTTGAGCTATTGTATGATACTGCGTGAAAATTCCTAAAAGCTTGTACAGCGCAGTGTGTACGCGTGGAGGCGCAGTCGTGATCGACACACGCAAACTCAGAAATGTACTGGAAATGTGCTGGGCGCTGACTGGGAGGAGGCTGATCAGCCTTATGAAGATGGACCATGTTATGGGCGTGGTTGCGGACTCAGACGCTCAATCGCTCACATACTGTGACGGAGACTCTGCACCTCACTTGGGAGGCCGGTGAAAGTTTCCAGGGTGCGAGTGATAGTTGCAACTAAAGTCGCACCAAGCGTTATCTCAGAGTCTAAAGACACGTCCCAGTCCTTGTACAGTCAGACGCACGGCTGTACACCGGGGGAAGGGCTTATACTAGCATTAGCACAAAATCGCAGATGTCACGACGGCAAGCGACGCTTAATCAGCCCTTAGAGAGAAAAAGCCAGGAGCGCGCCAAGCTGAACGCTGCACAGCAAAGAGCTAAACTACGTCTATTCTATGTATCACCCCCTTATCTAATTAACGTTTTTATTTTTTAACATTCTTTTTCAGCCAATGCAATAGTGAGTGTTTTGGGGGGGGGGGGGGGCGAAACAATCCATCCTCTTTAATCATTTCCAAAATGAGGCCCTTGGAGAAATTAATTGGAAGAACACAATATATTTGATGGGTTTTCCAGAGACTGATGTTTCTCCGGTCAGTGACAGATACCGTACCTGGGGTCCGCATCTGCTGAATAATTGGCATCATGAGAGGTCTACTTCCTTCCAGCCCCAAATACATTCTTACTTAGGAAAATTAATCAGATCAAATAAAACAGAGTGGGTCAGTTTCTTTTACAGAGTTCTGGGCTCGTTTTATTATTATTATTCCTTATTGTAATGAATGGGGACCCCGGTCACTACCCCTCTGCTCTCACCATCTCTGCTGGCTCAGAGCTCTCTGTATGCAGTTGGCCTGCCCCAGTGTGCATGGCAACCGACGAATGTAGTAAGCGTTCGACAAAGCACCCCGGTGATATCCACTTACCGAGACGTGGTTCTAAATGAAATCGAGCCACACGTGGGGCAGAAATGCAGGGGAGCCATCCAGTAATTATAGGCACAGAAATCTGTTTAGTCATTTGCTGGCTCTTGCTGTGCGGCTAGTTCTGTTGGACGCTGTTATTTTATGGATAAGGCAGGAGACTATAGGAAACAGGCTGTTACATGCATATAAATGTTAGGTTATACCAGGGCTTCCCAGCGTATGGGATAAATACACGGGGGGGGGGGGGGGGGGGTCTCGGACACAATCAAGGTGTGCTTCAATTATCTACAGAATGCGTGTGTGTAGGCTAGGTCTTTAACGTGCGGCCATCCAGCTGTTGTGGAACTACAAAATTTAGCCTGCCCTGCCACAGTATTATCTTGCCGTAATAGCAAAACTGTCGTTGGGCATGCTGGGATGTGCAGTTCCACAGCAGCTGGAGAAGGCCACATGAGGAATACCCTTAGTGTAGCGCTTTTCCAGGAAATCAGTTCTGGTCAGGGGACGTTTGGCACATCTTGTTAGTACTGGGAACGTTAGCCTGTGTAAAGTGCCGGCTGCTGTGTTATTACAGATCCGCGAGTCTCTTACATTAGTTAAATGTACCGGATCGGTTCGAATCCAGACGCTGGAAGACCGGGCAGTGAAGATCCCGACAGGTAAGTATTTTTTTTATATTAACTGACCTAACCCCCCCTTTCCCACAGCCTAAAGCCAAGTCTCCCGGGGGAGGGGGGGTGCCTAACCCCCCCTTCCACTAGCCTAACCCTAAGTCCCCTCCGGGAGCCCCTAACCTAACCCTCCCGTGGCTGTCCGCACCCGCCGCCCGGTTTACCTTCGATCGGTATGCCGGGCGTCAGGCTCCCGGCGTAGGTGAATTGACAGGTGTCGGGATTTCGACGCCTGTCATTAGACACCTGCCGGGATTAGACAGTCGGGAACCAGCGGTCAGCATTTCGACCGTCGGCTTCCTGACTGCATCCCAAATGTACTGCTCCTACTCATTACTGGGATAAAGAAAGCGGTGTGACCCAATGTAGGTGAGAGGGCTACAGTAACAGCCATTGAAGTGAATCGGGTTGTCTATCATGGATACAGACTGCCAGACCTCATTTACCGTTCTGTGCGAGGGGCGTTTGGCGTGCAATGAAGTCACCGCACAGACATTAAATCCCCCTCCGGTACATGTACAGCACAGGAGGATTATGGGTAATGCCACAAGCAACACTGATAGATCTATTTAATACAGTAGTTTAAAAGGCAGAAACTTGTTATAAGCTACAGCAACCAAATAGAGAAGGTCGATCTCTACAGGCTCCTAAACAGCTTAAGTTTATCACCAGTTTTACACACAGTAGACACTTATATCCCATGAGGAAAAAAAAAAATGTCCATTTTTAAATCACTGTGGGAGGCTATAAAGGAGAATCTTGGTATTTAAATAACTGGTAATAATTACAAATTTTCTTTGGTTTGTTTCTTTAGGCTTCTATTAAAGATGTAAAAATCTGCACAGTGTCATGTGACTACCGCCGTCACATGATGTAGTTTTGTAACATCCCTCAGAGCCATGTCTGCACTCTATAATCCTCCCAGCCCTGCTCCCATCACATGCTGACAGTAGTAACCCTGTGTGTGGATGACTGGCAGCCATACTTCTCTACCCTCCAGAGAGGTTTTTGAATGAGAATGATATGCAGCGTGACAACTATGAAAAATGACTATTACATGCATGTTTAGTAAGTAATTAGCTTGCTGTAAACAGAATCGCTATTTTTAATGGGATAGCTATTTTTAATAATATATATATTCACAACAATATACTGCATCCCTCGCTCTCCGTGATATATATATAGCTTGTAGTTTGGCACTCGCAATAAAGCAATGGAGTTGAGAGGGTGCCTTGCTTTTGTTAGTATATAAACCAGGTATTTCTTTTAGGAGCAAAGCAAGGCCCTTGGAGAAAGATTAGGGGGCACGCCCTTGGTAGAAAATCAACATGTATTAAAGCAATAACATAATACACGAAATGTGTTGACGTTTCAAGGTCTTGGCGGACCTAGTCATCAGGACCAGTGTACAATAATTGAACAGTGTAAAGGTACGTATACATTGGGCGATTAAAGTGGACAACTGAACGATAACGATATCGTTCAGTCATCCACTTTATCGTCCATTTTTAACACAAACGATGAACGATAACAACGACGCGCATTCCCATGGGTCGTTGGTCATTATTGTTCATTGGGTTAACATGCAGGCCAACCTAACGATGTCGTCAGGTTGCTGCATGTTATGGAATGGGGGAGAGAGCCCGGCGCTGAACGATATCGTTCATGATATCGTTCAGCGGGTGTGCTCAATGTCATGAACGACACTGAGCTCATCCTGCCGGGGACACACTACACGATATCGCTCAGGGAGCATATGGTCTAGTGTGTACGATAATATATATATGTCATACTTAATTGCGCTTGCATTATTCAAAGTCACCATGGTGATGGGTTATACACTCTTGTTTTAGACCCTGTGTGCATCCCCCAGAGAGCGTGTGACGTCAACGCGCAGGCCCACCGGAAGTGGGGGGATGTCCGCCCGACGGATGTTTGCACATCGCTGTTTGTCTATTTAAGATAAGAATGTTGTATTGCTTACTATGCCTTGACGAAAGATGGAATAAACATCTGAAACGTTGCTTGCCTATTCTGCCGGTTTGATGTAGTGGTTTGCTGCTCGGCCAGGTCTTCAGGAATTGCACCCCGTTCTTTGCATTGCTTATATCAGGGGTGGGGAACCTCTTTCCGGCTGAGGGCCGTTTTGAGACTTATAACACTATAACGCCCCCTCCTGAGGGGGCGTGTGTGTGTGTGTGTGTGTGTGTGTGTGTGTGTGTGTGTGTATGTGTATGTAAATACACACATACATACACACACACTATACCTTTATAGGTTGATTTAACATTAACCAACAACAAACAATGCACAACGCAATGGAGAGAGCTGTTGATCTTATGGCAATGACAAAGTTAGGCTGTAATAAAATAGTTGTCGCACTTTCCAAATTTCTGTTGTCAGAATGACAAACTGGCTCCGCATCCACGTCCCAGCCGCCTTCAGCGTCTCTATTCTACGTTCATAAACTTCATTTCAACTGATCAATTCTCAGCGACGTCCGTAAGATCTCTCGTAGGGCTGTCTGGCAAGACAAATGCTGCAGTGATGTGCGATTAAGCTGTCTAGCAGCCACAAAAGGGTTATATAATCAGGCTCACTCCAGTTTTACACAACTCGATGTGTTTCTTGTTACCTAGCCCTGATTAACGTCCACGCAATCAGCAGAACTCGCCGCAGGGAAACATGTTTCCGAGGGGCTATGATTTGTTTGGAAGATGGAGTGGGTCTTATAAAAAAAAAACCAAAAAAATCTAAAAATACAGGGGCGCGTTTATAAAAAAAAAAAACGAGAGAAATATCCGAGGACTCCAGGCTGGGAGGAGGAATAGTCCTGTAGAAATGCTTCATCTTCATATAACAGCATGCTGGCAAGTGGAGAGGCAGCACTCCCTCCAACAGCTGACTGCACAGCGGGGCCCCTGTTAACATGAACATTAGGGCAGACTAATTGCTGTATTTGTCAGTCACAGAAACCTACACAAGAAGAATTGATGTTGTCAATTTACCGTTTCTTCCTGATGTCCCCAGTCGAGGACTAAATGGGTCTAAAAAGACTTCTCTAATAGCACGGTGCAATTATTACAAATCCGATCGTCGCATTACATTTCTTCATCTTGCACGGAAGTGATCAAAGCTCATATATGATCGGTTGCTATGGGTTATATCCCATACTAAAATGTACCATGTTTGTAAACCCCCAATTTAACCGGATGGGCCCGAAAATGTGATGCAGAACTTGCAGCAACTTTTTAAAATGAATGGACATTAATATATACTTTAAAAGACAAAAAGTAAAAAAAAACAAAAACCTGTGTTTTACTGTACTAAATAATATAGGTTACCTAAAATGGGATCGGTATGAAATACCTGGGGATCGGTATGACAGCTCTAAAGGTAAGTATTAACTAACCTTACAAGCCCCCCCCCAAAAAAACATCCTTTAGGGGTGCCTAACCCTAACCTCCCTCCCTAGTGCCTAAACATAACGCCCACTTCCACCCAGCCTAAACCTTAAGGTGCGTGTACACACTACACGATATGCTCCCTGAGCGATATCGTGTAGTGTGTCCCCGGCAGGCTGTGCTCAATATCGTTCATGACATTGAGCACACCCGCTGAACGATATCATTAACAATATCGTTCAGCGCCGGGCTCTCTCCCCCATTCCCCAACATGCAGCAACCTGACAGATTGTGCTGCATGTTCAGGCGATGGACAAACTCGGAAACGACCAGCGGGAGTGCGCATCGCTGGTCGTTTCCGACATAAAAGTGCACGATTTGTGCATGATTACTGAGCGATTGCACGATTACGATGTCGTAATATCGCCCAGTGTGTACTCTCCATAAGTCTCCCGGGGGGGGGGTGCCTAAGCCTAACCCCCCCTTCCCCTAGCCTAAAGCTAACCCTCGCGGGGGGGGTGCCTAACCCTATAACCCTAAGTCCCCCCGGGAGCCCTAAAACCTAACCCACCCCCCCTGCGGGTGTCTGCTCCAGGCGCCCGGCCCACCTTCGCTCAGTATGCCGGGCGTCGGGCTCCCGGCGCAGGTCTAATGACAGGCATCAGGATTTCGACGTCTCTTGCCGGGTTTTGATAGTCGGGAAGCTGGCGGTCGGAATTTCGACCGTCGGCTTCCTGACTGCATCCCACCTGAAATAGCCGTGCGTCTGTACTACAATAACATAACAGGAGTCATCCGATCAGGCTGCGCTGGGAAGAGGGAGAGAGAACAAAGCTTCTCATTCCTAAGCAAATCTCAGGAGGGGAGAATCAGGGCCAAGATTAACACGGGGGCAAAGGGGACTACAGCCCCCAGGCCTCCACATAAAAATCGGCCCACCATCATAACAGCATGATGAGCAGGCATCCAGCTGGCCACACGGTAGGCCATAAATTCTAGGATGAGAAAATACTCCAGTGCGCTTTATATTTTGTTACAGTTGCAATAAAAAATAAAGTTGGTTTTAGTTACAAACTTCATACATGGATTTATTGCTGAGCGTTAGTGTAACATCGAACTCCTAGGTCTTGCTGAACATTCTAGGAACTTTTATGTGACTCGGTGGTAATGTTTCTATCTAATCCCCAGGTTTTGTATCCACTGTGCATTGAGTCTAATGGGTGGGATGAAATATAAACCGATGTCAATGTTACTGTTACAGAAACGGTCTCTATCTTACCTGGTTCTCCCAGGTCTCAAACTGAACGTCCTTGTTATCTTCCACAGTGGTAAGGAACAGATCTAGGCCGGAAAGAAAAGGTTTACGGAAATGAATCATTCAGAAAACATAAAACACGTTATTAGTTATGATCGCGGCATTGTGTGCGAATTCATTTGTAAACAGCGGCACCCAACGGTCTCAGGGGTACAGTATACTTCTAGCGGATAGGTAGGCACCCTGTGTCTCTCCAGCAGGGGGCTGCTTCTGGGACTTGTAATTCCATACTGGCAAGAGAGAAACAGCTAGCCGAAAACAACAGAATAAAGCCAATTATTCCCCAGGAGCCAGTGGTGAACCTGCCATAGGTCCAGCAAAGGGTGAACTGTCCTGTCGTATCGCCAAGATTAGACATACATGGGCTTTGCTGCCAGCTGCTGTACTACAACTGCCATTATCCCTCCTGCCAGGGATACAGCAGCCATAATGTGCCACTGATAATAATGGCACCCTCCGTCCAGGCAATCGGTTGGACCAGCGGCCTTACATCGTGCTGTCACATTTCATCCTTTCCTTGCATGTAGGCACAGGAGAGACTCCTAATGACATTGTACATAGCAGTCTCTGTAGAACTCCCATCAGAGATCACTGAGCAGGAACAGATGGGTTCAGAGAGTAATGATCAATATCGATAAAAGCAATCCTCTAATAGAATAATCTGTGTCATTACAAGGATATGCAGCTAGTGACACTGGATTTATTACGTAATGTAGAACGTTGCGGCCAGACGTTATAGTGAACAATATGCAGCAGGATAGCCATTTACTATAGCACCCCCATTACAGTTTATACACCGTCTACATGCAATGGAGGCAGTCGCTTGTAGGCTGATCCAATATTCACCCTATCCCTTCGCTAGGAGTCAGACAGACGTGTCACTAGTGAACGGCATTCTCAATGATGCTTCTCCCGACAACACCATGGCTGCGCCCCCTGACAGTGACAGGTGCCCTTTAACTCCCGAGTGACAGCGGGAACAAAGCAGCTCTCTGGAGGTGGGGGGTAATGGCCATGTAACTTGGGTGGTATGCCAACGCAATGCTGAGGGTGTGTCCATCCCCCGTAAGAGTGCATAGCATGCCAGTCGTCAGGAACAAAGACCTAACTGTGAAATGAAGTAACTGGGATGATATTGCAATTTTTTTTTTTTTAGCAGCAATCATACGGCAGGTACATTATACCAAAATCTAGCAAAGTGGAAGAAACCCACCAAAAACTGAAGTTTGAAGAAGTTCACAAATATATATGGTTTGGGTACTGGATGCCAGGTGCACGGGATCCCAACAGGGTTAGTATACCGACATCTGTCGATAAAGTAACCCTATCCTTACCCCTCCCCCTAAACCTAACCCTCCCTCCCCGCTGCCTAAACCTAACCCCCCCTTACCAGCAGCCTACACCTAACCTTCCCCTACTCGCAGCCTAAACCTAACCCCCCCCTCACCCCCGATGCCTATCCCTAAGCCGCCCCCTAGTGCCTAACTCCCCCTTCCCCCTAACCCCACTTCTTATCTGTGGGATGCTGCCTCTGGGAATCTGACTGGTGTCGGCATCCTGACAGCCAGGATTTAAACTACATCCCATTTATGTATATATATATATATATACACATACATAAGTGATAGAAGCACTGGTAAAGTGGTCAGTGGCAGGTACGTTTGTCCTAGGGTTTTGGCCTGTGTGTTCTAAAAAAAACCCAGGAGAAGTCTGTTTTGTAAGCAGACCAGAGTATCAGCTTTTGTAAAAGCTAGTTTGGGTCCTGGGGGTGTGGATGTGAGGAGAGGGAGGGCTCCATCCCCAGGCCACTCCAGGTTTTGGGCCTTTCAGCCTGGTAGCAGGCTCATTAGGGCTTACAGCTGGAACTGGCTGATATAAGTTGTGTTCAGTTGTAGCACACCTGGGGAAGTAGGCATGCAGGCTAGCATGTCCAGAGACACTGTTATGACAACCCTGCAAGTACTGTGCACGTGCTGTTGTTGAGGGAGTAGAATATATGTGGGATCAGCCTTAATACAGACTGTACACCTGACCCCCTAACAGGACGGTCTGAGTGACTACAGGCATATCTAGTTTATACCACTATATTTTAAAGGGCTGCGGCGAGTTTAGTTACTCTCTGAAGCAGGGGGCGGTAACTGTAGATGACACGGGCCAGCTGATCTTTGTCACTGCGCTCAATACATCATTATGAACGTTTCGCTTAACACAAGGAGAAGTTAACCGAGCTACCTGCTGACATTTGCAAATGTCAAATCGCCGGCGCAACTTTACGCTAGAACCAGCAACTAACGGACGAGAGCTCCCGCGAGTTACACACGTGTCAGGATCATCATCGCTATTAATCAAACCATTCCACTTTAAAGGGCTCGCTGATAAAGGAAGGTTTTGTTTAAAACATCAGTGGAATGGAAAGCCTAATTAAAACAGGAACTAAATTAATTACAACAAGGTGCAGTCGAACAATAAAAGCCATTCCAAGAGATGCTTTTACCATTACATTAACATAATGACAACATAATAGCAATTTTACTTAACATACATAATGTAAATGAAAGTTTTTATAAAAAATATAACTGGCTCGATTTGAATTTTAATACCACTTAATCCTCTGGAATGTTAAATAGAAGGAAGCGAAGAACAGGTTTTAAGTAAATGGTTTTCAGACACTTCATAAAGCAGAATATTAATGGGAAGTTAAAGCGGAGGCCTGCCGTAAGGCTCCGTACAAACACGTTTCTTGACGACAGCAACCGCATTCCTTTAATGTTTCAAGATTACAGGCGCTTTGCACCTTCTAATAAATTTAATGTACCTACTTCTATGTAGTCTCCATCGACTTTTCCTAAACATAGTATTTTTTCTCACTTCTTTCTGTTCTTTGCAGCAAAGCTTTATCATCAGCCAGAATTTTGTTTAGATGGTCCTGGGATATAAAGCTGCTTTAAAAGTACAAATGTGCACAAGAGAGAGAGTTCATTCCGTTGTTATGGCCCAGACAATAGAAGTAACGGTGCAGGATGATATAAATACATGGCTGAGAGCATCTGAGGCACCAAGAAAAAAATTATATTTAGCAACGGTTG
This sequence comes from Taudactylus pleione, assembly GCA_031769625.1. NCBI lineage: Eukaryota > Metazoa > Chordata > Amphibia > Anura > Myobatrachidae > Taudactylus > Taudactylus pleione. Next base: position 1,859,939 of record JAUIMM010000883.1, read on the forward strand.
CAGAAAAGAATGTTATATTCAAAATAATAAAATACCACTAAAAAGGCAAATAAAACAAAAACATATCCCATTTATGTTTATAAAGAAACCAGCCAAGAACCCATGTATGTCACGTCTCAACACAGCAGCTGAATACAATAATAATAAAACTTTCTCTGATGAAATTTTGGAAAAAGTGTTATTTTCTAGACAAAAAAAAAAATAAAGCATAGACACCTGACGTTTTCCAAGCGAGTACACAAACTGGGAATGGTGAAAGATTTAGCAGATAAGCAGGGTCTGTAGCAGATATTCTGGCGCTATTAAGGCTCTACTTATACATCAGGTCACACCTGACATCAAACAACCGCAAAAGGTGTATTTGGTAGATATATATATATATATTTATTAATATATTAATATATATTTTACAGCGTCCAATGGAAATCTTGTCAAAGATAAAATCTTTGTCCGAACATATAACTAGCGGCAGACCCGGCATTGCCCGGGTTGAAGAATGGACCTTGAAGTACATCTGCAGCCTTCGTGGTTTTCCTTACACTGGAGACCATGGCATATAAAAATGTGCTTGGCGGAAATAAGTAACTGTCAGTGCAGGTGCAGTGTGACAGTTGGAGGAAATTAGTAGCTGTCAGTGCAAGTGCAGTGTGACAGTTTCAAGGAAATGAGTAACTGCCAGTGCAGGTGTTGTGGGACAGTTGGAGGAAATTAGTAGCTGTCAGCGCAAGTGCAGTGTGATAGAGGAAATGAGTAACTGCCAGTGCAGGTGCAGTGTGACATTTGGAGGAAATGAGTAACTGCCAGTGCAGGTGTTGTGGGATATTTGGAGGAAATGAGTAACTGCCAGTGCAGGTGTTGTGGGACAGTTGGAGGAAATTAGTAGCTGTCAGCGCAAGTGCAGTGTGATAGAGGAAATGAGTAACTGCCAGTGCAGGTGTTGTGGGACATTTGGAGGAAATGAGTAACTGCCAGTGCAGGTGTTGTGGGACAGTTGGAGGAAATGTGTAGCTGTCAGTGCAGGTGTTGTGGGACAGTTAGAGGAAATGTGTAGCTGTCAGTGCAGGTGCAGTTGGACAGTTGGAGGAAATGAGTAACTGCCAGTGCAGGTGTTGTGGGACAGTTGGAGGAAATGAGTAACTGCCAGTGCAGGTGTTGTGGGACATTTGGAGGAAATGAGTAACTGCCAGTGCAGGTGTTGTGGGACATTTGGAGGAAATGTGTAGCTGTCAGTGCAGGTGCAGTTGGACAGTTGGAGGAAATGAGTAACTGCCAGTATTGGTGCCTGTGTGACAATTGATCCTCCGACTCTCCGTTGGAGCTCTGCCTTCCCCCAGCTGGTACATATCAGCCTGTGCCTTCAAGATCAGGGCAGTTATAGGCACTGGAAGACATCCTGAGCGAACTTGCTTAAACAAAAATTTCAAATCAGAGACTCCACAACTTACTTGGTGGGCACCATGGCTCTGACCAACTTCAAACACAGCCAAAAACCTAATTCCCGTTCAAACGACACCACCATGCCAAATTTGGTAAAGCTAGGTACAATACTCTGACCGCGCACAAAGGACAAACAGACACACACACACACACTAGTTTGAAATGAACAGATATTGGGAATTATTTCAGGAACCTGACAACTATATAAATGATAAATACAGGTAAAAGATTCACATGATCATAACTGATGTAATAGGTCAGTATTAGGACATATTGCACTTTATTGATTATGCGTTAAATACATTCCTTTATGAATCGCCATAGAAAAGAACGCAATCCTCACAGATGACCCCAGCTGTCTACAGATAAAGGGCAGCTGTTTGTTGATGGATGTCACACTCAGTAAGACACTACTGGTCTTGAATAGAGTGGAGACACATCATTACAGTACATGACACATGGAGCAGAATTGCTGATGGCTAGAGTTTTCTATGCGGTGTAGAATAGCTTACGTCTGCAAGAACGTGCTCTGGAGATTCGGACACTTGGATGTGATAACTGATATATGGTCGCTGTTTGGCTACAGCGTTAGACAGAGAATGATCTACCCAGGATTGGAATGATCTACCCAGGCCAGTCTGGTATACAGCAGCCATTACACACATCTGAGGCTCCTCCCACTTTATGAGGACAGTGGTCCTGAATCAGGGCCATCCTTCATTTTTAGAGCGGCCTCCTGGCCGCTCGTATAGCTGTGGGTGACCACCCACAGCTATAGCGAGTGGCCAGGAAGATGGTCGCGATGGTCAGGACCATCGCGCTTGCGACGAGACGCTTGTGGTAGGGTCTCGTTGCCGCAAGCCCTGGAGTGCTTTCGGCTCTATCAGAGCCGAGAGCACTCCCACTGACATGACTTGTGATGTCAGTGGGGCCGGCCCCAGACGGTAGGCGTTCCCATGGGAACGCCTCCATCTGGGCAGCCACGCCCTGGCACGCCCACCAAAGGGTGCGTGCTGTCACTCACCGTCGACAGCACGCCCCCTTTGTAGCGAGACCCGGAGCGACGGCTTGCCTCCGTCGTGCGCATGCGCACTGGGCCAACATCGACCCGCTGAATTAGGCCCAGTGTCCAATGGGATTTGCTACTAGCCTTATAGAGAAGGCGAATGCTGTGACATCACTGGCCCCGCCTCTGCGCATGAATCCATCCAATAAACTGTGCATTTTTGCAAAGCAAGTATGGCTAGCTGTCAGTCACTGTCTGCTCTGCTAGAGAAGCCCCTCCTTCCTAACATGGCGGCCTGCTGAAGGGGATTGAAAGACAGCATGATGGGTGTAGCTACACTCCAGTTATTGCATGGGTATTATTCCGCTCAGTAATACAAAGACTTTTGCTCTATGGCCCTGATTCAGAGCCGGACGCTCTGACCAGAGCGTTCGCTCTGAATCAGGGCCCACCTCCATTGAAATGGAGCGTCCTCCTGGACGCTCGTATAGCTGTGGGTCACCACCCACAGCATATACGAGCGTCCAACAAGATGGTCGCGATGGTCTTGACCATCGCGACCATCGGACTTGCGAGTGAAACCCTGCGGTCGGGTTTCTCAACCGCAAGGCCAGGAGTGATTTTGGCTCTATCAGAACCAAAATCACTCCCACTGACATCACTAGTGATGTCAGTGGGGCCGGCTTCAGACGGTAGGCGTTCCCATGGGAACGCCTCCGTCTGGCAGGCACACCCCCGGCACGCCCACCAAAGGGGGCGTGTTGTCAATCAACATCGACAGCACGCCCCCTTTGGTGCGAGACCCGGAGCGATGGAAAGTCCTTCGCTCGCCGGGTCTCGCGCATGCGCACGATGGAGTTCCCTCCGTCGTGCGCATGCGCAGTGGGGACCATCGACCCACTTGCGAGCGTACTGCCGCTCGCGAGTGGGTCTGAATGACCCCCTATATTCATTTTAAACAGTAACTTTACTTCCCCTTTGAGCAATGGGAAATAGCTAAGGAACGGTAACTTTTTCCATATAGTAAAAGCACAGAAAAACAATACCATTAACAAGTAATAAAAACCCCATGTAATGAAATGTCTGGCTGCCTAAGACAATGGGAATACGCTATTCACTCTCCAGCGCTCCTGTCTATCTTCGACTACAGCAAGAGCAGGCGAAGGGATTGGGCGGACGGCGGGGAAGTTATTAGAGAGGATACTTGCCCCGGTCATTCCAATTTCATAAAGAAATATTCTCCGAGATTGCAGAGTCAACGCGCTCAGTCTGGGAACCGGGGCGTGAAGGGACGAATGCGTTTTTCCCACTGCGCAGAGTCTCTTACAGGGAAAGGCACAAGGTCAGAACTGTACAAGTGAGATTATTTTCGGGCAGAATTCCTCAGCCGCCTCGTAAACAAATTTATGCCGCAAAGAGCGACGACACAAACGGCAGATTCGCCCCGTCCATCGTCTCTAGGAAGGGGGGGGGGGATACAGACTAGGCAGAGAACCGTGCGTTTTGTGGGATATTCATGCAGCAAAGGTTCTAATAAAATGTATTTAACACACAAATCACACTATCTAATTTGAAGAGAATAATAGATATTGCTGGCGGTCTCCTCTAAGCTGCACAACTGCTAACGAGCCGACAGCTGGCACACTTACGGGCGCACCGCGCAGAGAAACCCAACGGAAATTATTTGGGTTTGTTATTGCACTGAAAGGAAAAAAAGGCATAAAATATGGAAAGTTTTGATCTTTTCACTTTAATCTGCGACACCAGCTGGCAAAACATAATACAATGAGAGTATACAAGAGCCGTTTCCGTGCGCTAAGTTTTCCCAGCTGCTTCTCATGATTTAAATTTGACGTGTTACGTGCACACCCTGGAGGCAGCCATTGGGCAGGGCGAACGGATATTCAGCCTTGCAATTTACTAGGAAGCATACTGAGGACTTGAGGCTTTCAGGCCTTATAAGGGCCACGGCACCAAACCAGTGCTTTACTTTAGGACTCGCCAGAGTCAACCTGCAACCCGACGTGGATCAGTTCCTTGCAATCACATGGTCGCCTCCTTGTCACCGCTCATTTCACGGATAGCGTGGTCCGTTACAGAACGGATCAATACGAAAGCGTTACTGAAGTCCGTCCATGGGCTAAAGCGCGCGTGCAGTCGCCGATTTTTTTCTTTGGCGCACGCACAGTATGGCGCAATCCTCCCGGATTGCGCCATACTGTGCGTGCGCCAAAGAAAAAAATCTGCATCACCACTTGCCTCCGTCCAGAATCAGCTGCCGGTGGGCAAGGCCGTTCAACAAGGCGGCTGTGGAGGTCTCCCGCTTCCATACTCTATCATACTCGCTTTCCAGTTACCCAGAAAAGTATTAGCAATTGAGGAGAGTATCTATCCCCTGAACGCAATATTAACTGGCTGCTTTAGCAGCATAGGATGAGACTGGAAGTAAGACACAGCGACAAGACAAAGACACGCTCGGCGGACTGTTCCTGCAGAGCGCCTTATAGAAAATCATTTCACTATGCCGCAGCTGTTGATAAACAAATTGTCTCACTTTCATATGGGGAATTAACCTGACTTTCAAGAGTATTCTGTGCGTCCTGGCTGGACAGGATATCAGCTAACGGCGCAGTAATAGAATTTCTGCCAGTGTGAAGAAAAACGTCCAGCGATACGTAGGCACTAAGCCACAAACGTGAACAGAGACTGGAGTCCACATTCATAGAATGACAACACGTCTCCGGGAACGTCATCCGGTGACTAACCTGTAGCTGGGGGTCCAGGGAGTGGGCATGCCAATACTAGCTCAATCTTCAACCTCAACAGAATGCCCCCCGCCTCGCTCTGCTGGCAGCCAAGGAAAATCCTGGGGTTGGTAATGAATAGTTACGTATGTGTGGACAGGAACCAAAGGCATCAGGGGAAAAAAAGATATGCAAACATTTTCCAACGCCAAAGTGAAATGAATGCAAAATAATATTTTGTTGCAGTAAAGTGTATATACAGCGTGGGTGTCGTTAGGTTACAAAGTCGTGGCTTCTAAAACATGAATACATTTTACAATAGACTAAGGAGATCGTGTAGACAACAAATAAAGCCTTGTCTGATAACTAGCTGGACAGTCCTGACTGAGATGGTCATTGACTGCACTAATTCATTCAATTACAGTGACTGAGACCCCACAGATGTGCAGGAAAATTGGCGTTGTCGGCAGGACATGACTGGCTGACACGTGCGCAGCCAAGAATAGCGGTGATGCGCAGCGGCACATCATCAGTAATTGAATCCCCCCCCCCATAACAAAATTACTCCCTAGGCAAGTTAATGCTCTATTCTGAAGCAATATAAGTACAAAACTCCTAACTGATAAACTGTAACCTAATTGTGATAAGTTAAGCATCAAAAGTAGTAATCTCATGAAAACCTTTTTTGTTTTTGTTTCGGTTTGGTTCTTTAAACATAAATCACTGTGCCATGCTGTGCCATGCTATGTGAAGAATGTTTATTGTTTACCATTTTACCTTTTTTGTTTCTTCAGGCTGCTAGTAATGATTGATAATTCTGCACAGTCTGATCTCATGGCCGTGGTCATACACTACCAGTCTTGATGGCAGGGGCGTATCTACCCAATGGCCAGGATGGCACTCGCCAGGGATGCCGGCCAAAGGGAGGGCGCCATCCGGCAGTGCCACCAGCAGCCAATGGGTGGACTACCCCAGGGGCTAGAACTAGCCTCCCTAGTCCCCCTGGTCCCAGAAGTGTAGGGCAGACCGCAGTGAGAGCGGTCTGCCCTACACAGTAATAAACACACAGCCGCCAGTGGCGTCTGTCTGTTTGTTATAGCAGCCAGCAAATGAGAGTCAAACAGACTCTCATTGGCTGCTGCGTCCATGGAATGAGCCGGCTGGAGCTCGCTCATGAGCTCCGCTTTCCGGCTCCCCCCACTATCCCATAGTGCAGAGCGAGAGCGGGCCCGGAGGAGTGGACAGCGGCGGTCGTCGGCAGGAGCGGGGATCAGGTAAGTTGCTTTTTTTAAAAAAAATTCTGCGTGTGTGTTTTTTTTCTGGCACAGCACAGAGGGGGAATGTGGCTACTACAGGGCACAGTATAGCGGGTGGCCACTACTGGGGGAACGTTATGGGGGGGGAGATAGACGCTACTGTATTGTATTGTATTGTACTGTATTGTGAGGGCTGCTACCGGGGGCAGGTTATAAGGGGGGGCGGCCGCTACTGGGGGCAGGTTATAAGGGGGGGCGGCCGCTACTGGGGGCACTGTATACGGGGAACTGCTACTCGGAGCAATGCATAAGGTGGGACTACTACTGGGGGCACTGCATACGGTGGACTACTACTGGGGGCACTGCATACGGTGGACTACTACTGGGGGCACTGCATAGGGAGGACTACTACTGGGGGCACTGCATAGGGAGGACTACTACTGGGGGCACTGCATAGGGAGGACTACTACTGGGGGCACTGCATAGGGAGGACTACTACTGGGGCAACTGCATAGGGGGGACTGCTACTGGGGACACTGCATAGGGGGGACTGCTACTGGGGACACTGCATAGGGGGGACTGCTACTGGGGACACTGCATAGGGGGGACTGCTACTGGGGACACTGCATAGGGGGGACTGCTACTGGGGACACTGCATAGGGGGGACTGCTACTGGGGACACTGCATAGGGGGGACTGCTACTGGGGACACTGCATAGGGGGGACTGCTACTGGGGGCACTGCATAGGGGGGACTACTACTGGGGGCACTGCATAGGGGGGACTACTACTGGGGGCACTGCATAGGGGGGACTACTACTGGGAGCACTTCCTGAAATTATGCGGGGAGGGGGGCGCCAGTCCATTACCTTGCCAGGGGCGCTCAGATCCCTAGATACACCCCTGCTTGATGGGATGGATTCCAAATCCCAAGGAATGAAAAGGACGCCTCATTTTGCCAACTCGCCCGTAACCAACGCAACTGTTATAAAGTCCCAGTAGATATAGAAGTGTGTGGACCGCCAAAGGGGATTTCTTGCCCCCATTTCCCCTGGAAGACCACCCTCCTCCATCTCTCCCTTCTGTAGCAACACATTCTCTGTACATAACTTACCTGCCCTATAGCGAGTTGGCTACCAGACACGAGATAAGATGTCGATCGGGTCTTGGCGCAGCCATAGCTTTGCGGCGATACACGAGGGTCTGGGACAGAATTACAAGAAGAGCATTTCTGCCTGGATTCCACCTGTATACACCCCGCTTTCTGCAGGCAGGTTATGTGCTATACAGACCAGGCCATACTGTGTGCGATGTGCTCACATCCCTCTGCCAGGGAGACGACTGTCCTTGGACATATAGCAGAACAAATGCAGGTACCAGGGTATCAGTAAGGGGGAACTTCAGGGCACAGAGGAATTTTAACTGAACACAAATTGCCGGATAACCCCAAAGGCCCCGAGAACAATATGGCACAGAATGAATACAATAGGGAAGTGTTTATATTCCGCTGTGCCTCGCACTACTGCCGCCGCTGAGGCTCCGCACGTAATGGAGAAGGACAAACCGCTCCCAGGAAGCTAATTACTCGCAATCTTCTCGGCGCTGTAGAGACTCCTAATACAGTATGTTTATATGTTTCTGTACAATAGGACCAGAAGCTGAGAAGTCAGTCATAAAAATAAGAAAGAATAAATATAGATGTTTTTAGCCGTAAATCACCGTCACGCCGAGGCACTCAGGAACGCAGTAAATGTAGCCGCGGCACAGCTCTAACAATTTTCCGTGACAAAGTAAATCTCAGTGTTGCATTTTCCAAGCTGAAAAAAAAAAAACAACTACCGTAACTATAAACTGCGCATGCCATCTATACACAGTGCAGGCCAACATGTTTTGGATTAAACCAGTAGTCTGGGGAAGGCACCAGGAACGTTGGTAACTTGTGAAGCTGTAAGTGAATGTTTGCATGATGGCAGCTCCCACTAGAAATGCGGCTGAATATTGAATAAGCCCACAAAATGGCGTTTTCCACATTGCAGCGTGATGTCACTAAATCCTAGTTGGAGTCTCTTTCATTCTGCTCGCGCTTCTGGACTTTTAGAGGAGATTGCAACCTGCATACATAGCGGGGGTACAGTACAGAGTATAGTGAAGGAGAGACTCAGCCTGCATACATAGCGGGGGTACAGTACAGAGTATAGTGAAGGAGAGAGACGCAGCCTGCATACATAGCGGGGGTACAGTACAGAGTATAGTGAAGGAGAGAGACGCAGCCTGCATACATAGCGGGGGTACAGTACAGAGTATAGTGAAGGAGAGAGACGCAGCCTGCATACATAGCGGGGGTACAGTATAGAGTATAGTGACGGAGAGACGCAGCCTGCATACATAGCGGGGGTACAGCAGAGAGTATAGTGAAGGAGAGACGCAGCCTGCATACATAGCGGGGGTACAGCAGAGAGTATAGTGAAGGAGAGACGCAGCCTGCATACATAGCGGGGATACAGTACAGAGTATAGTGAAGGAGAGACGCAGCTTGCATACATAGCGGGGGTACAGTACAGAGTATAGTGAAGGAGAGACGCAGTCTGCATACATAGCGGGGGTACAGTACAGAGTATAGTGAAGGAGAGACGCAGCCTGCATACATAGCGGGGGTACAGTACAGAGTATAGTGAAGGAGAGACGCAGCCTGCATACATAGCGGGGGTACAGCAGAGAGTATAGTGAAGGAGAGACGCAGCCTGCATACATAGCGGGGGTACAGCAGAGAGTATAGTGAAGGAGAGACGCAGCCTGCATACATAGCGGGGGTACAGCAGAGAGTATAGTGAAGGAGAGACGCAGCCTGCATACATAGCGGGGGTACAGCAGAGAGAATAGTGAAGGAGAGACGCAGCCTGCATACATAGCGGGGGTACAGTACAGAGTATAGTGAAGGAAAGACGCAGCCTGCATACATAGCGGGGGTACAGTACAGAGTATAGTGAAGGAGAGACTCAGCCTGCATACATAGCGGGGGCACAGCAGAGAGTATAGTGAAGGAGAGAGACGCAGCCTGCATACATAGCTGGGGTACAGTACAGAGTATAGTGAAGGAGAGACTCAGCCTGCATACATAGTGGGGGTACAGTACATGGTATAGTGAAGGAGAGACTCAGCCTGCATACATAGCGGGGGTACAGCAGAGAGTATAGTGAAGGAGAGAGACACAGCCTGCATACATAGAGGGGGTACAGTACAGAGTATAGTGAAGGAGAGACTCAGCCTGCATACATAGCGGGGGTACAGCAGAGAGTATAGTGAAGGAGAGATGCAGCCTGCATACATAGCGGGGGTACAGCAGAGAGTATAGTGAAGGAGAGAGACACAGCCTGCATACATAGCGGGGGTACAGTACAGAGTATAGTGAAGGAGAGACGCGGCCTGCATACATAGCGGGGGTACAGCAGAGAGTATAGTGAAGGAGAGATGCAGCCTGCATACATAGCGGGGGTACAGCAGAGAGTATAGTGAAGGAGAGACGCAGCCTGCATACATAGCGGGGGTACAGCAGAGAGTATAGTGAAGGAGAGATGCAGCCTGCATACATAGCGGGGGTACAGCAGAGAGTATAGTGAAGGAGAGACGCAGCCTGCATACATAGCGGGGGTACAGTACAGAGTATAGTGAAGGAGAGACGCAGCCTGCATACATAGCGGGGGTACAGTAGAGTATAGTGAAGGAGAGACGCAGCCTGCATACATAGCGGGGGTACAGCAGAGAGTATAGTGAAGGAGAGAGACGCAGCCTGCATACATAGCGGGGGTACAGTACAGAGTATAGTGAAGGAGAGACACAGCCTGCATACATAGCTGGGGTACAGTAGAGAGTATAGTGAAGGAGAGACGCAGCTTGCATACATAGCGGGGGTACAGTACAGAGTATAGTGAAGGAGAGACGCAGCCTGCATACATAGCGGGGGTACAGTACAGAGTATAGTGAAGAAGAGACGCAGGCTGCATACATAGCGGGGGTACAGTAGAGAGTATAGTGAAGGAGAGACGCAGCTTGCATACATAGCTGGGGTACAGTACAGAGTATAGTAAAGGAGAGAGACGCAGCTTGCATACATAGCGGGGGTACAGTACAGAGTATAGTGAAGGAGAGACGCAGCCTGCATACATAGCGGGGGTACAGCAGAGAGTATAGTGAAGGAGAGACGCAGCCTGCATACATAGCGGGGGTACAGCAGAGAGTATAGTGAAGGAGAGATGCAGCCTGCATACATAGCGGGGGTACAGCAGAGAGTATAGTGAAGGAGAGACGCAGCCTGCATACATAGCGGGGGTACAGTACAGAGTATAGTGACGGAGAGACGCAGCCTGCATACATAGCGGGGGTACAGTACAGAGTATAGTGAAGGAGAGACGCAGCCTGCATACATAGCGGGGGTACAGCAGAGAGAATAGTGAAGGAGAGACGCAGCCTGCATACATAGCGGGGGTACAGTACAGAATATAGTGAGGGAGAGATGCAGCCTGCATACATAGCGGGGGTACAGTACAGAGTACAGTGAAGGAGAGACGCAGCCTGCATACATAGCGGGGGTACAGTACAGAGAGTATAGTGAAGGAGAGACGCAGCCTGCATACATAGCGGGGGTACAGCAGAGAGTATAGTGAAGGAGAGACGCAGCCTGCATACATAGCGGGGGTACAGCAGAGAGTATAGTGAAGGAGAGACGCAGCCTGCATACATAGCGGGGGTACAGTACAGAGTATAGTGAAGGAGAGACGCAGTCTGCATACATAGCGGGGGTACAGTACAGAGTATAGTGAAGGAGAGATGCAGCCTGCATACATAGCGGGGGTACAGCAGAGAGAATAGTGAAGGAGAGACGCAGCCTGCATACATAGCGGGGGTACAGTACAGAGTATAGTGAGGGAGAGATGCAGCCTGCATACATAGCGGGGGTACAGTACAGAGTATAGTGAAGGAGAGACGCAGCCTGCATACATAGCGGGGGTACAGTACAGAGTATAGTGAAGGAGAGACGCAGCCTGCATACATAGCGGGGGTACAGTACAGAGTATAGTGAAGGAGAGAGACGCAGCCTGCATACATAGCGGGGGTACAGTACAGAGTATAGTGAAGAAGAGAGACGCAGCCTGCATACATAGCGGGGGTACAGTACAGAGTATAGTGAAGGAGAGACGCAGCCTGCATCCATAGCGGGGGTACAGTACAGAGTATAGTGAAGGAGAGAGAAGCAGCCTGCATACATAGCGGGGGTACAGTACAGAGTATAGTGAAGGAGAGACGCAGCCTGCATACATAGCGGGGGTACAGTACAGAGTATAGTGAAGGAGAGAGACGCAGCCTGCATACATAGCGGGGGTACAGTACAGAGTATAGTGAAGGAGAGAGACGCAGCCTGCATACATAGCGGGGGTACAGTACAGAGTATAGTGAAGGAGAGAGACGCAGCCTGCATACAGATGGGGTACAGCAAAGAGTCGAGGTCCACGACTACTACCCATGTCTACTTGTGTTTACACAGGTTTGCCCATGCCACAAGCACTGGCACAATACTCCTGACACCCACAGGAGGTTATTAATGATGAACTATATTGTTTGCACCGCTGGATATACAGACCCCCAACCTGTGCCAGCCACGTTGTAAAGAGTTTCTATAGGCACTGTGGGCATTGCGAGTATTGTACCCTTCAGAGTAAAGTCTCACAAGGTGGCTGTCTCTATAGGACAGCATTTCAGAACCTCACTGGATTTGCCATACAGAACAAATATCCCAGTATGCAATATCATTGTGCGCGCCTACTCTCTGCGCGAGAGACGCCTCCGCTGAACTACAGTTCTCCTAGGCAGACGCACCTGAAGAGGTCACTGTGCAAATGAGGCACCTATGTAAAATACAGATGTCTTCTCATACAAATAACCTCAATACGCAATGTGGAGCGAGGCGCCTGGCGCGAGTAACCAGCCAGGTCCCACGCGACTCGCCTTTCACCGACACTTGTACATCTGTCTATATACCAAGCCCAATGGACCTTTGTATACAGTTTCAGACACAGTTGCACACAGATATACAAGTGTCGCATATCAAATTACAGAGGTGTCCTTGCGCATATTTGCTGTAGTCACCAAACAACCCCTCTCGCAGTGCTCCCGGTCCATTGAGACTCTCCTCCTTTGCGCCGGAATTCTTTTTTGCGACTTAAGACGCATTTTTGGCAAAAAAAAGACGCCCGACGCTAACAGAGTCAGCGTGGGAACTGGTGGCTCATTCACGCCAGGCAAGTCGCGCTGCGTGGATGTATTGAGGCTAGATGTACGAGGATACAGCTGTAACCTGTGCAGTCTCGTGAAGTGGTTTGTCGCTTCCATTTGCGAATAAGTGCCGTATTCAATTTGAGCCGAGCCGCGATACTTTTTCACCTCCCGGACTTTTCGCTTACTTCGCCTGTTTTGTAGGCGGAAATGTATCGCGCTCGTGCCCGCGTATCACCGTATTCAATTTAAAAGTAGGAGAAAACGGAACCCGGCGAAACTTAAACAAGCGGAAAGCACTATCAGATTTGGGGAAATCAGTCTGACACCCCCCAAAAGATGCTCTGACATGGGGGTTCCCTATGGTCCCCCCCGATTTGGCTTGCTGAAGGTATTTGGTATTTTTAAACGGGCTCAATAGCTGCAAAATAGCATTTTTGTATAAGTGATGCAGAATATTATTCAGGAGTTTTTTTTGCAGAAAATAACTTATCCCAGCAAATTTGGGGTGCTTGAAAATGGGGGTCAGCATATTTTAAAGTTGCTAAAGTTATTAAAAAAAACTTGAAAAATCCACCTGCCGCAAGCTCCTGCAATGAAAAAAACACCTGGGGCATACATGGGGAACCCCCCATAGTCAAGTACACTAGTTTTTAATTTGTCCCCCAGCATTTTTTTTTTTCGCCCTAAATTCAAAGTAATTTCTTTGGGTGTCCTTAAGTGTTTTTTTTTTATTATTATTTTTTTTGACACAGATTACCTTTGGGGGACTGTCTGAAGGCTGCAGGGGGGTACCCGCAACGTTGCACCCCAAAACCCCAATTCTGCACTTTATCCCGCCTGCTATTCATAGGCGAAACTTTTCTGCCTAGGCGGAAAGTCTTTTTCGAATTGAATACGGCGATACTTTTCCGCCTGCTGAAATGACGTCATCGGTGAAAAGTTTCCCGCCAAAAACACGAGAAAACGGCTTTTCGACTCAAATTGAATACGGACCTAAGATACATTTCTGGCCAAAAAGATGCTCTGCACAGGCCGAGTCAGCCAATACCCGGCGCTCCAAAATGGGGCTGTTTGGTGCGACTGCAGCAATAGTGTATGGGGGCTCATCTGTACAAGAAGTGCCCCATATAAAGTATAGGACGATATCGGATCTCCGAAATGGTACAAAAGCAAAGACCACTGATATGCGCCCTTCTCCATCCATTCCACACTATGGTACTTAACACCGTGCGCCCTAAGCGCTTAATTCCTCCCATCATTTCTCCTCTGAAAATGCCAACACACCGCTCCGTAACCTATGTACGCAACGTCTGTGCTTCCATTGTTCATTAATGGAGGGGGTTGATTAAAAGGCTAGAAATGGCCACGCAGGCGCCAATACCGTCCGTCCGTCCCTGTACTTATAAAGAGACAATAGATTTTGCAGCTCTGTACAATAAGAGAAATGAAAACAATATGCTGAAATAGAGGCATACAAAACAAACACACAAATGTCTGTCTTGTATCCAGAAAGATGACCAATGTCACGTTCTCAGCGGTGTAAATGGAACTGTCACCCAGCTTACCTTACAGCCGGAAAGTCTGTGCTGATCCCTAATAACACTATAACCCTGAGCACGACTGTCTAGGTTCTCATGTAAGACCATGTGTGGATGTTTTCTCAGGGAGCTTACAGTATATGGAGTGAGCTAGACGGGCATCTAATCACAGCTGAACGCCCAATTCAACAGAAATACACCTCTCAGAGCAATGATCTGCTCTAGGATGTAAACATATTACAGCTGCATAGAATACAAACTAGAAAAACACTAATGCAAAACGTGTCTCTAAAATAGGAAATGTAAAAACATCAAAGAGCACAGGGAAGACATACAAGACTAAACACAAACCAATAACACAATTGTCTCCCCTCCACCACAAAATACATTGCCAACCCCACACGTAAAATCAGAGTAGCATTCACAGCAGAAAACGGAACAGAGACCTAGGGCTCCATTCAGACCCGCTCACATGCAGCGAAAGTATGCAAATCCGCGATCGTATGGCAAGTCATTAGCACGTCCACTATGTCTTGGGGTACGATCGCGCTGTGTATGCAGACGCCCACCAGCTTGTTTTTAGACGCCCACTTATGCACGTCATCTCCAGGAAGTGTATGCAACCATGTAACATCGAGTACCATCGGAAGCCTACGCAGCTCTTGTGGGTGACCATACCGTACCGCAAGCACTGAAAAACAACCGTGTAATGTGTACTATGATGCTGCATCTTAATTATGCACGCCTCTGAAACGGCGTTAAGAAGCTCAGGCACGTCTGTGTTCGCACCACCACTCCCCGGTTTCCATCGACCATTCCCTGTCACCACCCATAAATGCCTTCTCCAGTCACTCATTCTAGCGAGGTGTCTATGCGCAGTGAGCAAAAAGCGCCCTTGCCTCACAGCCTGCGGGTGTCGTCTTCACCGCCGGCGACTAGTCGATGGGCGCATGCGCCTGGCATCTATCCTCCCTGTCAACGGCGCATAAGTGTCGGGCACACCCCCAAGAGTGAGGAAAAGGGTGACGTGTCTTATAGACACGCCCCCTTTTATGCGGCCACGTCCCATTTCCTAGCTTCGGCGCCCTGCCTGCCTGCCGCAGAGCTAGAGTGAACACTATGGGCCAAATGTAATAGGGTGAGAGTTTAGAAAAGTGAGAGTTTCTGACACTTTTTAAACTTTGCCAATGTAATAGAGTCCAAAAACAAAGTACCAGAGTGAACTTGCATATTTTTTTAGACTTAAAGAACTCTCACGATTTAAAATCTTATTCACATTTTGAAGATAAAACTCAACCAATGTGAAAGTTTACTGCTAAACTCTAACAGGCGGTCTCATGGGAATGCCTCCGTTTTGGCAGCCACCCCCCGGCCCGCCCACCAAAGGGGGCGAGCTGTCACTCAACATCGACAGCACGCCCCCTTTGGTACGAGACCTGGAGCGACGGATTGTCCGTCGTGCGCATGCGCTCTGGGCCACCATCGACCCGACTGCGAGCGCTCAGCGCTTGCGACCGAGTCTGAATCAAGCCCTCTATCAGCCCCAATTAGAGGATATCTAGGCTATTATATGATATGGTCTTTAAAGCCTCGAAATAAGTAGTGTAAAAAAAAAAAAAAAAAAAACACCTTCGTGTTTATAGAGTACAATACATATGACCGGGAAGACCCAGAGACGTGTGGCATCGGGGGAAACACTGTACGAGCGCCTGGCGCGGGTAAGGATGTGTGCTGGATGCTTTGGATACATATGTTTATTTTTTTCTGATTTTCCAACTGGTAATGCAGTTTGGTATCAATATAAAACAGACCAGGAGATAACTGGGAAAACCAGCATCGCATTACACAAACAACATAAAACCAGATGACAAGGCCACTACTTAGGAAGTGACTGGGTACTTCGCATAAGAGGAACCGTAACGGAGCGCATTTCAGGATGCAGCAAGGTAATATATAATGGGATTAAGCTGATCCGACCCTGTAATCCCCGTTTAACCCCTACCCTGCTGTACGGGCGCTTAATCGATGCTCTGCAAGTTCAGTCTCATTTACAGGTTAATCAACCTTTACAAGTGTATCATGTGCCGCTGGGAGCTGTTGTGCGTGTTCCCATAGGAAACGCTATTTATAGAAAGATTATTGCTCGCCACTCGCACCAGGACGACTGCTCTGACCTTTCCAGTGAATGTCAAAGGTCCGTTCTGAGAATCCGTGCCCCCCCGCCCCGCACCCCCCGCCGCTCTGTGCCAGTTACTTTGTCAATAGCTGTTTTGTATGAACAAGCAGCCCTCAGCCTTCATTACCGATTCTCGGCACATACTGCGGGGAAATCCTACAGCCGTGGGTCTGCGCTAGGGAGCCAACCAGCAAATGAAGACTGGAAAAGCGCGTTTAACCTATTCAGTGCCTAGGAAATGTAACACCGCTATCTGCAATGGGGATAATCAATCAAGGATTGTGCTGGCAAAATGTAAAAATATGCAACAAACTGATACAATTAATAACAGTTTTTATGCCGTCTTTCCACCATGATGACGAGCTCTAATAGATGTGACAACATTGCTGCTGCTATGATGATAATTAAAACATACATGTACAGTATACAGTGTGCGTATATATATATATATATATATATATATATATATATAATCAGCCATAACAGTACAACCAATGACCGGTGAAGTGAATAACATTGATTATATTGTTACTATGGCACCTGTCTAGGGGCCTGATTCAGAGCTGCTCGTAAGCGGCCGCTCGTTCGTTCTGAGCGATGTTTGCACAACTGCGCATGCGTACGGATCGTAATACGCATGCGCGAACCAGTCAGTGCGGCCGAAAATCGTTTGTTCGATAAACAGCGAATGCCTGCTATTTTGAGTGACAGGAGGAGGCGTATGTGGGTGGTAACAGGGGAAGGTGCTTGAAAACGGGGAGTGGAGATCAGAACGCAGGCGTGCTTAAAGGTCAAAACGGGCATTTTATGGGTGTGCATAATTAATACAGCAGCATCATCGACCACGTCACTGGGTTATTTTATAGTCAGAACTGCTCGAAAGATTGTGGAAGCAAAAACCAACCACAAGAATAGCGAGCAGTTCATACGCTGGTCAATGTACTCGATTAATCTAATAAATAGCGGACATGACGTAGGATGCGACCGGCCGGGGGGCGTAGTTTTCCAAAAAACGACCGCAAGTTTTGTTCGCTCGATCAGACCTAGAGGCTCATTTGAATAGCCACCCCTATTTTCTGAACGAGCGACCGCAAATAGCAACCGGCTCTGAATCAGGCCCTAGGGCTGGAATATATATGGCAATAAGTGAACGGTAAAGGTGCCTACACACATAGCGATATTTTACACGATTTGCCAGATTACGACAAATCGTGTAAAATATGCCCAAATCGTGAGTGTCCACTCACGATCATGATGCCAATGCGCGTCCCCGCTGGTCGTACGTCGCATCTTCAGATCTGCCCTACAATCTGGGACACGACAATCGGATGTGCGACACTTTTATATCTGTGTGCGTCCGAGTCTGTATACCAAGCACAACAGAACTTGGCATGAAAAAAAAAAGACATGGCCGCTGCATTGTAACACTTCCAACACACAGGGCCTGATTCAGACCCGCTCGCTAGGTGCGGCCGCTCGCTCCCAGCGTATGGAAATTCAGCTAAGTCAAGGCAGACGATCGCACAGCAAGGCATAAGCACGCCCACTATGTATTGGCGAGCGATCACTTTGTGTTTACAGACGCCCACCAGCCTGTCTTTAGCCGCCCACTAGCGTACGTCATCTCCAGGAAGTATATACAACCATCGGGAACCATCGGATCAGACCGCAGCGCTTGCGGTTGACTGTACTCTACCGCAAGCACTGCGAGCACTTCAGTGTAAAAATCAGCCAGGTGACGTGTACTCTGACGCTGCATGTTAATTATGCACGCCTCTGAAACGGCGTTGAAACACTCAGGCACGCCTGCGGCCGCAACTCCACTCCACCGTTACTGCTCGCCTGCTCCTGTTACCACCCACAAATGGCCTCTCCTGTCACTCACTCCACTGGGCTGTCTTGGCAGGGCGATCGCTCGTACTAGTTTGCGCACGCGCACTGCGAGCTGCAAGCATGCGCACATTAGCGAACATCGTCTGCAACGAGCGGCCGTTTGCTAGCGAGCGGGTCTGAATGAGGCCCAGAGTCTCAGACTTTGTCGCAGACAGATACACAAGTGTCACATATCAAATTAAATCAATGCAGTCGTGTGAAGCGATTTGTTGCATACTACTGCAACTAAGACACTCCCGAAAAGGGGGGGGGGTGTCCAAATGGGGAGGGGCGTGTCCAAGCAGGTAGAGGTGTGTCCTTGTGACAACACCCCCACAATTTGTCACACTTGGGAGCATGCCCATCACTTAAGGAGGTGCTGGGCTTTTCCCAAGCTCTCCCCTCACTGTTAATAGATAACTGGTCACCCGGTGGAGATCGGTCACCGCGACTTAGCCCACCTGCTGGACACTGCGACCCCGGGTGGGGAAGGCTCAGGCCAGGCTGTTTTAGTGAGGCTCCACTAGATGGGCAGGGTGCATTTTGCCCCTTTAAGATCGGGCAGGGCGCGGCGCCTCGCTAAAACAGCCTAGCGGGAACACTATGTATGCATGTACAGTGTGTCTATGTATGTCTGTCTGTGTATATGTATGCATGTACAGTGTGTCTATGTATGTCTGTCTGTGTATATGTATGCATGTACAGTGTGTCTATGTATGTCTGTCTGTGTATATGTATGCATGTACAGTGTGTCTATGTATGTCTGTCTATGTACGTCTGTGTATATGTATGCATGTATGTCTGTGTATATGTATGCATGTACAGTGTGTCTATGTATGTCTGTCTATGTACGTCTGTGTATATGTATGCATGTACAGTGTGTCTATGTATGTCTGTCTGTGTATATGTATGCATGTACAGTGTGTCTATGTATGTCTGTCTATGCATGTACAGTGTGTCTATGTATGTCTGTGTATATGTATGCATGTACAGTGTGACTATGTACGTCTGTCTGTGTAAATGTATGCATATGTGTATATGCATGTATTCATACAGTCAGGTGCAGAAATATTGGGACATTGACAGAATTTTCATATTTTGGCCTCTATTCACCACCACAATGGCTTTGAAATGAAACAAACAAGATGTGATTTACCTGCAGACTTTCAGATTTAATTTGAGGGTAATTACATCCAAATCAGGTGAACGGTGTAGGAATTACAACGGTTTCTATATGTGCCTCCCACTTTTTAAGGGGCCAAAGTAATGGGACAAACTAAACAATCCTAAATCTAACTTTCACTTTTTAATACTTTGTTGCAAATCCTTTGCAGGCAATTACAGCCTGAAGTCTGGAACGCATAGACATCACCAGACGGTGGGTTTCATCCCTGGTGATGCTCTGCCAGGCCTCTACTGCAAATGTCTTCAGTTCCTGCTTGTTCTTGGGGCATTTTCCCTTCAGTTTTGCCTTCATCAAGTGAAATGCATGCTCAATCAGATTCAGGTCAGGGGACTGACTTGGCCATTGCATAACATTCCACTTTTTAGCCTTAAAAAACTCTTTGGTTGCTCTTGCAGTATGCTTCGGGTCATTGTCAATCTGCACTGTGAAGCGCCGTCCAATGAGCTCTGAAGCATTTGACTGAATGTGAGCATATAATATTGCCCGAAACACTTCAGAATTCATTCTGCTGCTTTTGTCAGCAGTCACATCATCAATAAATACAAGGGAACCAGTTCCATTGGCAGCCATACATGCCCACTCCATGACACTACCACCACCATGCTTCCCACTGATGAGGTGGTATGTTTTGGATCATGAGCAGTTCCTTTCCTTCTCCATACTCTTCTCTTCCCATCACTCTGGTACAAGTTGATCTTTGTCTCATCTGTCCATAGGATGTTGTTCCAGAACTGTAATGGCTTTTTTAGATGTTGTTTGGCAAACTCTAATCTGGTCTTCCTGTTTTTGTGGCTCACCAATGGTTTACATCTTGTGGTGAACCCTCTATATTCACTCTTGTGAAGTCTTCTCTTGATTGTTGACTTTGACACATATACATCTACCTCCTGGAGTGTGTTCTTGATTTGGAAAGCTGTTGTGAAGGGGTTTTTCTTCACCAGGGATATAATTCTTCTGTCATCCACCACAGTTGTTTTCCATGGTCTTGCGGGTCTTTTGGTGTTGCTGAGCTCTCCGAAGCGTTCTTTCTTTTTAAGACTGTTCCAAACAGTTGATTTGGTCACACCTAATGTTTTTGCTATCTCTCTGACGGGTTTGTTTTGATTTTTCAGCCTAATGATGGCTTGCTTCACTGATAGTGACAGCTCTTTGGATCTCATATTGAGAGTCGTCAGCAACTGATTCCAAATGCAAATGTCACACCTAGAATCAACTCCAGACCTTTTACCTGCTTAATTGATAATGAAATAACGAAGGAATAGCCCACACCTGTCCATGAAATAGCTGTTTAGTTTGTCCCATTACTTTTGGCCCCTTAAAAAGTGGGAGGCACATATAGAAACTGTTGTAATTCCTACACCGTTCTCCTGATTTGGATGTAATTACCCTCAAATTAAATCTGAAAGTCTGCAGGTAAAGCACATCTTGTTTGTTTCATTTCAAAGCCATTGTGGTGGTGAATAGAGGCCAAAATCTGAGAATTCTGTCAATGTCCCAATATTTATGGACCTGACTGTATATCTCACAATTAAATAGTATTTATTACAAATACATGTATAAAAGATTTTAAAAATCAATATTAAAATACATAGTACAAGAACCAATGATGCATACACTTGTTCCTAATTTATAGGTTGGACCAAAATAATACTACTCGCTAGGACAACTCAATGTCCCAATATTTATGGACCTGACTGTATATATGTATATAAATATGTACACTTCTATGTATTTGTGTATATGTATGTAGGATTTGTATATGTATGTATTTATGTGTATACGAATATAGGATTTGTATATGGATGTGTATACGTATGTATGATTTGTATATGTATAGGTATGCATGTATGCATTTATGTGTATATGTATGTATGATTTGTATGTGTATAAGTATGAATGTATGTATATACACGCCAGTAGTAAGGAAACATGGGTGAGCCTGAGCCGTCAGCTGTGTACGTATGCCACTCTGAATTCAGCCTGCGGGCTGCAGAGATCTGGTGTCACCCGGAGACTTCTAAACACGGGCACATATCAGAGCCAAGTCCCAATCTAATAAACATGTCCGTGATGAATCCTCTGCAGGGGATAATTGTATTAAGTCTTCTCACAAGTCAGAGATCAGTCTGTCAGGAGCCGTTTCCCATCTCATATTTCTTAATGTCAGAAGATTCCTGGAACAGAAAAGGGCTCCGAGCTCAGCTCCCGCAAACAATCGCTGCCGAGCGAAACTACACATGCGGATTACTCCTCTGGGACTCCTGTAACATGGAGAACAATTAGGCCACGGACAACGTGGTAGGGAGATACAGAGCAGACTATAGTCTTTTCTTTCAATACAAGGATTTCAAAATAAATAAAGTTATAGTCTTGACCTCATATACACATCCACTGCATTTCACATATATAATACACACAATGCAACTAAATCTAGTACAATAGCATTAGAAGAAAAATAAATAGTAGAGACAGATTTGGGGGGGTTGGATTCAAGATGCCAGCACTTGGGATCCCGGCTGTGAAAACCCCGACAGGGTTAGGATACAGACACCTGTCGGTAGGTATCCTAACCCTTCTCCTCTTCCTACCCCTAACCCTCACTCCACGGTGCCTAAACCTAACCACCCCCCCAGTGCCTGTACCTAACCCTCCCCGCACCCTAAACCTAACCCTCCCCCACCAGTGCCTAACTCTAACCCTCCCCCACCAGTGCCTAACTCTAACCCTACCCCACTAGTGCCTAACTCTAACCCTCCCCCACTAGTGCCTAACCCTCCCCGCACCCTAAACCTAACCTCACCCCCTAGTGCCTAACCCTCCCCGCACCCTAAACCTAACCCTCCCCCACCAGTGCCTAACTCTAACCCTACCCCACTAGTGCCTAACTCTAACCCTCCCCCACTAGTGCCTAACCCTCCCCGCACCCTAAACCTAACCTCACCCCCTAGTGCCTAACCCTCCCCGCACCCTAAACCTAGCCCTCCCCCACTAGTGCCTAACTCTAACCCTCCCCGACTAGTGTCTAACCCTCCCCGCACCCTAAACCTAACCCTCCTCCACTAGTGCCTAACTCTAATCCTCCCCTACTAGTGCCTAACCCTCCCTGCACCCTAAACCTAGCCCTCCCCCACTAGTGCCTAACTCTAACCCTCCCCGACTAGTGTCTAACCCTCCCCGCACCCTAAACCTAACCCTCCTCCACTAGTGCCTAACTCTAATCCTCCCCTACTAGTGCCTAACCCTCCCTGCACCCTAAACCTAACCTCCCCTCCTAGTGCCTAACTCTAACGCTCTCCACACCCTAAACCTAACCTCCCCTCCTAGTGCCTAACTCTAACCCTCTCCACACCCTAAACCTAACCTCCCCTCCTAGTGCCTAACTCTAACCCTCCCTGCACCCTAAACCTAACCCTCCCCCACTAGTGCCTAACCCTAACCTTCCCCCACTAGTGCCTAAACCTAACCCTCCCCCACTAGTGCCTAACCCTAACCCTCCCCGCACCCTAAACCTAACCTCCCCCCAGTGCCTAAACCTAACCCTCCCCCACTAGTACCTAACCCTCCCCCACTAGTGCCTAACCCTAACCCTCCCCGCACCCTAAACCTAACCTCCCCCCAGTGCCTAAACCTAACCCTCCCCGCACCCGAAACCTAACCTCCCACCCATGTGCCTAAACCTAACCCTCCCCCACTAGTGCCTAACCCTAACCCTCCCCGCACCCTAAACCTAACCTCCCACCCATGTGCCTAAACCTAACCCTCCCCCACTAGTGCCTAACCCTAACCCTCCGCGCACCCTAAACCTAACCTCCCCCCCAGTGCCTAAACCTAACCCTCCCCCACTAGTGCCTAACCCTCCCCGCACCCTAAACCTAACCTCCCACCCATGTGCCTAAACCTAACCCTCCCCCTCCCCACACCCTAAACCTAACCTCCACCCCTAATGTCTAAACCTAACCGTCCCGGTACCCTAAACCCACCCCCTCCCCCACTATTGCCTAACCCTCCCCCTGACTCCGCTACTTACCTTCGGGATGCCGGCAGACGGGATTCTGACAGATGTCGAGATTTCGGTGCCGGTAGTCTATGCGTGATTATGACCGCATCCCCAATGGGGACCTCAACCAAATCACAGAAGACAGACATTTGCTGATCTCCATCAATCCCCCGTTGGATTCGAACAGGGCACCAATCACGTGGTAGAAAGCCACTGAAACAGGCTGACTGGATGAATATACCCAAGTATACGTCCAACCGCACAGTAATGAGGGGCAGAGCTGCAATGACTGTTTGCCTTTTAGGGCAACCAGGTCACCATCTTGCAATGACCATCTCATTCTCCAAACATAGACCCCATAGGAAACCTGTAGTTGGAGTTGAAGGCGGTGGTCCATCGGCATAGATCCAAGGACATGAAGGGTTTGGAAAAATTCTACATGGAGGATTGTTCAAAAAACTCGCCCCCAACGTGTTTTTCATCTCCAATAAATACAGGAGAAGGCTCAAGTTTAGTCATCCATGCCCGGAGGAGGTTGTACTGCTATAGTAGCGAAGAGCGAAACCTTCCAAAACCCACAAGGAATATGCAGTCATGTCTGGGAGACTGTTTCCAGACCCATGGCTGCTCGGAGTACGTACTTTATGTTTTTTTTTATAACGATCAGGATATAATTATGTAATTCATAATTAATAATAAATTTGCAAAACTAAAGTTGATTAGGACGCACTCTAAACTTACAAAATAAAAGATTTTGAGAACCACAGGGATAGGAGGGAGATATGGCAAAAACAAGAGGAGGGACGGTTATGAAATGAACAGTGAGTAATGAGCATTTCAGTCTCATATCCAACTACTATAGACAAGCAGCACTATAAACAACCACCACAATTAGCCTTCACAGACACACAGACAACGGAGTGCCAGCTCAAAGGCATTTGTACCATCGTAGAGGGACTGCTGTATTACACAAGCAGGTTGAGCAAAGGCCCAGAATCATGGCTCACAAATGACATAACGAGAGTCAAGAGCGATCTAACAAGAAGTACACTATACACTACTTACTGCAAAGGAAACACAAGACTCTGCCTTAGAGGGGTGTAATAAACCTGTGGAACTCTCAATCTCAGCCACACTCTGGTGGACACATACTCAACACCTGGTTACAGTGATCACATATAGAGCGTGAGAGACAACCTGTGCACAACCTGTGATCACCTGGCCATGGAGTGTGCTTCAGAATTATGGTCCAGCTGCTTAGTAATGTGAGGAGAGATTCAGACATATATTAGTACATACAATACAAATCTGGATGCAGAAAAGATTAATAGACCATGAAGCAGAGGGCCGGGACAGACCACGTTATAGAGAACATCTGCCGGTAACGGAGTACAAAATCCGGATAGGGAGGTGTATGGAGCATGGGTGGAAAGTTGACTAGTCGCTGAGTAGATATCATGGAAAGACAATGGGAAAAGAGAACCTGGGAAGTGAGCTGTGGAAATATCATCAACAAGCAGTGGATTAAGGGCCTGATTCAGATGTTCCACCACTGTGCATGCGCCGCCTCGGGCGTGCGCATGAGCTAGCCGCAGCGAGCGACGGCAGCTCCGTCGCTCCAGGACTCACTACAAGACGGGCGGCTGTCGATGTTGATTGACAGCTCGCCCCGTTTTGTAGGCGGGGAGGGGGGTGGCTGCACAAACGCAGGCGTTCCCTTAGGAACGCCTGCCGTTTGTGGGCGGCCCAACTGACATCACTCGTGATGTCGGTAGTGGACTTTCTGCTCTATTAGAGCAGGGAGTCCACTCTGGCTTGCGGGAGCCGAGACTCTCCTGCAGGGTCTCGATGCAAGCCCGATGGTCGCGATGATCGCGACCATCGCCAGGCCGCTCGCAATAGCTGTGGGTGGTCACCCACAGCTTTGCGAGCGGCCTGGAGGCCAAACAAAACCAACGCCCTGATTCAGAGCGAGCGCAAACAGCGAACTAATCTGAATCAGGTCCTAAGTCGTATAGGCAGGGCCAGCTCTACCCCTAGGCAGCTGCCGGGGGCGTCGGCAGCCGGAGGTTAGCCACTGAGTCTGCCTGTCACGAAATTAAGGATGTCTCCGAAAGTGGAAGTGGCTGGCTGATTGGGGGAAGTAGGCTAAAGTTTTGCCTAGGGTGCCGAGAAGCCTTGCACAGGCCCTGCGTACAGGTGCCGATTCTACAGTAATTAGGAGCTAATTTTACTGAGCTTCAGCAGCCTGGGCGCAGCGTGGATACTGCAAGCCGCACGGGCATAACAGCCAGCTCTACTCCTACATTGCATCTTCCAGCCAGGTCCATCGCGGCTCTACACCAGCCAGGCCCATCGCGGCTCTACACCAGCCAGGCCCATCGTGGTTCTACACCAGCTTCCACATTGTACCAAAATGGTTTTTCCAGGTGTGAATTTCTTCCCAATAAGCTGCATTTGCTCCTAACTGTAAACCAGCCCCGTAGTTGTGTACAGGACAATGAAAGCCACTTGTGCAAAGGCCCTGGACAGACCCCAGTGATAGCACAGGCTCCCCTAACCCACTCATTCAGTCATTTATCAGTATTGGTGTTATTTACTGCACAGTAGATATCAGTAGTGAGAGGAATTAATCTCTCCCAGCTGATGACAGAGGGTAAATACAGAGAATCCCATTAATGGGGTGAGAAACGGTTTACGTTCCCCTGTCACCACCATTAGGAGACTCCAAGTAACAAGCTCTTTTGAGGCAGAACCATTCTGATTCCAGGGGACCAGCAAGAACAAGGCCCCGGTCTGATCTTATGTCACTCTCCGTAAACGCCGAACTTCTCGTATACGTCAAATCAAGGTTAAAAGTTTTAATTTTCTAAGCCAAAACTAGCCAGGACCAAAAGACAATCATCTGCTAAAAGCCAGCTGGGAGATTCCATTTATTCTAACAGTACGACGTGTTCTGTCACCAAGGGCAACAAAAAGGACCGATTTGTTATCCGCGGGTACTTAACACATTACTTTTATGCTCCAAGGCTACAGGAATGAATACAATGGAACATGGCCTTAGGTCCACAGAGGAACCACATGTACGGAGCGCTCTCTCTTTCTGACGGCTATTCTTACAGGAGAAAGGGTGATACACACACGGAGACTCCTCTCCATCCCTGCTTTGTGTTATGGTGAAGGGGAAGCAGGAGCGTCATCAGCTATCATACGCCTCTAATCTGCGCAGTACCCGTTGTGGTAGATTTCAGGTATGGAGGGGTCACTATAGAGCCAGTCACATTAAGCCAGGGGTGCACGTGTCAGAGGTGCTGCACATGCGGGCAGGGTGTTAGGTTTAGGGTGCGGGGAGGGAGCGTTAGGGGGTAGAGCTGGGATACTTACCCACAGGTGTCAGTATCCTGACCCTTTTGGGATGCCGGCCTCGGGATTCTGAAACACCCCCCCCCTGAATGCAGCGACTTAATTTGTTTCTACCGTCCACTGCCAAAAACGTCATTGTAATTGTATCCACCAGTGGGAGGAGCCAGGATGAGGCGCCACAAAAGTAGGGTTTAAATACTGGTTACATTATAAGATCTCCTAAAGGCGCCCAACTGTCACTCACTACCTGTAAAGCATCATGTGCGTCATTATAAGTAGTTTCTATTAACATTTGTTCACCAAACCAGGTCTGTGACTTCTGGTCAATCCGAATTAATCATTTATTTACTTCTAAAGTAATAAACAGTTCTCTGCACTAGTACAGGACATAAGCAATAAACAGGAGCAGATCCTGAGAACGAACTACATGTACAGTAGCACAGAGGCAGAAAATCACAGGGTGATCGGATATGCAGCTGCACCAAGCAACCCTCATTACAAAAAGACCCTCACCCCAATCCAGAACATGGAAGTCTTAGGAGGGGGTATAACAGAGACATACATTTTACAAGCCCATTGCACCCCGCCAGCTGAAAAGTGCATGCAACACGAAGATGTACAGACGTCTTTTATACCATGATAACTTGCATGGGAACAGCTCCTGTTTAGGGGGTAGTTCATGAAATGCCCAATTGCAATGGCTGCTACGGAGAAGTCACCGGGAGAAAACTTTTAATGACTGCAGCAGGAAAGCGCTCGAGAGCTCTACATCTCAGCAGGTAACCCGGGGTAATAGCACACGCAGCAGATTGTACAGCCCCCCGATCTGCTTCGCTACTTCCATAGACAGGACACTGATTACAGCTGTAAAATCCAAAAGCTGCCAACTAGACTGCGGAGGATCCTACATTTTAAATTATAGATACATGGTTTCTATAATTAAACTGCACCCGGATTATGTTTTTCTATCAGCTGGGGAACATGGCGAGCGGGCCATGCTTTAATCCATTCTCTGCCATTCTATATTACACAGTTTTCTAGACTCTACAAGACTATTAAACATAATAATGGTAAAGAGACTATAGATTTCTAGACATAGCACTGTATATTGTCACACAGTATATTAATCTAATTTATGCTAAAAATATTTTTACAAGCACCCGCGATGGTCGCTGATTTTTCCCACAGGATTTAAAAATGATAATATTAATAATGGAAAAAAACAAATATATTGCGGCCGCTTTATATTCTGGCGACGCACAGACATACTTATTGCTGGCCAACGACGACAGGGTGACTTGTGCTGGCTTAGCCTACTGTACAGACTTTTCTTTTGTTTGCCGCGAGCCAGGTCCCGTGCACCGCTTCATGAGACTGCGCCGGTTCATTTCATACGCGCCACTTGTACATATGTGTGCAACGGTGTCCGAATCTGCGTATGAAGTCGTAAGATGCAGCGATGGCAGCTTTTTTTTCACGCCAAGTTGGGTTGTACAGATCCAGACTCAGCCGCACACAGATGTACGAGTCTCGCATGTTAAATGAATCAGTGCGGTTTCGTGAAGTGGTTTTGTCACGCAGTCTAGCAAAACAAACAAAACGCTAAACTGCACAGCGCTGCAGGAGACTCGCGCCGCGTGGAGTATTGAGACTAAGGGCTGAATTCAATTTGGAGCGGAACACCGTTTTCGGCTAAACTGTTTCGCCGATGACGACATTTTCGCCGATTCCACTTATCTCCGTATTCAATTTCTCCGACTTTTTCGCCGGTGCGCAAAGTTTGCGTATTGTAACCAGCGGAAAAAGTTTCGCCAATGGATATCCAGCGGAAAAAAAATGCAGAATCGGGGTTTTGGGGTGCAAAATTGCGGCAATCCCCTTAAGCCCTTTTTACACCCCCCTTAACGCTGATTGCATCAAAAAACGCTTAAAACCCCCACAAAGGACACCCCAAAAGAGAACTTTGAAAAAATGGGCGAAAAAAATTAAAGTGAAGGTACAAATTTAAAAACTAGCGAAATAAATTTTGGGGGTGTCTAGCCGCCTGCCGCGCTGTGCGGTTTAGCGTTTTGTTTGTTTTGCTAGACAGAGATTACTGAAGGCGCGTTTTTGGCGCTATTTAATACTTGACTTTAGCAACTTGAAAATATGGTTGCACCCATTTTCATGTACCCCAAATGTGATGGGAATACATATTTTCTCCCGAAAAAGTTGCAAAATGCTTCACCACTTGCTCAAAAACGATAAATAGCACCTATTGAGACCATTTAAAAACCCCAGATACCTTCCACCAGGGCTAATCGGGGGTACCCATAGTGATCCCCCACGTCAGAGCATCTTTTGGGGGGTGTCAGGCTGATTTCCCCAAAAACAACAGGACTTTCACAGATTTCCATTTCACCTGGCCCCGTTTTCGCACATTTGCAATTGAATGTGGGGATACGCGCGCGATACTTTTTCGGACGCAAAACCTCCGATGACGGCAAAAAGTCTGGACTCTGACTTTTTGCTCCAAATTGAATACGGGCCTAAGTGTAGGAGGACACACCTGTATATACATGTATGCACCAATCAATACAGGAGGCTTCACGTCTGTCTTATGGTATGAGACTTACTTACCAGCAGTAAAATCTCCTGTTAGGTCTATAAACGCGTGGGAGTGAGGCGCAAACATCTCACGTGTTGTATTCAGAGTCGCTGTTACAAGTAGGGTCCTAGAAAAGAAAACAATGATTCAGAATGTGAATATTCCCTTTCCTGTATTCTCACCCATCTTCCAGTACTTAATATGCACCGCTAACCGTGTTCATTCTAGCACCCTGCACCAGTCACAACCCCGTGCAGTTCCTCTTTCCTGCCTGGGGTGTCGCCCTCTGCTCTGGTGCTTCTAGCAGACTCAGCTGATGCAACAACCTGCTGATATACAGCCCAGTGTGTGCTAGAAGCACCAGATCAGAGAGTGACACCGCAGGCAGGAGAGAGGAACTGCTCGGGTTGTGGCCGATGCAGGGTGCTAGAATGAACACTAGAACATTAAGCTCCTCATGTTGTATAGTGCCTGGTACGGACTGTAATTATTTCTCTGCTCATTTCGAAATCCCAATCGTACAATTTTTGCTTAAAAAAATTGTAACACCAAATCTCTAAATTAAACGTTGCAGAATATGATTTTATCTAATGAGGTTCATAATAATAAACATCTGTACGGGAAGGTTTTATGACCATTGCTGAGAGTGGAGAAAACAAATGTGTTTTTTTATTTTTTTATTTTAGACATTACACATTATAGGGGTGTGATAACAATTCCCACCTCCAGTGCACCCCATCTCATTTATCAGATATTGGTTTAGGAGCAAACATGAAGTTCGTGTCCCTGTAGATTAGATTGTGAGCTCTTCTCTCATGTGCTTTTCCTTCCCTCACTAATACCATCATCTCCCCCATGCCAGCAACGGCACCAAACCTTTGGGTTCTGCCATCCT
This sequence comes from Taudactylus pleione, assembly GCA_031769625.1. NCBI lineage: Eukaryota > Metazoa > Chordata > Amphibia > Anura > Myobatrachidae > Taudactylus > Taudactylus pleione. Next base: position 1,890,264 of record JAUIMM010000883.1, read on the forward strand.
GCTGCTTATCTGTGTATTAGATAACAAAAAAAGAAAGCAAGCAGCGCTAATCATGGCAAAATGCACAACAATATATCTCACAATTAAATAGTATTTATTACAAATAAATGTATAAAAGATTTTAAAAATCAATCCACACCTGGATGTGGATCTTAAACCTATCAAGGACTTATCAAGAACCTACTATCACGCTTGAACCAGGACTGGACTTCAAAACTTACCATCGCTACTCCAAAATTTGGGACATTTTTTAATTTGCCAAATATAAAGGACTCTACCAACAAGACAACGCTTACTGGTGAGGAATTTACAACCCCCCATTAATATTGGGATAACAACCACTATTGAATACGGGACTGTTCCTCCAGCGGTGTGGAATTGGGAGACCTAGTACATGGCCTATACTCCAGCATGCTTACATGCCATTTTATTCTAGCGAGTAGTATTATTTTAGTCCAACCTATAAATTAGGAACAAGTGTATGCATCATTGGTTCTTGTACTATGTATTTTAATATTGATTTTTAAAATCTTTTATACATTTATTTGTAATAAATACTATTTAATTGTGAGATATACAGTCAGGTCCATAAATATTGGGACATTGACAGAATTTTCATATTTTGGCCTCTATTCACCACCACAATGGCTTTGAAATGAAACAAACAAGATGTGATTTACCTGCAGACTGTCAGATTTAATTTGAGGGTAACTACATCCAAATCGGGTGAACGGTGTAGGAATTACACCGGTTTCTATATGTGTCTCCCACTTTTTAAGGGGCCAAAAGTAATGGGACTATCAACTCAAAAGCTATTTCATGGACAGGTGTGGGCTATTCCCTCGTTATATCATTATCAATTAAGCAGGTAAAAGGTCTGGAGTTGATTCTAGGTGTGACATTTGCATTTGGAATCAGTTGCTGTCGACTCTCAATATGAGATCCAAAGAGCTGTCACTATCAGTGAAGCAAGCCATCATTAGGCTGAAAAATCAAAACAAACCCATCAGAGAGATAGCAAAAACATTAGGTGTGGCCAAATCAACTGTTTGGAACATTCTTAAAACGAAAGAACGCACTGGAGAGCTCAGCAACACCAAAAGACCCGGAAGACCACGGAAAATAACTGTGGTGGATGACAGAAGAATTATATCCCTGGTGAAGAAAAACCCCTTCACAACAGTTGGCCAAATCAAGAACACTCTCCAGGAGGTAGGTGTATATGTGTCAAAGTCAACAATCAAGAGAAGAAGACTTCACAAGAGTTAATATAGAGGGTTCACCACAAGATGTAAACCATTGGTGAGCCACAAAAACAGGAAGACCAGATTAGAGTTTGCCAAACAACATCTAAAAAAGCCATTACAGTTCTGGAACATCCTATGGACAGATGAGACAAAGATCAACTTGTACCAGAGTGATGGGAAGAGAAGAGAAGGAAAGGAACTGCTCATGATCCAAAACATACCACCTCATCAGTGAAGCATGGTGGTGGTAGTGTCGTGGCGTGGGCATGTATGGCTGCCAATGGAACTGGTTCCATTGTATTTATTGATGATGTGACTGCTGACAAAAGCAGCAGAATGAATTCTGAAGTGTTTCGGGCAATATTATATGCTCATATTCAGTCAAATGCTTCAGAACTCATTGGACGGCGCTTCACAGTTCAGATGGACAATGACCCGAAGCATACTGCAAAAGCAACCAAAGAGTTTTTTAAGGCTAGAAAGTGGAATGTTATGCAATGGCCAAGTCAATCCCCTGACATGAATCCGATTGAGCATGCATTTCACTTGATGAAGACAAAACTGAAGGGAAAATGCCCCAAGAACAAGCAGGAACTGAAGACATTTGCAGTAGAGGCCTGGCAGAGCATCACCAGGGATGAAACCCAGCGTCTGGTGATGTCTATGCGTTCCAGACTTCAGGCTCTAATTGCCTGCAAAGGATTTGCAACAAAGTATTAAAAAGTGAAAGTTAGATTTAGGATGTTTAGTTTGTCCCATTACTTTTGGCCCCTTAAAAAGTGGGAGGCACATATAGAAACCGTTGTAATTCCTACACCGTTCACCTGATTTGGATGTAATTACCCTCAAATTAAATCTGAAAGTCTGCAGATAAAGCACATCTTGTATGTTTCATTTCAAAGCCATTGTGGTGGTGAATAGAGGCCAAAATATGAAAATTCTGTCAATGTCCCAATATTTATGGACCTGACTGTATTGTTGTGCATTTTGCCATTATTAGCGCTGCTTGCTTTCTTTTTTGATATCTATCTGTATGTGGAGTTGACTCCTCCCATTTAACAGCAGCTGCTTTTTAGAACAACATCCCTTAATAGCGCCCGAATGCACCTTATTGATATCTGTGTATTAGGGCTGAGGCTGCAGCAACGTTTATAAACCTTGTCCTGCAATGTTCTGTACTGTTTTGTGTTTGTTCTGTTCCTGTTTATGTACTGTACGTTGTAAGGCTCTGCAGACCCCTTGTGGCGTCATAAATAAAGGATAATGATAATTAGAGTCTCTCTAGCACCAACATAAGCGCAATGGTCCCATAGAAGGAAATAATCACTGTTAACATTATGGCTATATTGTACTAGTTTACCAGACCTTTCCCTATGGTTCTTTTAAATGAAGGTTATAAGGATGACTTTATAGCGAAGGAGGCGAGTATCTGCGCTGTTTCCTAAAATTAAAGCTTTATACAATATAAAGCACAGGGATCTCAGGTGCACTTGGAAAAGGCACTATTTACTGAAATACTTTATAACAGAAGACTTGTATCCATGCACGGGAGATACCTAAAGGATCAGGTGTTATCATGGCTAGAACAGAACAGATGTCGCCCCGCCTGGGATGGGCATGGGGATGGTGAGGAAAGACGGTCACCTGGGAATAACCAAACAGATGACCCTTCTGACTTTATACATTAGAGGGTTTATATGTCCTATGATGGCAGCCAGCCTCTACATAGGGAGGCGTAAGACGGAAGCCCTTATCACGCGCTCCTTCACCCTGGCAAAGAGGGTGAACGCTCCACCCGTCACCTGACAGCGCTTAAGCTCAGAAGACGCAGAATGTAACGACTTCTTGGTGTAATCGCTCCCATGTGATTTGGGAGCAGTGTCTCCACTTCACTTCAATATACCAGCGCAGAAGAGCGCTTATTGGCGGTCCCCCGTCTGTGACTTCATCCAAATGCCGCTACAGAGCCCTTCCCTGGTGCACATCCGTGCGTCCGAATGTGCAAGCGCTGAGACGCCCGCTGTCAATGTCTGCAGACGCTGAAACGCAGATGGGGGCGTCTTTACACTATGGCAGGGCAGTTTCCCCGAACGAGTATGGCCTCCTATGTGAGCGGAGGAGCGTCTGTACACAACCGTTTTCAGAGACGCACCCTGTGCGCACACTGACTGTACGCATGCGCAGAAGAAAAAATATCACTTCACCGCGCCCGGCACCAGCACTGCGCGTGCGACATAGAATCCGTCTCTATGTACTCGCAGGACCATGCTCACTGTGCACCTGATGAACTTCCTGTGACATCATTAAGCTGCCAGCTTGCAGTACATTGGCTCTGAAAGACCACATGACATCAGCCTCTTATTTAAAGAACTCTTAAGACATTTAACAGACACAGAAACGGACGGGCAAAGCTTCATAGCTAGTTTGTCTCAATATTATAATGTCTGTTAGTAACTATAGCTTGTAGTAAGAATTAAGCTCACTCTGTACTATTAATGTTACATTTTACAAAGCTGTATGATAGCTTTAAAATACAAACCATACACAATTTTAGCAAGAAAAAATAAATAAAAATAAAACAAAAACACGGTGCTCTCTCTTCATCCCGACGCAGTGTAACGCTCGTCCCGCATAATGAGCCGATAATGAACAGCTTCTAATGTTCATTTATAGGACGTCAAGAATGAGACGTCCCTTCCGGCAAAAACACTTCTTGAAGAGGCTGCATGAGCGGATTTGATTTATGCTCATGCAGCCTCTGATTTCAAAAACGCTTCATGCGGTAAATGTCCCATCAATCCTGGAAAAGCTCGAGGAATCGACCGCGAGTACAACAAAGCTCCGAGAAAGACAACACGAGAGAGGGAACAGGCGGAACCGCTGATAGAAAGCGATAAGACTCGGTCTGCATCAACTGAATGAATTTTCATTAGAATATATTACCCAGCCTGGAAGAGACAGAGACAAATGTGACAGCTACATAGACGCGGTAATCTGCGCCAGAGCAGTCAGACAGGAATAAGTACTAATGTTATGTTTTAACGCATTAAAGCAGGGGGAAGGCTTAAGGTTGTGTTTCCTCAGTTCACATAACAATCGTCAGCACTAAGACATCGCTGAGGTACGCCGTGCCTCATGCCTCCTGATTTCTACTATTTGCTAGTGAATGGATAGGACGCTGTTCCATGGATTCTGGTCCAGCCCGTACATGATCTCCTCTATTACATTACACCACAGCGATGTCACTAGCTCCTAGTCACCTGAAAAGATGCGTCCTCAGAAATATCACCTTAGTCAGCAGAACAGAGGCTTCTGCTACATGGGCAAATGGAGACTTAAAGAGAAAAAAGAAGCAAGCAAGAGACTGTGGGCCCGATTCATTAAGGATCGCAACCGCGAACGCAGATTGGCACCGCAGTGCGCGTGTGTGAGTTAGCTTTGCGATCGCACTGCGATCACCTATGCTGATAAGAACCCATCGCAGAGTGAGTGACAGGCTGTGAGCGTTTTCCTGGTGGAGAAGGGGGAATGGTTGGGGAAACTCAGGCTTGCCTGTCCATTTGAATGCCGTTGCAAAATTAGCCACTGCGACGGCATACGCAGCTTGAGTACTCACTGCGTGCCACGAGGTTAGCAATTTCTGAGTAAAGTCTGGCCTGTTGTAACTGTGTGTGAGGGGCCGATGTTACTCGATGTTCCCGATGTATTTACAGGACTGCAAGGTATTATGGATGTGAGATAGCAGTAGTCGGCGTCTCTATGCTGTGGCTGATGTTACAGATGTATACACAGGACTGTGAGGCATTACGGATGTGAGATAGCAGTAGTGGGCGTCTCTATGCTGGCTGAGCTGTGGCTGATGTTACAGATGTATACACAGGACTGTGAGGTATTACAGATGTGAGATAGCAGTAGTGGGCGTCTGTATGCTGGCTGAGCTGTGGCTGAAGTTACAGATGTATACACAGGACTGTGAGGTATTACAGATGTGAGATAGCAGTAGTGGGCGTCTCTATGCTGGCTGTGCTGTGGCTGATGTTACAGATGTATACACAGGACTGGGAGGCATTACGGATGTGAGATAGCAGTAGTGGGCGTCTCTATGCTGGCTGAGCTGTGGCTGATGTTACAGATGTATACACAGGACTGAGGTATTACAGATGTGAGATAGCAGTAGTGGGTGTCTCTATGCTGGCTGTGCTGTGGCTGATGTTACAGATGTATACGCAGGACTGTGAGGTATTACAGATGTGAGATAGCAGTAGTGGGTGTCTCTATGCTGGCTGTGCTGTGGCTGATGTTACAGATGTATACACAGGACTGTGAGGTATTACGGATGTGAGATAGCAGTAGTGGGCGTCTCTATGCTGGCTGAGCTGTGGCTGATGTTACAGATGTATACACAGGACTGTGAGGTATTACAGATGTGAGATAGCAGTAGTGGGCGTCTCTATGCTGGCTGTGCTGTGGCTGATGTTACAGATGTATACACAGGACTGTGAGGTAATACAGATGTGAGATAGCAGTAGGGGGTGTCTCTATGCTGGATGAGCTGTGGCTGATGTTACAGATGTATACACAGGACTGTGAGGTATTACAGAAGTGAGATAGCAGTAGTGGGTGTCTCTATGCTGGCAGTGCTGTGGCTGATGTTACAGATGTATACACAGGACTGTGAGGTATTACGGATGTGAGATAGCAGTAGTGGGCGTCTCTATGCTGGCTGAGCTGTGGCTGATGTTACAGATGTATTTACAGGACTGTGAGGTATTACAGATGTGAGATAGCAGTAGTGGGTGTCTCTATGCTGGCTGTGCTGTGGCTGATGTTACAGATGTATACACAGGACTGTGAGGTATTACGGATGTGAGATAGCAGTAGTGGGTGTCTCTATGCTGGCTGAGCTGTGGCTGATGTTACAGATGTATACACAGGACTGTGAGGTATTACAGATGTGAGAAAGCATTAGTGGGTGTCTATGCTGGCTGAGCTGTGGCTGATGTTACAGATGTATACACAGGACTGTGAGGTATTACAGATGTGAGATAGCAGTAGTGGGTGTCTCTATGCTGGCTGTGCCGTGGCTGATGTTACAGATGTATACACAGGACTGTGAGGTATTACAGATGTGAGATAGCAGTAGTGGGTGTCTCTATGCTGGCTGTGCTGTGGCTGATGTTACAGATGTATACACAGGACTGTGAGGTATTACAGATGTGAGATAGCAGTAGTGGGAGTCTATGCTGGCTGTGCTGTGGCTGATGTTACAGATGTATACACAGGACTGTGAGGTATTACAGATGTGAGATAGCAGTAGTGGGCGTCTCTATGCTGGCTGAGCTGTGGCTGATGTTACAGATGTATACACAGGACTGTGAGGTATTACAGATGTGAGATAGCAGTAGTGGGTGTCTCTATGCTGGCTGTGCTGTGGCTGATGTTACTGATGTATACACAGGACTGTGAGGTATTACAGATGTGAGATAGCAGTAGTGGGCGTCTCTATGCTGGCTGAGCTGTGGCTGATGTTACAGATGTATACACAAAACTGAGGTATTACAGATGTGAGATAGCAGTAGTGGGTGTCTCTATGCTGGCTGAGCTGTGGCTGATGTTACAGATGTATACACAGGACTGTGAGGTATTACAGATGTAAGATAGCAGTAGTGGGCGTCTCTATGCTGGCTGTGCTGTGGCTGTTGTTACAGATATATACACAGGACTGTGAGGTATTACAGAGGTGAGATAGCAGTAGTGGGCGTCTCTATGCTGGCTGTGCTGTGGCTGTTGTTACAGATATATACACAGGACTGTGAGGTATTACAGATGTGAAATAGCAGTAGTGGGTGTCTCTATGCTGGCTGAGCTGTGACTGATGTTACAGATGTATACACAGGACTGTGAGGTATTACGGATGTGAGATAGCGGTAGTTGGCATCTCTATGCTGGCTATGCGACGGCATTGCAAACGCATTCATTCGAATATTTTCGCAGCAGGTCTGCAAGCGTATTCGCAACTGCGATCCGTAGTAAGTCAGGCCCTGTAATCTTTACCTTCTTTCCTTTCAGGACAGCTCTGCACACTGCCATATTTCTGTTAAAGTCTGTCCCTCGACTTCCTAACAGCAAAGCATCAACATTTAATCATTAATCCCACGCAAAAACGTATCTGTCAGATTAGGGGTAGGCAATGTGCGCCCCACACCTGCTGTGAAACTACACATCCCAGCATGCCCTGCCAAAACACTACCATGCTCTAAGAGAAAAACTGTGGCAGGCCATGCTGGGATGTGTAGTGATACACGTTGCCGACCCCTGTGCTACATCACAAAATGGGCAAGTTACCACCCAGAGGAGAGGTTAGTAATGGGTAGGGACGGGGGCTGTACACATTGGCATTGAGAGGCCGGACTGTTGGCAGAACAAGTGTGTTAGAAGGCAGGGACTGACCCCGGTTGCCCTGTGGTAGGGGCAGTAAAAATAAGCATAGGATGACAAATGCAGGGACTGCAGAGGGACTGATTGAAGGTACCTGAGTGGCTGCACAGAGGTGCTGCAGGGTAATTCCTGGGGGGAATATACAGACGTCTTACAGTACAGTGGTGGGGGCTGCACACAGAAGGGTAAGAGAGGGGGGAGCATGATTTTTACAGGGCAGGACAAGGAATTCATTTATCAGGAAGAATTATTTGGCCTCCTCTGACGGGAGGGGAAAAAGTAGGAAAGTAGGAAAGTTATTATTTTTTTAGTACAAAAACAGACTTGTAATAATTACTATATGCAGAATGCGCATTCATACGGATCAGCTAATAAATCACCCCGTTATATCCTCCATCGTAACCCACCAGGGAAAGAACTTATCACGGCTGCAGCTTTAAGTCAGAGGTTCCGTGTAACGGGGAGGAGAGCGGCGGGATTCCATCCTGGGAGATCTCATTGACTTCTCATATTTTAATCGACTGCACTCAACGTGGCGGTAACGAGAAGAACAATAGCCCAGGGGAAATATGGAAGACACTACACATTGCGAGTAAGCACAGGCTCCGCGGACGCCGTATACATTATGCAAGAGCTGTCAAAGGACTGCAAGCACCTACAGCGAGAGGCACATAAGCGCTCGCCAAGATATGCTGCCGTACATAAATAGATTTGCTCCAATTCATTAAGGGTGACAAGCAACTTGCTAAACCTCTTCTACCAAAACAACGGGCTGACTGCCAGGAACTGCTGGGGGGAAATGTCTTCTGCACAAAAAGACTCGCACTACACAGACACGTGCGATTATTATTCTATGTAACAGGGGCCTGGCGGCACAGCCTCTAATGGTCGCAAGATTTGCAGCATGACAAAACGACAATAAATGTTACAATATATATATATATATATATATATAAATATATATACACACACACATACATACATATATACATATATATACACACACACATACACACTTAGGGGCAGAGTCAATTCTACATGGTTTAACGCCCTGGAGTTATTCAATTATCAGGCAATTTCCCAAGGCTGTAAAACCGCGGCTAGCCCTCGTCAGCCCATAGATTCGGGTTAAGGGGTCTATTTACTAAGCCTTGCAATGAGATAAAGTGGACGGAGATAAAGTACCAGCCAACCAGCTCCTGGCATTTTTCAAACACAGCCTGTGGCTTGACAGTTAGGAGCTGATTGGTTGGTACTTTGTCTAGTTGTCATCTGGGCAGCTAACTTGCTAATGCACACAAGAGAGAGGACTCATGGGAGCGCAGTGGGCGTGTATATAGACTTCCGTGCTATTATAAGTGCGTATGACGATGGGAAGCCCGTTTCTGCCGGATCTTTTGAGCACGGGGTAGGTGAAACCAGCCAGAAACCAGCCATGGCGAGTGTAGCTGTGCACAAGAAAACAGTGGGTGGTGCCGCTATGCGCATGTGGGTGCTCGTGTTAGCGGAACGTAGTAACGTAGCTTGTCGCACCTCAGGCCCGGGGGCCGTATAAGGCCCCCGGAATAATTTGGTCTGGCCCTCTGAGCTTTTTTCTGCTAGCCTCATCTGTCTAGCAGGGTGCTTAGAATGGCAGTGCCATCTGGAGTGTCCTTAGGACACTTCAGACGGTCACACCTCTGCCCTTATAGCTCCCTGCAGCATCTTCAGGATGCTCCGGGCATTGCTGCAGAGATAGAGGGGTATATTTACTAAAGTGCAGGATTATAGAAATGGAGATCTTGCCCATAGCAACCAACCAGATTCTATTTATTAATGTAGCACATTCTAAAGATAATCTATAGAATCTGATTGGTTGCTGTGGGCAACAAATGAACTTTAGCAAATATACCCCAGAGTCTTTGTCACTCGAGTGAACATGTGGAGAGCTCAAACATGGCGCCCTGCGCCGACAGACGCCCTTTGTCCATACATCTGTATATACCGGGCAGAGACCATGGGAGCGAGAACTATACCATCAGCACTCCAGCCAAGGTTCCCGAGTACACTGACCAGGTAATACAGACAGGACCACACAAATGCCGGGACATCGATTAAAACTCCTGCGCCAGAAAAGAAGCGCAGAACTTGCTGCAGGCGCTATGAGTATATCGGACATTAAACAGTCACAAATGTGGGCTGTTCAGTGGCAAACGAATGACATATTTAACAAAAATCTGACATTATAGACAAAGAAGGGGAACATGGAACAACCACACAGGCCAGCATCAGGAGGCCCCTTACACAGGATAGCACACAGGCGCTATCTAACGTCTCCCTGTACATGTCACGCAGGGAAGGGAACGCTGTTCTCAGGCATAGAGCGGTATCCAATTAGCACCGAACATTGTTCGGGCGCTAATTGACCCCCGCGATTGGCGAAAAACTGGAATTTTTCGCCGATTATCCCCGTTCAAAATAATAGGATAGTTCTCCCGAAAACACAAAGGTGCACCGATAAGCTCGCGGACCTATGTGTTTTCGCCTTTTTTCAGGTGAAAAAAATGGCAGTTATCGTGGATTCTTTTTCGGGTCCTGAAACCCCCCCCCCACGATAACGGCTCACGTCAGGCCGACTTCGGGGCTAATTGGATAGCCCCAGGCGTGGTAAATAGCAGCGGTAATTTACAGTGGCCAATTGGATACCCCCCATAAATGGATGACTTATCACAGACTGCACTCCTAAACGATCAGGCTGCTGAGATATGGGAAGGACTTATGTACGCAATTATTGATGATATCACATTGTATACAGATAGAAAATACAAAATCCAACAATAAATAACTAGGTTAGCCTACAAGTGTGGTAGGGATTCGCCATGTTGGTAATAGAGCAATCCTAAAAGAGAGAGAGAGATAAAATCCTCTCACAGACAGCGTCCCACTATTAGCCAGGTTTATTACACGTCTGCGATGCTAACACATGCCCCATATCATACATATTATATGTGTACAAACATTGCTTAGTGACTCATTATAGCAAGTATAAGAATTAATTTATTAAATCGATCGCCACAGATAGCAGAACCATAACATTCCATGCCTGGGACCCCTGCGGGTCAGAAGCCCCCTCCCCGGCTGGCACATGCGAATCACACCCTGGAAACGGAATGCAAAGTTCCGCATACTGTATACAGCTGGTCTATTCCGTTGCATGCAAAGCTTCTATAGGCGAATCACTATATATTTAGTGCAGTGTACACTATGTAGACAAAAGTGATTGGACAGCAAATAGATCATCGAGATGTTATTGGTGTCAGTACTTTGCAGGCCCACCACGTGCAGTGATTACTGCAGACGCCCTTCTCGGCACACTGCCCACAAGTCCTTGGACAGCTGCAGGCGGTATGTTTTGCCATTATTCTGCCTTATGTACAGTGAGCAACTGTGACACTGAGGAAGGTCTAGTCGGCCTAGAACGCAAACGTTGCTGCAATTCATCCCAGAGGTTCTCAGTGGGGTTAAGATCTGGACACCGAGTTGGCCAGTCCATCCAGGTTACCGAATATTCTGTATACCAGTCCAGCGTCACCCTGGAAACATGACAGGTGGATTTGTCGTCCTGATAAAATATGAGATATGGTAAGAACTTACCCTTGTTATCTCTATTTCTACGAAGTCCATAGGGTTCCACAGGATACCTTGGGGTATAGGTGTGACGTCAGTCGCAGGGCACCAAAGAGTTAAGCTTTCAGCCTCCCAGGATGCACTAGGTCCCCCTCCTATACCCCGCCCCCGGGCCAAGGCACCTCAGTTAGTTACCAAGCCATAGGCCGGAGGAGGAGAAGGAAGAGAGAGAACAAAGATCTGGACACATACAAGAATCACATTCTCACCAGAGGGAGACGGAAAACCGGTGACCAGAGCAAAGCCCATCTGCAGCACAGGTGCGACAGGGCGGGAGTCCTGTGGAACCCTATGGACTTCGTAGAAATAGAGATAACAAGGGTAAGTTCTTACCATATCTCATATTTTCTACTTCAGGGTCCATAGGGTATCCACAGGATACCTTGGGGATGTCCCAAAGCAGTATCCTTTAAGGGTGGGGACGCTCCTGTGCAGAAAGGAGAATCCGCCGCCCGAAGGAAGCATCCCGAGAGGCGAAGGTGTCAAACCTGTAATACCTCACGAAGGTATGGACAGAAGACCACGTAGCAGCCTTGCAGATCTGAACTGCCGAGGCACCACGTCGAGCTGCCCACGAAGGACCCACAGACCTAGTGGAATGAGCCTTCAGAGAAGGAGGGACCGGTAGGCCTTCATGAAGATAAGCTTCAGAAATAGCCATACGGATCCAGGCTGCCAAAGTTTGCTTTGAAGCAGGCCAACCCTTTTTACGGAAGCCATAGAGGACAAACAAAGCGTCCGACTTCCTAAACGAAGAAGTGCGGTCAACATAAGTCCTTAAGGCCCGCACAACATCCAAAGAGGCCTCACCCACGGAAAGACCCGGTGAGTTAAAGGCCGGAACAACTATTTCCTCATTAACATGAAACTGGGAAACAGCTTTGGGAAGAAACTCGGGCCGAGTGCGGAGCACTGCCCTGTTCCCATGAAAAACCAAGAAAGGGGGTCTACAAGAAAGAGCCCTTAATTCAGAAACACGTCTGGCCGAAGCAATGGCCAGAAGGAAAACAGTCTTAGCTGTTAGCCATTTAATATCCACTGAGCCCAGTTGTTCAAACGGCGGTCCTTGGAGAGCCCTCAGGACCACAGCCAAATCCCAAGGCGCCACAGGTGAAACAAAGGGCGGCTGAATATGGAGAACACCTTGCATAAAGGTGCGCACATCCGGGATTGTAGCAATCCTACGGTGAAACCAGACAGATAGGGCCGAAACCTGTACCTTCAAAGAAGCAAGGCGAAGCCCATGATCTAGTCCCGCTTGCAGGAAGGCGAGAATCCGAGACAGACGAAACTCCCGCGGTGCATAACCTCTCGGTCGACACCACTGGAAGAACGTATGCCACACGCGATGGTATATCCTCGCGGAAGACGGTTTCCGAGCTCGTAACATGGTACGCACCACAGAGCTGGAAAACCCCCGGGACCTCAGCATGGCCGTCTCAACAGCCACGCCGTCAAAGACAGCCGAGTCAGGTCCGGGTGACGACAAGGACCCTGAGACAGAAGGTCCGGTCGTAGTGGCAACCGCAGAGGACTGTCCACGGACAGACCCTGAAGGTCCGAGAACCAGTGCCGTCTGGGCCACGCGGGAACTATCAACAGGAGCGTCCTTCCTGTTTGAATTTCCGGATTACCCGTGGAAGAAGGGAGACCAGGTATGCGAACCTGAACGTCCACCGGACGGACAGAGCATCCACCAGAGACGCCCCTTCGTCTCTTGTGCGAGACCCGTACACCGGCAACTTGTTGTTGTGCCGGGACGCCATGAGGTCGATTTCTGGAAGACCCCACCTGTCCACCAGTAGTTGAAAAACGTCCGGGTGTAGGGACCATTCCCCTGGATAAACGTCCTGGCGACTTAGAAAGTCCGCCTCCCAATTTAGCACTCCCGGGATGAAGACCGCTGATATGGCCGGAAGATTGCGCTCCGCCCAAACCAGGATCCGAGAGACCTCTACGAGAGCCGCCCGACTGCGAGTTCCTCCTTGCCTGTTTATGTAGGCTACGGTGGTAGCATTGTCCGACTGGACCTGCACCGGGTGACCCTGGAGAAACCGCTGTGCCTGCAGGAGAGCATTGAAGACCGCACGGAGTTCCAAGATATTTATTGGAAGCTCCGCTTCTGTCGGCGTCCACCTGCCCTGGAACAAGTGTGGACCCGAAACTGCTCCCCAGCCCCGAAGACTGGCGTCCGTTGTCAACAGGACCCAATTTGGAACCCAGAACGGACGTCCCTTGTTGAGGTGGGTCGTCTTTAACCACCACGCAAGGGACAGGCGAACCTCCGGGGTGAGCACAATCGTCTGGAACTTCAGAGACTGAGGCAGCCCGTTCCACTTGGACAGGATCAGGTGCTGCAGAGGTCTGGAGTGAAACTGGGCGTATTCCACCATGTCGAACACCGACACCATGGAGCCCAGTAACCTCATCGCCGAGTGTAAGGACACCCGGTGGCTGTGCAGACAACTGCGCACCCTTGACTGTAAAGCAGAGATCTTGTCCTCCGTCACGAAGATCCTTTGCTGTCCCGAGTCCAATAAGGCTCCAAGATGCAGAATCCTCCGAGACGAGATTAGAGTGGACTTCTGCCAGTTGATTAGCCAGCCGTGCCGTTGCAGCAGTGCAATGGTCAGGTCCAAGTGGTGTAACAGGAGCTCTGGAGATCCTGCCACCAATAACAGGTCGTCCAAGTACGGCAACATGCGGACTCCTTGCAGCCGCAGAGAAGCCGTCATGACCGCCATCACCTTGGTGAAAACACGTGGTGCTGTCGCCAGGCCAAAAGGTAACGCCCGAAACTGGAAGTGGTCGCTGCGGATTGCAAACCGAAGGAACTCTTGATGGCGCAAAAGAATAGGGACATGCAGGTAAGCGTCCTGTATGTCCAATGACACCATGTAGTCCCCAGGTTCCAGCGCCAGAATGATGGACCGTAGGGTCTCCGTCCGAAACTTCGGGACCCGCAAAGACTTGTTGAGTGCTTTGAGGTTGAGAATCGGACGATATGACCCATTGGGTTTCTGTACCAAAAATAGATTTGAATAGAAACCCTGGCCCCTCTGGGAGAATGGAACAGACACTATAACTCCAGCCTGGAGCATAGTGTGCAATACCTTCCGCAGCTCCGTAGCCTTGTTCCGGTCTGATGGTAGACCCGTGGTGAAGAATCGAGCCGGGGGTCTGTGCCGGAAGGAGAGGGCGTACCCGTGGGAGACCACCTCCAGAACCCAAGTGTCTGTCGTAGTGAACGACCAACACCGGGAGAACTGCAGCAGGCGGCCTCCCACCCTGGGATCCCCCAAGGGGAGACCCGGACCGTCAGGCCGCAGGCTTGTCATCTGGCTTGGGGGCCGGACGTCTGGTACTCCATGCCTGTTTCCGGGGCTTGACCGATTTCTTAGGGCCAGCCTGTCGAGGAAACGACTGTGGTTTGGGCCTGCCCTGGGCCCTAGATGACCGAAAGGACGATGGTCCAGAACCAGAAGGAGCAGCGGCCGACGGAAGACAAGCAGATTTGGCTGCCGCCAGCGTGGCCACAATCTTATCCAGATCCGGACCGAAGAGAACTTCTCCGGTAAACGGCAACGCTTCCAGACCTTTCTTGGAATCTGCGACCGCCTTCCAGGATCGCAGCCACAAGGTGCGACGAGCAGCTACCGCTGCTGAAGAAATTCTAGACACCAGAGTACTAATGTCTAGAGCCGCCTCGTTGATGTAGGTGGCCGAATCACGGAGATTGCCAATCAACTCCGCCTGTTCGGCCGGACAGTCGGATTCAAAAGAAGCCTCTAATGAATCCGCCCAGCGCTCCATCGCTCTGGCAACCCAGCAAATGGCCATAGCCGGCCGTGCTGCCCCCCTGCAAGGGAATAAGCGGACTTCAGGCAGATTTCTACCTTGCGGTCCGTAGCATCCTTAAGGGAGGACATGGATGGCATCGGCAATGTGGCACTACGGACAAGACGGGTCACGTGAGAATCCACCTGTGGAGGGGATTCCCACTTAGCAAAATAATTATCCGCGAATGGATAAGCCACCGCCAGGCGTCTCTGCGGCTGGAATCTTTTGCCAGGTTGTTTCCACGCCTCCTCTAAATGGTCCACCAACTGACCCGAAAGAGGAAAGACTGTGGCATCGCCCTTCACATCTTTGAAAAAGGCATACTTAGATTTAGCCGCTGGGGGAACTTCGTCCTCAATCACCAAGGCTGTGCGGACCGCCCGAATAAGTCCAGGAATATATACTTTGGACTTAGCATCAGCGTCCTTAGTATGGAGAGGTTCCTGATCGTAAGGATCCAGAATCTCCCCATCATCAGACGTCCCTTCGTCATCCTCATAAGGAGCGGACAGAGACGCCACCGGCCTTTTATGAGGCCGCATCACAGACTCCCCTTGCAACACATCCGATAAGTGCTGTACAGAACTCGTCAGGGAGTTAACCCACGCTGGCTCCTGAGAACCCGGGAGCGGGGAAATAGGGAGACTGTGGGGTACCACCAATTGTCGTGGGAACCCCTGCATGGGTGACGACACCACAGACTGCTGGGACAAACCCATCGGAGTAAACGCGGGCTGTGGAGCTAACTGGCCCACTAAAGCTGTTAACGCCTGAGCGAAACAAGCCCAGGGCGGCTCCTGTACCGGTGCTGTAACCGTAATAGGCCGCGCCATGGACAAACACTGCCGGCAAAGGCCCTCCGCGCTACCCTCCCCCTCCGCTAACGGTACTTTGCACGTGGTACACTGTAGCCGGAGGGGAAAATCACTTTCAGACATGATGGCACCACGTATGTGACCTCTCTCACCAATTAAGTATTAAATAGGCGAGAGACCACCCTGCAGCACCGCACCGCAAGGGCTTTAGCAGAAAGAACAGGGACAGTAATAAAGCTGACAGTTTAGAGAAGAAAAGTTACAGGCAGCGCTAGCACAGTCACATACAATGCAGAGAAATAACAATTCCTGCACTAACAGCGCTGATCACTCAACTACACAGACACAGGGCCTGGTAGGACACAGCGCTGCATACACAGACCTGAGCCACAGCGGAGGAGAGGTATGCGGGGGGACCCAGACCACGATGCTTCCTTCCAGACTTCCAGCAGCGTTCACCATGCGTTGCAGAGAAGATGGCCGCCGAGGAGCAGAGAGAAGCTGGCCTGGGGGAGGAGCGCTGACACAGGGCCAGTCAGCACAGTGCAGAGAGGGCTGTGTGCAGCGGGGGAGGCGCCGGCTGTGAGACAGGGAAGGCGCGCTCCCCTGGCATGCATTTAACCCCTGGGACGCCGCAGCGCTACCGCTCTGCTGCGGTCCGCTGTCCCAGGGGGTAGTGGAAAGCGCAGGTTCAGTACCTGGCTCCACGCTGCAGCCAGTCCCCAGGGAGCCCCCTGCCTGGGGACTTAGGACCATGTGACCAGCGGGGACCCACCGCGGGACCCCGCTGCTTACCTTTGTCCCCCTTGGATCCGGCCATGGTCCGGAACATCTGGGGTCACCGCTAGCTGTGACCCCAGATGCTCACCAGCATCCCCGGATCGGTACCGGCGTTCTGGTACCGGCGGGGGTGTAGGGAAGACAGCATGGACGTCAGGACTGACTGTCCATGCTGTACATCCAGATGTGCAGCCACAGCTGCACTGAAGAAAGCTTCAGGGGCTCTTCTAGCCCCCACTCCGACAGGTGCACCCGACGCCGGCCGGGCACCAAACTAAACTGAGGTGCCTTGGCCCGGGGGCGGGGTATAGGAGGGGGACCTAGTGCATCCTGGGAGGCTGAAAGCTTAACTCTTTGGTGCCCTGCGACTGACGTCACACCTATACCCCAAGGTATCCTGTGGATACCCTATGGACCCTGAAGTAGAAATACATTTGTTGTTTCCATACAAGTTTATGGGCTTCCATACGAATTGTTCTTGTCGAAACAGCCACATTAGTGGCCATTTGGAAACGTGTGTGCAATGGTATGCATTTCGCTGGTGCGGGGGGTGTCCAATCACTTGTCTACATAGTGTATATTGGTGACAAGATGAAATGTGTTCAGTCCTTTCCCTCTGACCTGGTGGCTGCCCCCTAATGCTGGCAGCAACCTATGTAGGGGAGGATAAATGTTATTCATCGTGGATGTTAGGAGGCTGCAAGTCTGGGACCATAAAGAGAAACGGTCGCCAAGAATTGAACAATCTATTTATTAAACACTATATTGTGAAACAAGTGCTTAACAAGAAAGAGTTTGCTCTGTGCCGCCAGTCTCCTGTAGCGTCTGCGTGCCGCAGCCAGCACACGCTATATTATATGTATAATGCTCACTCCCAGCAAGATCCCGTTTTTTTTTTTCCACCATTCAAAATAAAGTGCACTGGGCACTATGGAGGAGATTTAGCCAACCTTGTAACAAGTGGAGGTGATACAACCAATCAGATACTTGTATCGCTTTCTAAACTGTACTAGATAAATGATAGCGAGAATCCAATTGGCCGGTATGGGCACCTGACGTTTCTTTGCCTAGATCTGGCATTATAAAACTTACGTGGAGGAAATAGAAGTGTAGGCATCTATAATGTAGCTGTACTTGATTACGAATGTCCAATGCATTTGGGATTAAGGGGTCGCACATTTTTTTTCCATTAGATGCTCTGACTGGCATATCGCTAAATCCCAGTTCACAAGTGTCCATCTCACAAACAGTACGTACAGTGCAGCATCCGGAAAGTATTCACAACGCTTCAATTTCCCCACATTTTGTTAAGTTACAACCTTATTCCAAGATGGAATAAATTCATTTTTGCCCTCAAAATTCTACACACAATACCCCATAATGGCAACGTGTAAAAAGTTTTGTTCGAGATTTTTGCAAATTTAATTAAAAAACCCCCCCACTAATGGAGCATTCACACGGTCAGATTTGCCAGATGAACAATTGAACGAGTTTACCAAAGATTTGACCGACTGAACGATTTTTGACTGCATTAAAATGAATGGAATCGTCCAAGTCTGACTGCAAATACATCAGATGTCAGATATCGTTATCTGACCATCGGGAACGCGCATCGTTCAAATCGTTCATCTTACAGATCTGACAGATATGTCAGATTTTCCTTCAGATATGAACGATTGAATGATTTTTTAAATCATTATCGTTAAGATCTGAAGAAAAATCTGACCGTGCGTATGCACCATTAGAAATCACATGTACATAAGTATTCACGGCCTTTGCCATGAAGCTCAAAATTGAGCTCAGGTTCATCCTGTTTCCACTGATCATCCTTGAGATGTTCCTACAGCTTAATTGGAGTCCACCTTTGGTAAATTCAGTTGATTGGACATGATTTTGAAAGGCCTACACCTGTCTATATAAGGTCCCACACTTAGTGCATGTCAGAGCACAAACCATGAGAGACAAAGATTGAACTCTTTGGCGGGAATGCCAGGTGTTATGTTTGGAGGAAACCAGGCACCGCTCATCACCAGGCCAATACCATCCCTACAGTGAAGCGTAGTGGTGGCAGCATCATGCTGTGGGGATGTTTTTCAGCGGCAGGAACTGGGAGACTAGTCAGGATAGAGGGAAAGATAAATGCAGCAATGTACAGAGACATCCTGGATGAAAACCTGCTCCAGAGTGCTCCTGACCTCAGACTGGGGCGATGGTTCATCTTTCAGCAGGACAACGACCCTAAGCACACAGTCATGATATCAAAGGAGTGGCTTCAGGACAACTCTGAATGTCTTTGAGTGGCCCAGCCAGAGCCCAGACTTGAATCCGATTGAACATCTCTGGAGAGATCTGAAAATGTCTGTGCACCGACGCTTCCCATCCAACCTGATGGAGCTTGAGAGGTGCTGCAAAGAGGAATGGGCGAAACTGCCCAAAGATAGGTGTGCCAAGCTTGTGGCATCATATTCAAAAAGACTTGAGGCTGTAATTGCTGCCAATAGTTCATCAACAAAGTATTGAGCAAAGGTTGTGAATACTTATGTACATGTGATTTTAGTTTTTTTTTTTATTATTATTAAATTTGCAAAACGCGTAGAAAAAAACTTCTTACACGTTACCATTATGGGGTATTGTGTGTAGAATTTTGAGGACAAAGTTGAATTTATTCCATTTTGGAATAAGGCTGTAACATAACAACATGTGGAAAAATTTGAAGCGTTGTGAATACTTTCCGGATGCTCTGTAGGCACAAGGGTGAGGTACTTTCTACATTAGTTCACAACCCCTGAATCTTACCCGCCATATGTGATTAGAGGAGTCTGGCTTCCTGTAGGGACACCAAATATATCGGGAATGAGATCTCCATTAAAGCTGAAAGAGCAAGAGAAAAAGATTTATTAAAGGGCATTTTATCAAAGCTGCTACTCATTGCCAGCTTAGACTGACAGTTTTAAAATGGCAATAGAAATAAACGCTAAACGAGCATTGATTTCTGTTGCCGTTTTAACACCATCAGTCTAACCTGTTGATGATCAGAGGTTGTCACAAACTGCTCGCTGCTAAATCTACCCCTTAGTGCTGGTGTGTATGGGTGGGGCTTAAAAAACTTAGGGCCTGATGCAGACCTGCTCGCGAACGCATATCGCTAGCAAGCGGGTCGATGGTGGGCCACAGCGCATGCGAGCCACGGAGCAAGTAGTGAAATCACTCGCTCCGGTGCTCGCTACAAGATGGGGTGGTTGTCGATGTTGATCGACAGCTCGTCCCGTTTTGTAGGCGGGGGTGGCTGCACAAACGGAGGCGTTCCCGAAGGAACGCTTGACGTTGGTGGGCAGCCCTACTGACATCACTCGTGATGTCAGTAGTTGACTTCCTGCTCTATTAGAGCAGGAAGCCCACTCGAGCTTGCGAGACCTGAGGACCCTACCACAGGGTCTCCTCGCTAGCCCGATGGTCGCGATAATCGCGACCATCACCAGGCCACACGAACACGCTGTGGGTGGTCACCCACAGCTGTGCAAGCGGCCTGGAGGCCAGACAAAAAAAAAAAATAGGGACGCCCTGATTCAGGGCGGGCACACGCAAATAGCGTACGCCTCTGAATCAGGCCCTTAGCCCCAGGATTTCTGCAATTTAACCAAGCAACAATATCATACATTTATTAGTGGGGATCTCTGCTGAAAGGTAAATCCACTGTGGCAGCCCCAACCCATGTATTAGTATGGATGTAGTGCAAGTGATGAGAGACCCCCCAATAAATTATCAGGCTCATCCGCTACAGGATGACTGATGTCGCCAAACCATGCGTATAAATGTTAAGAACCTCAGTAAATGATGCTTAGATGTCGACCAGTGGAGAAAATAAGTACATTGTGTATATCATTTAAATAAGAAATAGTGTAAAGATTCCCCTTTAATAACACACGGACTGTAAGGTTCCCTATAT
The DNA here is from genome assembly GCA_031769625.1 of Taudactylus pleione. NCBI lineage: Eukaryota > Metazoa > Chordata > Amphibia > Anura > Myobatrachidae > Taudactylus > Taudactylus pleione. Next base: position 1,910,996 of record JAUIMM010000883.1, read on the forward strand.
TGGATTCAAGGTGTGATGATAGAATCTATGACAGTAAAGGGGGGCATCCACTTAGCGATTTAACCAAGCGATTGCACTATAACGACGTCGTTATCGTGCAATCGCTTGCAAATCGCGCATGCATCGTGCATGTTTTGGTCGGAAGCGACCGGCGATGCGCGTGCCCGCTGGTCGCTTCCGACATCGCCCGTACATGCTGGTCAACCTGACGATCTCGTCAGGTTCGGCATGTGCGGGGACGGAAGGATGTGCCTAGACTGAACGAGTGAATGTTCAGTCTAGGCACATCAATACATATACATACGAGAGCACGATTGCAATGTCGTAATCGTGCTCTCGTTTGTATATCTATAAGTGGATGCCCGCCTTAAAAGTCTGGCATAGGAGGCAGTTTGCATCAATGCGATATAGGAGACATTATTACAGATCGTGTGAGCTGGGACTACACTGTAGAGGTCTATAAGCACTTACTCCATGATAAGTGGCTCGTCTGAATAGGTTCTGTTTAGTTGAAATTTCCGATTGATATCTAGAAGGAGAAAAAATATATAAGGAGTACAGAAACATAAAAAAAAGAGCACTGGCAATAAAAATAATAATTTAAAGAAAAAAATAAATAAAAAGCATTCGTTGTGAGTGTAAAGTCCAGTAGGCCTGAAGCCTACCGTAAAGTGTTGGCATGGCAACCTATCTGCATTAACTACTCAAGATCAGAGAATACGTCACATGTTTATGCATCTATAGGCAATTCAGTGGCACATTACATGCCAACGCATCTGCCCCGGATTTGATTTTCCCACCCAAAATACTATCATATTTGTGACCTAACTAAAAGTATAGGCTGGTAGCTACTGCCTGAGCACCTCATGTAACCCAGGCATCCCTAATAATAAGGGAACTCTGCAATCACCTCATTCACTAGTGAGTAATATAGATGATCCTTTATTCAGAAAGTGACTGCATTATAATAACCTCTGTACGATGGTGGGGGGGGGGGGGTCATATTACAGACATTACACACAATGTGGTATTGAAATGGAAGGTAGAGGTGAGCCTACCTGAATACATGCTAGTGTTCTAGCACCCTGCACCTGTCACATCCCGTGCAGTTCCTCTTTCCTGTCTGGGGTGCCGCTCTCTGCTCTGGTGCTTCTAGCACACTCTGGTCTGTAGCTCAGAAGTTTGTTGTATCAGCTGCACGTGTTGTGACAAGTGCAAGGTGTTAGAATGAACACTAAGGGGCAAATTTACGAAGATGGGAGTTCTATTAAGAAGTGATGTTGCCCATAGCAACCAATCAGATTTCAGGTATTATCGTCTAGATTCTAGAAGGTGCTAGATAAATGAGAAGTCAAATCTAATTGGTTGCTATGGGCAACATCACTTCTTAAATAGAAGTGCAATCTTAGTAAATTTACCCCTAAATATTGCTACTATAATTATCTGCACTAAAAAGGGACATAACATATACACATAATAAACCGCATTATGATGATGAGTAAAAGAATCATCATTACATCTTAAATAGAGTTCACATTTAATCCCCATTATAAATCCTCAACTTATTACAGCAGTTTGGCCCATAGACTCCCCGGATGCACCCAGCCTGGTGCCAGGACACGCTGATCGGGAACTATATCAACAAGCCCAAATTCTGGAGTGGTGTAATATCACCATTTGGTGAAAAGGACAGCTGTATCCTCTCAAGAATCCTTTTTGTGCCCTATGGCACAAGGTGCCCGGTGCGACCCACGGGTAGCGATTCCAGTGTGTGTACTTTTTCCTTAATTTTGCGTATTAATATGCTAGAATGTACTAGGTGATTAGGATCATTTTTTTGTAGCAAAGTAAAAGGTTGCGGATAAACGATGTGTGGCGCGGGTCACTCATATCGGACCTGTCTGTTACCGTTTATCCTAGACCGTGCACTTTTTCTTCCATTGTGCTAATTTTAGTTTGCTTATAGTGTGCTAGGGGCCGGAATTCAGCACAGATCGTATGGCTGCGTTCGCACGCAGCCGGCCGATGTCTGCTTTCTGCGCATGCATCGCAATGCGCGTGCGCGAACCGGCCGCTGCGATCGGGAAGCGATCGCAGTGAGCATGCAGAGTCTTCAGAGAGCGATTGACAGGAAGTGACCGTATGGGGGTGGTCGGCGTAATGCAGGCGTGCTGTGCGTTTGAACGCCGTTACAGGGGCGTGTATAATTAAGCCCCTGCGATTGTATACGCTGGCAGAGGTCTAGATGGCGACAGGAAATTAGCAGTTTGTGAGGTAGGGTCAGGTCAACCACAACTGTGCGAATGGTTCAGATGTTACCGATGTTTTCACTGACTTGCGGGATGCATGTCATGGGAAGTGGGCGGCTTTATACAGTGATGGGCGTCTTGTTAAAGTGCTGCGGTTGCTGTGCGATTGCATTCATTAACATATTTAGGCAGTGAGCGGGGTGCGTGCGAAAACGCAGCCGTGCGATCCGTGCTGAATCTGGCCCTAGGTACATAGGATTAGTGTTTTGGACACATCTATAGGTCAGACCGAGGACCCATAAGACTGCTCGCATGTGAAGAGTATGACACGTAGGAGCACTTGCACAGAACTGCCCCGGAAAACCAAACACGCATACAATACGCTCAGTGTTAGATAAAATCCATAGTACAGATTACCACCCTGAGACAACATTACACACAACACAACACTTCACTTCTGTTTACACAGTCACAAATAACACACATGCACGCACGTCATCACTTCCTCGACACAAACAGGCCTAGAACACGGCGTGGCACTAGACCACAGGTTCTCAAACTCGGTCCTCGGGACCCCAAACAGTGCATGTTTTGCAGGTCTCCTGACAGAATCACAAGTGAAATTAGCTCCACCTGTGGATCTTTTAAAATGTGTTAGTGAGTAATGACTACACCTGTGCTCCTGCTGGGTGACCTGGAAAACGTGACCTGTGTGGGGTCCTGAGGACCGAGTTTGAGAACCACTGCACTAGACAATAGGCATCTTTACCTCAGAACCAGAAGAAAAACATTATAAAAAAAAAAAAAGGCGTTGGTCTAGTTAGAACAGTATTCAGTCGCTGTAATCGCCAACATTTTATTGAATTTTTGAGTGGAATATCATAAGTTATCCCGATCCCACAAGATTAAAACTAATTACTCGGGATCTGGCGTTCTCAGGGTTCGGTGGGTCCTTCTATGTTCCCAGATGTCCTGTGCCGCGCGAGCTTAGTACCACTCGGCTGGCACACATTTGTTGGTAGTGGGAGGGAACAGAGCAGCACTAGGTGAGCGTGAACAGTCAGGAGACCAGCTGGCACCAGGTAATTACACATTACGTAACTTGTGGAATATTCTCAGATGCGTATAAGTTAAAAACATACAGTACTCACACAACACACAATAGTGAGCCTCATGCCATTAGTACTTCGGGAATGTATTTGTTGCATTGTCATGGGCAGCACGGTGGCATGCGGTTAGCAGTGCTGTCTCTCAGTACTGGGGTCATGAGTTTCCGTTTAAATGTTTCTCCCGTGCTTATGTGGGTTTCATAGGGGTACTCTAAACCAGGGTTGCATAAAATTGGATTTAAAAAAAAAAAAAAAAATCAAAAACGGATTTATTTGATTTAAAATCCGATTTTTTTGGATTTAAATAGGATTTTTTATTAAAACATTTTTTTTGTTAAATAAACGTGTAAACATTTAAAAAGTTTACTTAAAAAATAAAATGTAATAAAAAATCCTAAGTAAACGTTTTAAATGTTTAAACGTTTATTTAAAACATTTTTTTTTTTAATAATAAAAAAAAAAAATTGAAATCAATTAAATTGTTTTTTTTTTAAATTCAATTTTATGCAGCCCTGCAGTCTAAACGCATACTGGTAATTCAAGTGAGCCCCAAAGGTGCAGGGGCTGATGGGAATGACGCATATTCTGTGCACAGGGCTGCATAAATTTTGAAGCTACATAAATTATATATTACTACAGTAACAAAATGGCAGCGTCGGTAACAAGTGTTATGCCTAAAAAAGCACTTTGCCTACATTATCATAAGTGACTGATAAAATGGAAAGACTGATATTTTACATCATTTTAGCAAAAAACATTAATTTGATGAATGTTATTAAGAAGCACATTAAAGACTTGCCAGAAAAACACAAAATAAACAGACATTTTCCGTAAAACACAAAGCCATTAGTTTCCCTCCAGTAAGAAAGTAATTATTAATAACACCCCACTTGCAGCTCCAGCCGCGCTCCTTTCCAGTCGCCCTGTCAGAATTTCTGTGTTTTTCCTTTACTTTTCTGATAAATCCAAAAAGAAACGTCCAAGAAAAGAAACCTCGCAGCGGCTGCGGAGCCCAATAGCCTGTAACCAGAGCGCGATCGTGTGGTAATGGGCTGTGAGGGCGAAATAACCTGGCAGCCTGCCTGCAACGCACTCCAGCCATAGGCCCTGTAATACTAATTGTGCCCCCCACAGAATAAACGTTTCAACGACAATAGGCACGTGGACTGGAGATTGCTCCAATGCATAGGGAGCCGAGCTTCACGCAGGACTATTCAAAGTGCTATTGTGTAAAGGAAAACTAGCGGCAACAGGACAGTAACAAATGCATAAGCAATCGTTTTTACAGCTCATAAAAATCAGGTTATGGGTCACACGGGGCAAAGCCGAAGACTGATTTGAGAGAGCTGCGCACGTGCAGGATCAGTACTGCGAGATCGCTTGCAGTTCCCCCAATCAGGTTGCAGACATTGGGAGAGAATAGTGGGCGGGCCGGCCGGCATAATAAAAAAATATAAATGGGGGCGTGTCACCCCCGTTTTCTATGAGTGTCAAGGGCAGGGTCTTCTGACACAGACTTCCTGACCTCAGCTATGGAGCTGCGAGGGGCAATCTGAGTACCCTCAGGCCGATGGTCTCGCGAAAGGTCGAATGCTGCGGTCTTAGGACGCAGCACCGTGATCTGCGACGCATTTAGGGAGCATCTATTTCCATTTTAGTTGTATGGTATTGGACAGCAACTTCCCTGCGCCTTTGAATCAGGCCTATGATATGCACCCTCCTGCAACTTTAATTAAAGGCCTCGCTCATCTTCTCGTCTTTTCTTCGGCATATTTATATCATCGGGAAGGTATTTATGTTTGTTTCACTGGGACACCCCATGCTCTGCTCTATTCCTATTGTGCCATATGGCGCGGGAAGCCTGGCACGATTCCCGTGCTGTGCGCCTTTCCTTCAATTTTGCGTCTTAGTAAGCGTATATGGTACTAGGTACTTAGGATTAGATGTTTTTGTTGTAAAGGAATTTGTATAAAATCGCATATAGAGCACGAGGCAAAGCGCACGTCACTTGTATCGGTCCCGTCTTTTGCCTTTTTACCCTAGATTTGCCGCTTTTTCCTCAATTTTGCGTCTTCGTTCGCTTACAGTGTACTAGGGGCTCGATTCAGACCCGCTCGCTCGATGCGTATGCAAATTTGCATGCCAAGGCGTTAGCACGTCCACTATGTCTTGCCTTGCGATCGCTTTGTGTATGTAGACGCCCACAAGCCTATCTTAAGACGCCCACTTGCGCACGTCATCTCCAGGAAGTGTACGCAACCATCGGACCCATATGCAGCACTTTGGGCTGACCATACTCTGCCGCAAGCACTGCGAGCACTTCAGTGTAATATTCAACCAAGTGACGTGTACTAGGACGCTGCCTGTTAATTATGCACGCCTCTGAAATGGCGTTGAGACGCTCAGGCACGCCTGCGTTCGCACCTCCACTCCTCTGTTATTAATGGGCAGCCCGTTACCACCCACAAACGGCTTCGCCTATCACTCATTCAGCCGAGCTGCCTGCGCGGCGAACGGCCGCTTCCCGATCACTCGGACTGGTTTGCGCACGCGCATTGTGATACGTACGCATGCGCAGAATGCAAAAATCGTCTGGCTGTGTGCGAACGCTCTCTAGCGAGTGGCCTGAATCGGGCCCTAGGTTCTTAGAATGGGTTACGCTCAGTATCGCGGCACAGGGGGATGCCAGTGCTTAGAGTACTGGTGCTGGAATCCCGAAACCTATCAGAATCCCGATGCCGGCATCCCGAAGGTACGTAGCAGGGATTGGGGGAGGGCTAGGAACTATGGGGAGGGTTAGGATTAGGGTACGGGGAAGGGGAGGTTAGGTTTAGGCACTAGGGGGAGGTTAGGGTCAAGCACTGGGGAGAGAGGGAGAGGGTTAGAATACCTGATAGGTGTCGGTATCCTAACCCTGTCGGGATGCCGGGGTCAGGATTTTCACCGCGGGGATCCCGAGCATTGGCATCCCCTTAGGATTAGTGTTTTGGGCACAGCTAAATCGCAAAGTCTGTGGCGCGCTAAATGGGGCGCGATTTGAGGATAGGGTTATATGGGCACATATGTATGTACTAAGTAAAAGTCATAGGCACTATGTGGCACTGCATTATAGTAACCTGAATGTAGAAAACAAGAGATATGGTAAGAACTTACCTTTGTTATCTCTGTTTCTACGAAGTCCATAGGGTCCACAGGGTTGACCTTGGGGTATAGGTTGGGAACCAAATCCGGGCACCACGCAGTTAAAGCTTTTAGCTCCCAGGATGCACTGGGTCCACTCTCCCTATAACCCCACCCCCAAGCCAGAGGCACCTCAGTTTGTAAGTAGCCAAAGGCCGGAGGAGGAGAGAAAAAGAGAGAGAAAACTGGAACACTCAATAACCATACTCACAGAAATGGGAGACGGAAAACCGGTGACCAGCCACACAGCCCATATGAAGCCAGGTGCGTCAGGGCGGGCGCCCTGTGGACCCTATGGACTTCGTAGAAACAGAGATAACAAAGGTAAGTTCTTACCATATCTCTTGTTTTCTACTTCAGGGTCCATAGGGGGTCCACAGGGTTGACCTTGGGGATGTCCCAAAGCAGTTCAACCAAGGGTGGGGACGCTCCTGTGCTGAGAGGAGAATCCGTCGCCAAAAAGGAAGCATCCTGAGAGGCAAAGGAAACCAATGCCTAGAACCTTAAAAAGGTGTGGACAGAAGACCACGTGGCCACCTAGTAAGGCAAAACAGCCGAGGCGCCACAGCGAGCCGCACACGAGGGTCACATGGCCCGAGAAAAAACAAGCATCAACAACAGGAAGGCCTACCCATGGGTAGGCCCCTGAGGAAGACCTACGAGGCCATCCAGCCAACATTTGGTTATAGGCCGGCCATCCTTTCCTGTGAAAACCAGAAATCTCAGACCACCAATAAGGAGTCCGATTTCCGTAAGGAACCTGAACGGATCACATAAATCCAAAGAGGCCAGACCACAGTCAATGAGGCCACACCAGCCGAGAGGACTGGGGACAGAATGGCCGTACCATAAGTTCCAGAATAATATGGAACCTGAAAACCACTAAGAAGAAACACAGGGCGAGAGCAACTCCCACCCTGACATGATGCCCTCCAGAAGAGGGAGCCACATGAGAACGCTCCCAATTCAGACACTCTCCTGGTTGATATAAACACCCTGAGAGAAAGAGAGAGCCTAAGCAATAGACCATGTAATGGCTATCACAACCAGCGGTTCCATTGACTGTCCCCGGAGGTAACGAAGAACCACTACTTACTCCCAAGGAGTCCCTAGGGAGGACAAATGGAGGCATAATCAAGAAAACACTCCAAAGGATGAACTGGATACCAGAGTGGAGCAATTCCATATCTTAACCATACTGACAGTGTAGAGATCCGCACTGTCAGGAAGACCAGGCCAAGTGTGAAACCCAAGCCAGCCGGAAGGAATGCCAGAATATCTGGAAATCCTGGACACCGGAGGATTGTATCGACAGGTATAATACCATAAGATTTATGGCTGCCACAGTTTGTGGTAGGTCCCAGCAAAAGCTGATCCATGTGCTCTAATCATTCCAACGATGACAAAGCCAGGGAAGCCGTAAGACCACTGTAAGGACACAGTCAAAGACAAACGACCCAGGTCCAAGGCAAAACCAAGGACCCTGAGACAACAGGTCCGGGCAGTGAAGCATCAGGGATGGAGTATCGATGTAGAGACTCCGAAGATCCAAGTACCCCTGACATCTGGGGCAATCAGGAGCCACCAGCAGGAAAGCATCTCCGTCTCGATTGAAAACACTTCCAAAGACCTCGAGGAAGAAGGGAGACCGGAGAACACAGGTACACAAAGTGGAAGGACCACTTCACCGACAAAGAGTCATTGAAGGTTGCTTCAGAATCCCCAGAGCTGGACTGTAACACCATAGTGTGATAAAGTCAGAAGGCCATGAGGGTCACCTCAGGGGGGCCCCCCCTGCTCACCAGGAGATGAAACCTCTCTTGGGGAAGAGACTAGTCCCCGGGATGCACGTCGTGACGGCTGAGGACTCCCGCTTCCCAATGGAGAGCTCCTGAAATGAACGCTGCCGAGATGGTCGGGAGGAGACCCTCGGACTATGTCCGAATATGTGACATACCTGTCATTGCCACCCAACGAACAGTGTTGCTAAAAAGGAAGCCACTGTCCTGACCCTGTCGGACTGAACCTTTTCAGGTTCACCGGGAAACAAGAGTTATGCCAGAGTAAGTTAATTGACAGGGTGGAATCGACAGACGTCCAACTGCACTGAAAAGGATTCGATCCAGACACTGTCCATAGCAAAGAAAACCCTGGACGAGATGGCCATAGCCACCCGGACAGGGACCGACTTGCCTCCGGAGAGAGCATCATCGTTTGAACAGTTATCCGACAGAAAAAACTCGTTCCATCTGGAGATGAGCCAATTATGGAAAGGCCTGGAATGGAACTGAGCCCATTCCACCATGCATCCCAGAGTGTAAAGACATCTGTCGACTGCGCAGACAACCATGTACTCCTAATGGAAGAGAGGAGATTCCGTCTTACGCCAGAAGAATTCTCAGATTCTGAGAATCCAGCAGGGATCCTAGATGAAGAATACCCAGAGAGGGATGCAGGGAGGACTTTTTCCCCGTTGATTAAACGTCTGCACCCTGAAGAAGCCACAGTCATCCTGACCTGGCCGTAAAGTACCCCGGTGATCCCGCTAAGAGCAGGAGGCCGTCCAGGTACAGGAGCATTGGGATATACTGAACAGAAGAACTGTCAGAAAATCCAAAACGCTGGTAAACCCCTGTGGGGCTGAGGACAGTCCCAACAGGCAGAGCCCGAAAAATTGTAAGTGTTGCTGTGATACAGCAAACCTCAGCCCATGCTGAGGAAAGGTCTCTGTAAGTACCCGTAGGCACGCGTCCTGTATATCCAGTGATACCATAAAGTCCCCAGGTTCCAAACATCGTATGATGGAGCATAGGGATTGCCTCCTGAGCCCAGGTAGCTTTAGGAACTGGTTCAGGGAATTGAGACAGAGAATAGGCCAAAGAGGACCATTCAGCCACCGCACCAGAAAGAAAACAGAACAACCAGTCCCTCACTGAGATAGTGGGGATGGCCTAATTAGCTCCGCTTACCGCAACAACTGCATAGCTTTCTGGATCTGTAAGGCCCTTGTAAAGAGGGCGTACCCTCCTACCCACGTAGCCGCGGCAACTTGACACTAATACCGGGCGAACTGAGAAAATCGGTATCTCCCAGTTGTAGGCCTGTCCCGTCAGGCTGAAGAGATATCCGTAGGTTCAGAAGCAGGATCGGCTGGCAGTCCAGGCCTGCTCGGTACTGGATATGTCGGCCCTTGTAGATGCCGACAGTCTACGTAGAAACAGACCTTTAGGCTGACCCAGAGGACAAAAAAGACTTAACAGACTTAGTCTGAGGCCTTGTAGTGGGCATAGCTGAAAGCGGTAAACTTGTCGTTAGTAATACTGCCAATGTTACTACAATCTTGTCAAGGTCAGGACCAAACAATATCAACCCTAAAGATGGTATCTGCACCTCTGCATTCCCAGAGCGCAGCCATAGGGTATTACGGAGGATACAGTCGCAGCCGGAACTCTGAAAGTTAGGAGACTGGTATCCAATATAGGCATTTCCACCTATGACAACAGCATATATTACGTGAGCGACCAAATACATTTGAACCCCCGACGTGTTGGAGGGGAAAAAAACGTTACAAATGCATCAACCCAATATGCAATAGTATTAACCAACCATGCTATAGCCATGGTAGGATGGGTAACAACTCCTGAAAGCAAGTATACTGATTTCAGGCAGAGTTACCACCTACGGATCCGAAGAATCCGACCACGCAGGAATGGGAGGCGTAGTAACGTCTGTAATCAGACGAGTAACACGCCCATCCACCCCAGGAGGGGCTCGTGATGACCCTCAGGGAATTTGGGACAGGAGGCCAAACACTGTTGTAACACCTCCTATCTGGCAACAGCCAGAGTCCCGCTATGCGATCCACCCGCTAGTCAGCAACAGGGAACCCGAAGGCACGCAATACTGAGGGTGTATGATACAGGTGCAGGTCAACATTCACTCTAACCAGAATGGACCTGCTACCAGCCCTAAAGCAGGGATAATAATACCTGAAATAGGCTTCCCCCCGTGTAAGAGGGAAAGAGCCCCAAACAGTACCCAGTTCACGGCAGAGCCAACTGGGAAGTAACCACAGGGCGTCAACCACACCAATTAGCGTTTCGTAGAAAACGACATCCACCCAGGGTGGCTGTTGTGGTAATCCCTGCAAGGGGAATGACAGACTATTGTGGCACCAGGGGGAATTCATATACTGCGAAAAACCCCTGCAGGGAGCGGTAGTCTGTGTCACAGGGGAAGAGTGCAAGAAGCTGCGAGATACCCTGAGATGAAAAGGGCAGTATGGTGAAGTAACCCCAAGTGAGGTACAACAATGGGGCCCGCCCGGCGATCCGCAATTGAGAGGATCCCGAGAAAACAAACCGCCCAAGGGGGTCGTGAACGAGGCCAGCACCAGATGACGCCACATACAGAACCCTTTATGAGTCAAATCCTCCGCACTAACACCTGCAGCACATGACTTGCAGGATAGTAAAAATGGGTGCAGTATAACGCTCTATCTCCTGGTCAGACATATCTGACCAATCTTGGCGGAAATATTAAGCAGCACTATACTGGTCCTGACTGATGCCAAAAATTAGCTGCAGGGACCCATTTTCAGCGTATGCAACACACAGTTCCATCTAAAATATGGCAACGTGCAGCACGCAACAGTATGTGACAAACCACACAAATATTAACAAGTATATAAATGTGAGGTCTCAGAACCACCCTAAGTACCGCTGTATTAGGGCAGATAAAGAAAAGGGATAGATATACACTGACAGGTGAGAGAATAAAGTACAGACAGTCAGCACTAGCATAAGTCACATACAATGCAGATATATACATATATACATAAACATGTCATATAATATACTGCACTATTACACTGCATTCAACTGCCCAGATTCAGTGTCTGGGAAGGCTACAGCGCTGTGTACACTGACCTGATGGTGAGGTACGCAGGGGGACTGGACTCACTGCCATCCTGAGAGATTTCTGCTGCACCACAGAGATAAAATGGCCGCTGGAGACCTCAGAGGAAGCGTGGCCCGCGGAGGAAGCAGCTCAGCGACGCCAGACTATGGATACTGAAAGGCGCGCTGAGCTGAGGGGAGGAGCCGCTGTAACAGGGAAGGCTGCCTCCCCTGGCCGGCTATTAACCCCCGGGACGCCGGCTCCCTGCACCGATCGTTAAGTCCCTGGTGGTCTAGTGGACACACGGGGTATGGGGGGCCCGCCGCCACTGCCGGCGCCTCCGGTCTGTCCCCTGAGACCGGAGGCACAGGACTGCATTTGAAATGCGCGGATCACCGCAAGCGGTGATCCGCGACCTTACCTGCTCCCCGTGGATCCGGCAGCAGTCCTGGGCGCCCACAGAGTCCGGCTAGTACAGACTCTGGGGTCCCGCTGAGATCCCCAGATCTGTACTGGCGTCTCAGCGCCAGCGGGGTGACGGAGCGGCAGCTTAGACGTCCTATGGACAGTCCGACGCTGCCGCTCTGAAGAGTCCAAAGTCCATGGAAAAAACTTTGCCCCTAAAAAAATAAAATAAGCTTAGGGGCTGCTAATCAGCTCCCCCTGCGCTAACGGTGACCCGACTCCGGCTGGGCACCAACTTAAACTGAGGTGCCTCTGGCTTGGGGGTGGGGTTATAGGGAGAGTGGACCCAGTGCATCCTGGGAGCTAAAAGCTTTAACTGCGTGGTGCCCGGATTTGGTTCCCAACCTATACCCCAAGGTCAACCCTGTGGACCCCCTATGGACCCTGAAGTAGAAACCCCACATTCTAAGGTTGGATAATAACATCCTGTTGAGTTGCCATCAGCTAAGAAGAGCGACATTCAGAGCCCTTTAAGAGATACAGGGTCCAATTTGTGCTCATTCACACCAACATATACTCATGCGAGAAGTACATCAAGTCACAATGTTACAAACAGCCACCAATGACCTGCACTGGATACCTAGACTGCCAAGCTGAATGCAGGCCAATACACTGTATCATGTGCTAGCACAACGAGGGCCTGATTCAGAGCCGGATGCTCTGAACGAGCGCCTGCTCTGAATCAGGGCGTTTTTTTGGGGGGGTTTTTTGGTGCGTCCTCCTGGACGCTCGCATAGCTGTGGCTATGCCACCCATAGCTTATGCGAGCGTCCATGATGATGGTCGCGATGGTCAAGACCATCGCGACCATCGGACTTGCGACGAGACCCTGCGGTAGGGTGTCGCTGCCGCAAGCCCAGGAGTGATTTTGGCTCAATCAGAGCCAAAATCACTCCCACTGACATCACTAGTGATGTCAGTGGGGCCGGACCCAGACGGTAGGCGTTCCCATGGGAACGCCTCCGTCTGGGCAGCCACGCGCGGCACGCCCACCAAAGGGGGCGTGCTGTCACTCACCATCGACAGCACGCCCCCTTTGGTGCGAGACCCTGAGCGACGGCTTCACCGTCGTGTGCATGCGCATTTGGGTACCATCGACCCGCTTGCGAGCGCCCTGCGCTCGCGAGCGGGTCTGAATGAGACCCCGAGTCCTTTCTACTTAGTATTGACCCAAGATAAGACAGGGAAGAGTACTGCAAGGGTCATTTAGCAGCCTCCTTCATGCTCTGTTACCGAGGTGCGGGGAGGGGGGAGAAAAAACCCCTCCAAATAAAAGGGCCCCAGATACCACCCACAGAAGCTGCTGGGCAGGGAACAACATGGCAGCACTGTGGGCAACATGTGGGTGCAGCCAGCTGGAAAGTGGAGATTGAGCTAGAAGGGTGGCATAAAGTACAAATATGTAAATTCCAATCTTCCTGACCACGTCTGCAAGATATTGACACTGGAAACCTATACGATCAATAAGCAATTTCTGAGAAACTGCTATAAAACATGGACAGAAAATGACCATATCAGCCGTCCCCATCTGCTCAACAGCCATAAAGAGCAGCGTCACTTACTGAGGGTTTGGTTTTGTCCCCAGTAGATAACAGCAGACGATGGCGAGCCATTACCAACTTGACCCTTGGGGATTGTCGTCAGCAGTACATCCATCTGCGAATCGCCATCGTAATCGCCGGGGACCACGCTGGTTATGACCAGCCCCTCGCTCCTGAAAGAGAGGACGCAAATCAGTGATATCTGAGATACAGGGTTATATGTAATAGACTGCGGACGGCAGGCGACAGCGAGTCCCGTGCGAGACTGCCCGATGTTTTAAAGTTGAAGTCATTTACACGGCAAAATCAAGCAGGATTTGCCATTTAAATGACAGCTACTTTAAAACATCGGGCAGTCTCGCACGGCACTCGCCGATGCCTGTATTCCGCAGTCTATTATAGCACTTTTACATCCGACTGCCAGGTCGCCCCTGGGATTATGTTCAGGCGCCCATCCCGGTGCGACCCGGCTGAGACCCCTTAGAGACAGGTGGCCCGATCCGGCACTAATGCTGGGTCGATGATGTCATCGGCAATCATGTGATGATCCGGCACTAAGAGATGATTTAATTTCCAAGTGCCGGCTCTTCCTATGCAGGAAATGGGTCCAGTGTCACATCGACCCAGGTTACCCGTTCACACTGCATCATGTCCCTTCTCGTGACCAGGGTTGAAATTTTCAACCCGGCTTATTTCAACCTGGTCCCGTCACCCTGCGCTGTAACCTGGGATGCTGAGCGTTCACATGCAATAACCCAGGTTATATTGCTGCATCTGTAAAAGGGGTATTACATATACCCCACAGTCTATATGTATCTGATGGGATTTGATGGTATGCAGTCGGCATCCCAACTGTCTAATCCCGGCAAGGGTCTAATGTCAGGCATCTAAATCCCGAGCACTTTTAATTTTACCTACACCGGGAGCCCGACGCCTGGCATACCGATCGAAGGTAAGCCAGGCGCGGACAGCCATGGGAAGGGGGGGGGGGGGGCGGACGGTTAGGTTGGGGAAGGGGGGATTAGGGTTAGGCACGCGGGGAAGGGCAGGTTTAGGCATTACAGGGGAGGATAGTGTTAGGCACCCCTAAGGGAGGGTCAGGCAGGGGGGTTAAGTTAGTGAATAGTAAAAATTTGGGATCTTCACTGCCGGTCTTCCAGCGTCGGGATTGGAACCGCCGGACATGCCGATCCCGATTTGACACAGATTATGGCAAAACATATAAACACGGACTACATAGGTCAATCATGAATCATGCATGAAAAATATTTTAAACTGTAATGGTCATAAAAAGTTTCACCATCGATGGGCGATTATGTCAATTATAAATAAGCTTCGCTTTTTATTTTCTCAGCTTTTTTCTTTAAACATGGGGTTAAACCGACATCCTCGTGTGCTGCTATCTTCTAGCATGAAATACATTTGCCGATATAATGGGCACACATTCGCATTCTCACTGTCCTGGGCACGCGGAGAGAGAGATCATGCAAAATGCGCTACACAAACTGACATGGCATTCACTCTGCACCAGCCCCCAATGCGAATACATTGTAATTACACTTTCCTGCACAGAAGAGCCAGCCACGATCTCACGTACTTACTCTAATGAAAGTTTGACTTTTGGGTTAAAATATGGAGTCGATTTCAAGTCTGCCAAAAAGATCCTTAATTCATTACCTGAAAGGACAAAACAGGAAGAGCTAAATGAAAAGTGCTCTGCCGTAAATCAACTTTACGAGACAGGTTTACGAAACTGGGTCGTTCCTCACTTCGCAAACTCTGGCACTCGGGGATATTGGTGCAGTTCTGCTGCTGGAAGCACATTTTTTACTGCCAGATTTTAAATCGTATCCACAGTGTACATGCAGCGGGGGCAGCCATGTTGTAGCCTAGCAGCCAGCCAGGGAGCAGCCATGTTGTGGCCTGGCAGCCAGCCAGGGGGCAGCCATGTTGTGGCCTAGCAGTCAGCTCGGGGGCAGCCATGTTGTGACCTGGCCTAGCAGTCAGCCTAGTAATACAATGGGAAATAATGACATCACTGAGGCATCACCACAGAGCATTATCGTCAATATTAGTTTAGCTCACAAAATGGCCGCCACCTCAGCTTATGAGAGTATTGTTTTTCCTTGCAATTATATATAAAAGGGGCAATTCCACCTCTCATTTCTTCCACCAAGGGGCCCTTACATATAAACAGGCCAACATAGTTAAAATATAGTTATGTTACAGTAAAGTCAAAAAGACAGGAAACAAGGACCTTTAGAGCCATTGAAAGGGGCTCTCTACCGTCCATCGGCTTTAATTTCTAGGATTTTGCACATTATACTTAATACATATTTTGCCTCTAGAGTCATTCATTCTGTGCTTTTCAGTCACGTACTATTATAATCAGGATCATTTATTTTAATTGGCTTTAGATGCGACAGATTGTTTTGTGCAGGAAATGCTATCCAATGCAGAGAGCACAGATGATCAGTATTATATCGCAGAACATTGAACATATAATAACTCTTCCTGCTAATATGAATACATGACTGAAAAGCACAGAAAGAAACCGGCCCTGAGCTATACATAACAAGAGTCTGGTAATGGCAAATGATCAACTCCATTTCTTTCTACACCCTTATACTTAAGCAGGCAAAGGACGGTCTAAGGAGGTGGAGGGTTCAGGACTGCTGTAATAATGTAGTTGCTGGAATGGAGAATGGAAGGAGGTTAGAGTGAGCTGAGGTTTAAGGTTATTCACACAAAAATAATAAATAAAAGATTGCCCCAGTGTATATTGCGTCACACATTTCCTATGAATAATGTACAGACTGGCGGGGTGAGTAGGTTATCACTTGCTAATCAGTCAACCTTTTCCTATCCAGCCGCTGTGTAACTGCAAGTCCCAGCATGTCTTTCAGTAGTTCTACAACAGGTGGAGAACCACTGGTTGGTTAGCTCTACTGTACTTAAGCTAGAATAAGTCCATTAAATGTCATAGTCTAGAGCACAGGTTCTCAAACTCGGTCCTCAGGACCCCAAATGGTGCATGTTTTCCAGGTCTCCTCACAGAATCACAAGACAAATATATAGCTCCACCTGTGGAACCTTTAAAATGTGTCAGTGAATAATGAATACACCTGTGCACCTGCTGGGTGACCTGGGAAATGTGTCAGTGAGTAATGATTACACCTGTGCAGCTTCTGGGTGACCTGGAAAATGTGAACTGTGTGGGGTCCTGAGGATCGAGTTTGAGAACCACTGGTCTATAAAAAAGATCTGCAAATCTGGTGTAAAGTAGACTCAGCGGTAACCTCTTTAGACGACATAATAAAATAAGTCCCGTAGGAATTATCTCGCCTTACGTGTAATGGTGTCCTGTATGACGTCCCGGGCCAAATGTAATAGACAAAGTTTTTAGAAAATGTGAGATAAATCTCTCACAATGTAATAAAGTGACAGAACATGGAAATTCCCACGTTTTTCAGACTCAAAAAACACTCAAAATATAAACTCTCATCCGGGTGTTTCCCCTTTTGAAAATACAACTCGATCAATGTATTAGTGTGAGAGATATACTGCTAAACGCTCACATTTTCTAAACTCTCCCCTATTACATTTGGCCCCCTGAGTTTGACACTGTACAGTCAGGATGAAACCAGTCAGCCGTGGGGTCTGTTTATCTCACATGACGTTCCGCAGCAATAGCTGATATCTACATAATAAAGGCCGTAGTCACTATCCCGGGTGTGAGAATACAGGCGCTCAGAATGCCGACACCAGTCAGAATCCCGGCATCCCAACGGTAAGTAGTGGGGTTAGAATGAGGGGAAGTATAGCTAATCTAATTCCACCCCCCAACCCTCCCTTAGGGGTGCCTAAACCTAACCTCCCCATCCCCGCAGCCTAACCCAAAGTCTCCCGGAAAGGGGGGGGGTGTTAACTGTAACCTCCCCACCGGGGGGGCCTAACCCTAACCCCTCCTTACCCTATTCTAACCCTAACCTCCCAGGGGGGTGCCTAACCCTTAGTCTCCCCCGGGAGCCCCTAACCTAACCCTCCCCTCCCCCGCAGCTGTCCGCATCCGGCTTACCTTCGATCGGTAAGCAGGGTGTCGGGCTCCCGGCGTAGGGATTTCGGCGCCTGTCATTTGAACCGTGCCGGGATTAGACAGTCGGGAAGCCGGCGGTCGGCATTGTGACCGTCAGCTTCCCCCACAAACATATACATTATATATACACACGAATGTACATACAGTACTGTGCAAGTGTTTTATGCAGATGTGGGAAAAATGCTGCAAAGTAAGAATGCTTTCAGAAATTGAAGTGTTATTAGTTTATTTTTATCAAGTAGCAAAATGCAAAGTGGATGAACAGAAGAGAAATCTAAATCAAATCAATATTTTGTGTGATCACCCAGTGCCCTCAAAACAGCCACCAGTATACCACTCACCTAGTGGTATCTAAACTTGCAGGACATATATCGCATTCTACACTTGCACCGATATACCACAGCAGAGGTTTCTTCTTTGCGGAGAGATAAACCGCATTTTGAACTATAAAGAACTGCGGGGTGAGAGTAACACGCCCTACTGGTGTATCTTGCCCCCCGTATTTTTACCCGGAAATATTAAGGTTTGTATATTTGTTTTTGTCTTATTGTATGTATACCGGTATTAGTTTATTTATGACATACTTCCTATTGCCTTAATGAAGCATTCTATTCTTTATATAAAACACAATTGCTTTAAATCAAAATTGCCCATTGTTGTATTTTAATCCAAGCTGATAAGTGAAGCGCCAGGGGAAATAATATTTTTTTTCTATTTTAAACTTTGAATTAGGGAAGGTGAATCCCTACTAACCTCAAGGCTAGCATCCCTTACAGAAGCCCTGATTCAGAGCCGAACGCTCTGACAGAGCGCTCGCTCTGAATCAGGGCCGCTCGCATAGCTCTGGGTGATAGGGAATATAGAGTGTAAGCTCCACTAGGGCAGGGACTGATGTGAATGGCCAAATATTCTCTGTAAAGTGCTGCGAAATCCGTGTGTGCTATATAAATAACTGGTAATAAATAATAAATACATATTTTTAATTAATTATTTTTTTTATTGTCATTTGAACAGTAGGTGGCGCAATGCAATTTTGTTTAGTGAATATTAACCTTTTCCTTCTCAGTGCCTGGCAGGTTCTACACTTAATATAATAACATTTGTGGCAGCCTCATATCTTGCTGAGGCACCTTATTACCTCACGTCTTACACAATGGGTTGCTGATGAGCATTTTGCGTGCTGCTACGAGGCGTCTTCCGAACAGGGGCTGTGACCTTTTCCTGAGGACTTCTGAAGGCCCTATCTGTGGTGTTTGTATGATAACCCGTGGGTGCGTGGGTTTCCCCCCACACCACAAAAACATACTGGAAGGTTGATTGGCTGCTGACAAAGAATGAATCCTAGTTTATAGGTGTGTGTCCATGTGATAGGGAATATAGGGCCTGATTCAGACCCGGTCGCTCGCTCTGAATCAGGGCTGTTTTTTTTTTTTTTTTATTATTATTATTTTTTTTAGAACGGCCTCCTGGGCGCTCGCGTAGCTGGGTGACCACCCACAGCTATAGCGAGCGGCCAGGAAGATGGTCTCGTTGCTGCAAGTCTCAGAGAGATTTCAGCTCTAACAGAGCCGAAATCTCTCCCACCGACATCACTCGTGATGTCAGTGGGGCCGGCCCCAAACGGAGGCGTTCACATGGGAACGCCTCCGTTTGGGCAGCCACTCCCCCGGCCCGCCCACCAAAGAGGGCGTGCTGTCACTCAACATCGACAGCACGCCCCCTTTGGTACGAGACCCGGAGCGACGGATTGCCCGTCGCTATCCGGGTCTCGCGCATGCGCACGACGGAGCTGGCTCCGTTGTGCGCATGCGCACTGGCCCACCATCGACCCGGTTGCGAGCGCCCAGCGCTTGCGACCGGGTCAGAATCAGGCCCAGAGTACACAGGCTTAGTGCAGCCCTCACCCACCTGTTGTCTGCTATTTGTATTTTTGGCTGTTCCTCAACCAGTTTTTGGAGGTGGGGGTGGAGTCATAGTGGGGATGTAGAATGGAGGCGGGTGCAGAGGGCAGGAGCAAGGACGGACCTGACACGTCAAAAGACCGGTCCAAAACTACTATTTAATGTTATATTATTACTAGCCCTCATTAATAGGCCGTCACAGACTTCCAGAAAAGAAAGCACAAGAGTTTGGTGGGTGAGGAGTTTAACTCGGATTCTGTGGGGATAAAGATCCATTGGAGGGATATTAGTATAGTACATTATACTTACTGGTGGGGAGAGTGAAGGGTTAATCAAGATTGTGTGATGGTGCGAGGGTTTTGGTTGAGAGAAAAAAAAAAAAAGTGCTCAGTGGCAGGACATGCTGGAATATGTAGTTCCACAACTGCTGGAGAGCTACTGCCTGCCTAAGCTCGATGTGTCAATGTGCCCTATTCCATGTAATTAGAACCAAGATACTAGCAAGTTCTATGACCCAGTGAAACGCGTTATCTGTTTACAAACTGTACTGAGCGATATGAACATTAGTGATCATAGTGAAAACAAGAGATATGGTAAGAACTTACCTTTGTTATCTCTGTTTCTACGAAGTCCATAGGTTTCCACAGGGTTGACCTTGGGGTTATAGCTGGATCAGGATCCATGGGCACCACACAGTTAAGCTTTTAGCTCCAGGATGCACTTGGGTCCTCCCCTATACCCCGCCCCCGAGCCACAGGCACCTCAGTTGGTAAGCAGCCTAGGCCGGAGGAGAATATGGAACAGAGAGAAGGAAGACTGGAACACACAAGAAACCATACTCACAGAAATGGGAGACGGAAAACCGGTGACCAGCCACACAGCCCATTTGAAGCCAGGTGCGTCAGGGCGGGCACCCTGTGGACCCTATGGACTTCGTAGAAACAGAGATAACAAAGGTAAGTTCTTACCATATCTCTTGTTTTCTACTTCAGGGTCCATAGGGGGTCCACAGGGTTGACCTTGGGGATGTCTCAAAGCAGTTCAACTAAGGGCGGGGACGCTCCTGAGCAGAAAGGAGAATCCTGCGCCCGAAGGATGCATCCTGAGAGGCGAAGGTGTCAAACGCATAGAACCTCAAAAACGTTTGAATTGAAGACCAAGTGGCCGCCTTACACAGCTGAACAGCAGAAGCGCCACGTCTAGCAGCCCAAGAAGGACCCACAGAACGAGTGGAATGAGCCTTAACAGAGACTGGCACAGGTAAACCCTCCTGTGCATAAGCCTCACAAATAACAGAACGAAGTCAACGGGCTAACGTTTGTTTGTTGGCAGGCCAACCCCTCTTGTGAAAACCAAAGAGGATAAACAAGGAATCAGACTTCCTAACCGAAGCCGTCCGGTCCACATAGATTCTAAGTGCCCGGACAACATCTAAGGAAGTCTCACCAGCTGAAAGATCAGGGGACTGAAAAGCTGGCACAACAAGTTCCTGATTAATGTGGAACTTCGAGACCACTTTGGGCAAAAACTCAGGACGAGTGCGGAGCACCGCTCTGTCCTGGTGAAAAATCAGGAAAGGAGGACGACAGGAAAGCGCCCCCAATTCAGACACCCTCCTGGCAGAAGCAATTGCCAGGAGAAAAACAGTCTTAAATGTCAGCCACTTGAGCTCCACCGACTCAAGAGGCTCAAACGGAGGACCCTGCAGGACCCGTAGAACCACCGCCAAGTCCCAAGGAGCCACAGGAGGCACAAATGGAGGCTGGATCCTGAGAACACCTTGGAAAAAGGTGTGAACATCCGGTAGTATTGCAATCCGCCGTTGAAACCACACGGACAAGGTGGACACATGAACCTTCAGAGATGCAAGGCGTAAGCCGAGGTCCAATCCTGATTGAAGAAATTCCAAGATCCTGGAAACTCGGAACACCTGAGGATCATAATGTCTGGACTCACACCACTGAAAGTAAGTGTGCCACACCCTGTGATAAATCCGTGCTGAAGCAGGCTTGCGTGCCCTGAGCATGGTACCAATAACCGAACTGGAGAAGCCCCGAGACCTCAAGACGGCTGTCTCAAGAGCCACGCCGTCAAAGACAGCCGACCCAGATCAGGATAAAGGCAGGGCCCCTGAGACAACAGGTCCCGACGCTGAGGAAGAAGGTACGGAGCGTCGATGGAGAGGCTCCTGAGATTGGAGTACCAAGGACGTCTGGGCCACGCCGGAGCCACCAGCATGAGCGTGCCGCCGTCCTGCTTGAATTTCCGCAGAACCCGAGAAAGTAGGGATATCGGAGGAAACAGATACGCCAGGTGAAACGTCCATTTCACCGACAGCGCGTCCACCAGACTTGCGCCTGCGTCTCTTGTCCTTGACCCATAAACGAGCAACTTGTGATTGTGACGGGAGGCCATCAAGTCCAGCTCCGGCAGTCCCCACCTGTCCACGAGTAGCTGAAACACCTCTGGGTGAAGCGACCATTCCCCAGGATGCACGTCGTGACGGCTGAGGTAGTCCGCTTCCCAATTGAGGACTCCGGGGATGAAGACCGACGAGATCGCTGGAATGTGACCCTCCGCCCAAGCAAGGATGCGAGACACCTCCGACATCGCTGCCCGCCTGCGAGTTCCACGTTGTCGGACTGCACCTGTACCGCCCTTCCGTGAAGAGCGGAACCGGACAACTGCAGGGCCCTGTATACTGCCCGCAGTTCCAGGATGTTGATGGGGAGAAGTGCTTCTTCCGCAGACCAACAACCCTGGAGAGACAATGAACCGGTCACTGCCCCCCAACCCGAAGACTGGCATCCGTCGTGAGCAGGACCCAGTCCGGGATCCAAAAGGGACGCCCCTCGACCAGATGAGCTGTCTGAAGCCACCAAGCCAAAGATTGCCGAACCTCCGGAGACAACACCAGCACCTGAGAGCGGATCCGGTGAGGTAACCCGTTCCATTCCGATAGAATCAACCCCTGCAGGGGCCGGGAATGGAACTGGGCAAATTCCACCATGTCGAATGTCGACACCATGGACCCCAGAACTCTCATAGCCGAATGGACCGACAGGCGGCGACTGCTCAGCCAACTGCGTATCCGCAGCTGCAGGGAGGCGACCTTCTCCGGAGTCAGAAAAATCCTTTGCTGACGCGAATCCAGCAGGACTCCCAAATGAACCATCCGCTGTGATGGAATCAGGGAGGACTTTTTCCAATTTATCAACCACCCGTGTGCTTGCAGGCAAGCGATCGTTAGGTGGAGATGTTGAAGCAGTACCTCTGGGGAGCTCGCTAGCAACAGGAGGTCGTCCAGACACGGCAGCAGCCCTACATTCTGGTTCCGAAGATGTGCGGCCATGACCGCCATAATCTTCGTGAACACCCTTGGTGCAGTGGAGAGACCAAAGGGTAGCGCTCGGAACTGATAGTGGTGTTGAAGGATAGCGAACCTCAGATACCGCTGGTGCGAAGGTGCTATCGGAACATGGAGGAAGGCGTCCTGGATATCCAGGGACACCATGTAATCCCCCGGTTCCATCGCCAGCATGATGGAACGTAACGTTTCCATCCTGAACTTGGGAACTCTGAGGAATTTGTTCAGAGACTTCAAGTTGAGGATAGGGCGATGAGAACCATTGGGTTTCTGCACCAGAAACAGAGACGAATAATACCCCGTCCCTCGTTGTGATTGAGGAACGGGAACAACGACCCCTGCTTTCAGCAAGGACTTTATAGCCTCCTGAATCTGTAACGCCTTGGTCTTGTCCTGAGAAGGACTGGTGCAGAAAAACTGGTGGGGTGGTCTGTGCCGAAAAGACAAGACGTACCCCTGGGAGACCACTTCTCGAACCCAGGCATCCGTGGTGGTATTGTGCCAGCACTGGGTAAATAGAAGAAGTCGGCCTCCCACTCTGAGGTCCCCCAGAGGGAGGCCCGTCCCATTAGGCCGCAGGTTTATCTTCCTGCTTGGAAGAAGGGCGCCGAGCACTCCAGGCTTGCTTCTTGGGTTTAGAGGCAGTCTTACTCGCAGACTGTCTCGGGAAGGACTGACCTTTTGCCTTACCCTGAACCCGAAAGGAATGAAAAGCCGAACTCCGAACCTTAGCAGGCAGTGCCGCCGAAGGGAGGAAGGCCGACTTGGATTTAGCCAGGGTATCCACTATTTTGTCCAAGTCCGGACCAAATAGTAATTCCCCATTGAAAGGTAAGGCCTCCAGGCCTTTCTTTGAATCAGAGTCCGCTCTCCAGGACCGCAACCATAAGGATCGGCAGGCAGACACCGCTGCAGCCGATACCCGCGAAGTCAGCGGACTAGCATCTAAAGAAGCTTCCCCAATGTAAGAAGCAGCTTCCCTCATCTATCCCAACAACGCCCTCTGGACATCCGGAGCGTCGTCCGGGAAGGTATCTTCCAATGCATTGGCCCACCCCTAAATGGCCTTGGCCACCCAGGAGATGGCCATGGATGGTCGGGCCACCGCCCCGGAGAGGGAGTAAATAGACTTTAAGCAAGTTTCAACTTTCCTGTCCGTGGGGTCCTTCAGCGAGGATATCGACGGTAATGGTAAGGTAACGCCCAGAGTTAAACGGGTGACATGGGAATCCACCGCCGGTGGAGTTTCCCATTTTTTACAATGTGCCTCAGGGAAGGGATAATTAGAAGTCAACCGCTTCTGAGGAAGGAACCTCTTACTGGGCGCCTGCCAAGCTACCGCCATATGATCCGCCAACTGATCCGACAGGGGAAACACCGCAGAAGCCACCTTAGTTTTTTTGAAACTAGGAAACTTCGACTTAGGAACCGGTGCTTCATACTCTATAAGAAGAATAGCTCGCACCGCCCTAACCAGTGCTCGCACATTAATGGACGACTTGGTATCCATTTCCTGGCCCGAGGCGTCCGAGTCAGTGTCATCAGGGACCTCCCCATCATCTGAGGATCCCTCTGAGTCCGAAACCTGAGCCGTCCGCGCCATGAGTGGGCGTTTTGAAACCCTGGAAGGCATGTCAGTCTGCAACATTGACTGAAAAGCCAAGGATGCGGCCGCCAAATTTTGCACAGAGTTGGAGAGCACATCCACCCAGGGTGGAGGAGTCGCCATAGGGGCCTGTAAAGGTACCACAGGCTGCTGCGGCACAGGGGAAGCCTGTATATACATAGGCAACCCCGTATATGGACCCACAGACTGAGACCCAGGAGGACTCCGCAACAACTGCGGGACACCCGGGGAATGGGGGATGGTCGGCTGGGGTAACACCCTAGTAGGGAGAGCAGTCGGGACCGACAGACGGTCCGCAATAGACACCAGCACTTGAGAAAACATCGCCCACGGTGGTTCCTGCGTCAGAGAAGGTCTGGATGGGCCAGGAGCCACCTGGCACCGACTACACAGGCCATCCTGTGACAAATCCTCCCTATTCACTCCTGCAGAACAGCGTTCGCAGGAGGCCAACGCCGGAGCCACTGAGCGCTCAACCTCCTCGTCTGACATGACAGAATATATTATATAGTCAAAAAATATATCTGGCAACAGGGCAGAAGTAAACGCACTCACCGGTGTGTTGAACAACAGCCCACAATATGGCACTGTGTCGCACACAACTGTATGTGACGAACCTCACAAATACGTGATCTATATAAGTGAGGTCAGTAGAAACACCCTTCCCCCACACACCTGTAGGGCTTGTAGGAGAAGTAAAGGGATAGGTATAAGCTGACAGTAAGCGGAAAATGAGCACAGACAGGCAGCACTAGCAAAAGTCACATACCATGCAGAGAAGATATACTCACTGCACCTTTCCACTACAATCAACCTCCCAGATTCAGTGTCTGGGAGGGCTATAGTGCTGTGTACGCTGTCCTTAAATCAGGGGAGAGGTACACAGGGGGACCGGTCCGCGTGCTCCCTGAGATCTGCGTTGCCACTGTGAGAAAATGGCCCCCAGAGACCTCAGAGGAGGAGTGGCCGTGTAACTGCAGCTCAGCGACGCCAGACTGCGTGCTGAAAGGCGCGCTGAGCTGAGGGGAGGAGCCGCTGACAGGGAAGGCTTCCTCCCCTGGCTGGCCCTGACCCCAGGGATGCTTGCTTCCCGCTTGCCTGTTATCCCTGGTGGTGTAGTGGTCCCACGGGTTATGGGGGGGGCCCGCCGCCACTGCCAGCAGCCTCCGGTCTGTCCCCAGGACCGGAGGCTAAAGGACTGCATTTTAAGGCATTCCGCGCGCCGCCGCTAGCCAGTGACGCGCGGCTTACCTGAATCCCCGGCGACTCCGGCAGCAGTCCTTGGAGGTAGACAGAGTCCGGCTAGTACGGATTCTGTCCTCCCGCCGCGATCCCCAGATCAGTACTGGCATCGCGGCGCCAGTCGGGGATCAGAGCGGCAGCGTGGGCGTCTGTATAGACAGCCCTTCGCTGCCGTCTGTAGTAAAAAGAGATTAAAATAAATAAAATCTAACTTAAAATAAAAGCTTCTGGGGGCTGCTCCTGCAGCCCCCCTGCGCGGTGACCGACTCCGGCCGGGCACCAACTTACACTGAGGTGCCTGTGGCTCGGGGCCGGGTATAGGGGAGGACCCAAGTGCATCCTGGGAGCTAAAAACTTAACTGTGTGGTGCCCATGGATCCTGATCCAGCTATAACCCCAAGGTCAACCCTGTGGACCCCCTATGGACCCTGAAGTAGAAAGTCAGTGCGACAAGTCAATAAAAAAATGTTTGCACCCATTTAAATGGCGCTCTCACTCTCTCGTACATGCTTCCTCTTCCCAGTAAAAGAACGAGAGCATGCGAGGAAGAGCGCACAAGGGGCCTGATTCAGGTTGGATCTCAGCTGCGATTACGCACGCAGTCTCACTGCGAAGATATGCTAATCCTCTGCGATCGCTATGCTGTCACAGCACAACATAAGGACGCCCACTTTATCTTACACACATCCGTAATACTTTGCAAGACTGCGGAACCATAGGTAACATCGCAGCCCCACGCACACCTGCACAAGCTCTGACCTTACTCAGAAATTGCTAATCTTCCGGTACGCAGTGAGAGCTCAAGCTGCGCATGCCATCGCACTGGCACGCCAGCGTTTCTTCCACCAACACCCGCAAATGGTACGTCCTGTCAATCACTCTGCGATGGTTCTGCGTAGTCACTGCAATCGCAATCCCGATCGCAGCGACTGGTTTGCGCATGCGCAGTCCGCAACCATCAGTGTACGCTGTTGCAGTTGTGATCCAACCTGAATCAGGCCCAAGGTCCAGAATGAGAGAAATAGCAAAAAAATAATGAAAAAAGCGCGAAAAAGACAGCGAAAGAGAGACAACCAGAGAGAATCAGGGAGACATGCAAACACGAAAAGTAAGTCCTACAGGTATAACACAAATACCAGCGCGTTGTTTAGAGATTCTAGAACAAATACTATCTGGAGAATGAGCTACAATAAGTGCGATCTGTCCTGACTCTCGCCCTATAAGTAAACACACCACCTGCACGCCCAGTAAGGAGGGGGCAGGGGGCCTGCAGAATAAAACGTGGTCAGTGAAGAACAGAGGGACCACAGACAGCACGGACATTTCATGGAGGAGTGTGCGTTATAGAGGAGTTTGTCTATATAATTATCTCATTTAATGCTCCCCTAACTGAGTTGTACCTGCCACCTCTTTACTTGCTGTTATGTTTCTGGCAAAGTCAAGTGAACAATAGATTAAATGATGATCTTCATTGCTGCATGTCTGGTACCACAGCCGGATCTGGAGGCTCTTTTGCTTGTGATCCAGCTGTGCCGTCTATGCTTGCCACGGAGCTGACGCTCAGACTAACATGATGGTAGTGTATGTGGGGTACTTTTACTGTAAGAAATTCACAATAGTAAAACAGAGCCTGGCCGTTTGGCAGCCGTGAAGATGCATTAAATGACTGCATCCATGAAGATCATTACATTCCAAGAGGGACAATTTGGAAAGAGTCTTTGCAAATGAAAGACGACATAGAGCAAGCCCACATGGTTGCAATGTCATTTTAATGTATTCTATACAAACCCTTCAGTAAGCATTAACTTACTGACCACGTAAAACCATAACACATACCAAGAACAGCGTAGAGGGAGAGAAGTGGTGCTGTGCAGCTGTCCATACAGACAGAATGAGAACAGATACTGAGAATAACACCCAACGTACAGAACCAGAGAAGTGAGACTGTGCAGTTAGGTAAAAGAACATAGGAATGCTGCCCAACTCTGAGCCTTATGTTATGTCCCCGGCAGTATGGATAGCAGGGATTGAAGGATGAGAAAGAGGATTATGTACATGGGGGCTGCAGAAATGATGGTCAGACAAAAAAGGGGCCCCTTGTCCAAACAGCTGAGCACTCCCCTAGGCCTGGTCTTGAGACCCTCTCTCACTGAGTCGGCTCCTGTCAACCCTTAACCCTCTCCCACCCAGGGCCTGGCCAAGTCTCCCCCCTCTCCCAACCCTGGCTTGGCCCCGTCTCCCCCCTCTCCCATCCCTGGCTTGGCCCCGTCTCCCCCCTCTCCCATCCCTGGTTTGGCCCCGTCTCCCCCCTCTCCCAACCCTGGCTTGGCCCCGTCTCCCCCCTCTCCCAACCCTGGCTTGGCCCCGTCTCCCCCCTCTCCCATCCCTGGCTTGGCCCCGTCTCCCCCCTCTCCCATCCCTGGCTTGGCCCCGTCTCCCCCCTCTCCCATCCCTGGCTTGGCCCCGTCTCCCCCCTCTCCCATCCCTGGCTTGGCCCCGTCTCCCCCCTCTCCCATCCCTGGCTTGGCCCCGTCTCCCCCCTCTCCCATCCCTGGCCCCGTCTCCCCCCTCTCCCATCCCTGGCTTGGCCCCGTCTCCCCCCTCTCCCATCCCTGGCTTGGCCCCGTCTCCCCCCTCTCCCATCCCTGGCTTGGCCCCGTCTCCCCCCTCTCCCATCCCTGGCTTGGCCCCGTCTCCCCCCTCTCCCATCCCTGGCTTGGCCCCGTCTCCCCCCTCTCCCATCCCTGGCTTGGCCCCGTCTCCCCCCTCTCCCATCCCTGGCTTGGCCCCGTCTCCCCCCTCTCCCATCCCTGGCTTGGCCCCGTCTCCCCCCTCTCCCATCCCTGGCTTGGCCCCGTCTCCCCCCTCTCCCATCCCTGGCTTGGCCCCGTCTCCCCCCTCTCCCATCCCTGGCTTGGCCCCGTCTCCCCCCTCTCCCATCCCTGGCTTGGCCCCATCTCCCCCCTCTCCCAACCCTGGCTTGGCCCCGTCTCCCCAACCCTGGCTTGGCCCCGTCTCCCCAACCCTGGCTTGGCCCCGTCTCCCCAAACCTGGCTTGGCCCCGTCTCCCCAAACCTGGCTTGGCCCCGTCTCCCCAAACCTGGCTTGGCCCCGTCTCCCCAAACCTGGCTTGGCCCCGTCTCCCCAAACCTGGCTTGGCCCCGTCTCCCCAAACCTGGCTAGGCCCCGTCTCCCCGTCTCCCAACCCTGGCTTGGCCCCGTCTCCCCCTCTCCCAACCCTGGCTTGGCCCCGTCTCTCCCAACCCTGGCTTGGCCCCGTCTCCCCGTCCCCCAACCCTGGCTTGGCCCCGTCTCCCCCTCTCCCAACCCTGGCTTGGCCCCGTCTCTCCCAACCCTGGCTTGGCCCCGTCTCCCCGTCCCCCAACCCTGGCTTGGCCCCGTCTCCCCCTCTCCCAACCCTGGCTTGGCCCCGTCTCCCCCTCTGCCAACCCTGGCCCCGTCTCCCCTTCTCTCAAACCTGGCCTGGTCTCCACCGCGCCCACCCTGGGCATAGCCACGTCTACCGTCTCCCCCACCCTGGCACTGTCACCCCCTCTCCCAACCCTGGCCTGGCCCTGTGTCCCCCGGGATCCTGTCATCCCCGGACACTCACCCCCTCGGACGATGAAGAGATCGGTCTGTTTATCCGCATTGAAGTCCCCGAAGGCGGCCACCCGCCCCCGGGCCTCGGCGCCCAGCACGTCCCCGGTAACATTGCGCAGGGAGGCCCGGAGCGGGGACACGGAGAGCAGCAGCGCCGCCAACAGCCGCACTGACAGCTCCCTCATCCCGGGAATCACACGGCGGTACTGCCACTTCCGGGTGTCTGACGTCACGCAGCGCCTGCTACGGAGGCCGGGAGGGAGCGGGTCAGGCCGGTGACAGCAGCTCCGACATGGCGCAGGTGCTGGCGGACATCAGCTGGAAGGTGCTGGAGCGGAGAGCCCGGTCTAAGCGCTCAGGTGAGGTGTTCTGGGGACTCTGCAGCTGGGGATTGGGCTCTGCTGCTGGGAGGTGTAGTGGGCACTGGGCTCTGCTGCTGGGGGGGTGCTGGGCACTGGGCTCTGCTGCTGGGAGGTGTAGTGGGCACTGGGCTCTGCTGCTGGGGGTGTGCTGGGCACTGGGCTCTGCTGCTGGGAGGTGTAGTGGGCACTGGGCTCTGCTGCTGGGGGTGTGCTGGGCACTGGGCTCTGCTGCTGGGGGTGTGCTGGGCACTGGGCTCTGCTGCTGGGAGGTGTAGTGGGCACTGGGCTCTGCTGCTGGGAGGTGTAGTGGGCACTGGGCTCTGCTGCTGGGGGGGTACTGGGCACTGGGCTCTGCTGCTGGGAGGTGTAGTGGGCACTGGGCTCTGCTGCTGGGGGTGTGCTGGGCACTGGGCTCTGCTGCTGGGAGGTGTAGTGGGCACTGGGCTCTGCTGCTGGGGGTGTACTGGGCTCTGCTGCTGGGGGTGTGCTGGGCACTGGGCTCTGCTGCTGGGAGGTGTAGTGGGCACTGGGCTCTGCTGCTGGGGGTGTGCTGGGCACTGGGCTCTGCTGCTGGGGAGGTGTGCTGGGCATTGGGCTCTGTGCTGGGAGGTGTAGTGGGCACTGGGCTCTGCTGCTGGGAGGTGTAGTGGGCACTGGGCTCTGCTGTTGGGAGGTGTGCTGGGCACTGGGCTCTGCTTCTGGGGGGTGTACTGGGCTCTGCTTCTGGGGGGTGTACTGGGCTCTGCTGCTGGGGGGTGTGCTGGGCCCTGGGCTCTGCTGCTGGGAGGTATGCTGGGCACTGGGCTCTGCTGCTGGATAGTGTGCTGGGCCCTGGGCTCTGCTGCTGGGAGGTGTGCTGGGCCCTGGGCTCTGCTGCTGGGAGGTGTGCTGGGCCCTGGGCTCTGCTGCTGGGAGGTGTGCTGGGCTCTGCTGCTGGGAGGTGTGCTGGGCACTGGACTCTGCTGCTGGGAGGTGTGCTGGGCACTGGGCTCTGCTGCTGGGGGTGTGCTGGGCCCTGAGCTCTGCTGCTGGGAGGTGTGCTGGGCCCTGGGCTCTGCTGCTGGGAGGTGTGCTGGGCCCTGGGCTCTGCTGCTGGGAGGTGTGCTGGGCCCTGGGCTCTGCTGCTGGGAGGTGTGCTGGGCCCTGGGCTCTGCTGCTGGGAGGTGTGCTGGGCACTGGACTCTGCTGCTGGGAGGTGTGCTGGGCACTGGGCTCTGCTGCTGGGGGTGTGCTGGGCCCTGAGCTCTGCTGCTGGGAGGTGTGCTGGGCCCTGGGCTCTGCTGCTGGGAGGTGTGCTGGGCCCTGGGCTCTGCTGCTGGGAGGTGTGCTGGGCCCTGGGCTCTGCTGCTGGGAGGTGTGCTGGGCCCTGGGCTCTGCTGCTGGGAGGTGTGCTGGGCCCTGGGCTCTGCTGCTGGGAGGTGTGCTGGGCACTTGGCTCTGCTCTTGGGAGGTGTAGTGGGCACTGGGCTCTGCTGCTGGGAGGTGTGCTGGGCACGGGTGCTGCTGCTGGGAGGTGTGCTGGGCATGGGGCTCTGCTGCTGGGAGGTATGCTGGGCATGGGGCTCTGCTGCTGGGAGGTGTGCTGGGTATTGGACTCTGCTACTGGGATGTGTGCTGGGCACGGGGCACTGCTGCTGGAGTGTGTGCTGGGCACTGGGCTCTGCTGCTGGGCTTTGTGCTGAGCATTTCTCACAACCTCCTGGGGGCCCAACATAGGTGAGAGGGGCCAATGTGTCATATAGTGGTCAGTGCTGGGGCCCTGTCACTGCCTCCTCCCTGGGCCTGGTCCACTCTAACACCAGCCTAGAGCACTGTGCAGGGTGGGCTTCATGCACCTACCCAAGCTGAGGCGGGCACTATAGTGTGAGCCAAGCTGGAACAGGCAGCACAATGTGAGCCAGACGGGGGCGGGCACCGCAGTATGAGCCAGGCTGGGACGGGCACTGTAGAGTGAGACAAGCTGAAACGGGCACTGTAGAGTGAGCCAAGCTGTTGTGAGCACCATAGAGAGAGACAAGCTAGGACGGGCACCATAGAGTGATCCAAGCTCTTGTTGGCACTCTAGTGTGAGCCAAGCTAGGACAGACACTGTAGTGTAAGCCAAGTTTGGCGGGCACTGTAGCGTGCTTAGGCGGTCACCAATCATGTGCTGGTAGGGGGGTCAAAGTGGAAGCTATGGGCCTGATTCAGACCTGGTCACTATGAAGCGTTCGCTTGTAGCTGGCCGATTTTCGTATGCATCGCAGTGCGTGAACTAGTGCGAAAGATTGGGAAGCGTTTTCTCGCTGAGCATAGACAGTCCATCAGAGTGAGTGACAGGAGAAGCCATTTGTGGGTGGTGACAGGGGCAGGCCACTAGAAACAGGATAGTGGAGGTGCGAACGCATGCGTGCCTGAGCGTCTTAACGCCGTTTCAGAGGCATGCATAATTAACAGGGAACGTAATTGTCACCTGGTTGAATTTTACACTGAAGTGATCGCAGTGCTTGTGGTAGTGTATAGTCAACCTCAAGCGCTGCGTTTGCTTCCGATGGTACCCGATGTACCGATGGTTGCATACGCTTCCTGGAGATGACGTGCGCAAGTGGGCGTCTTAAGACAGGCTGGTGGGCGTCTACTGTACATACACAAAGCGATCGCACGGCAAGACATAGTGGGCGTGCTTATGCCTTGCCATGCGATCGCCTGCCTTGCCAGGTGTGTGCCTAATTTGCATACGCTAGGAACGAGCGTACACATCTAGCGAGCGGGTCTGAATCGAGCCCTAAGTGCCATCATCGCCTGATTTTTACTTTTTACATTTCCACTTAATACTCTACCCTGTATTCTATCATATATACAGTGTCTTGCAAAAGTATTCACAACCCTTTGCATTTTTCATGTTTTCTTGCCTCACAACCTGGAATTACAATGGCTTGTGTGAAGGTGTGCATCATTTCATTCACAGAACATGCCTACAACTGGGAAGTTGTGTTTTTTATTATATTGTGAATCAAACAACATAACAGAAAACTTCAGCGTGCATAACTATTCACCCCCCTAAAGTCAGTACTTTGTTGAGTCACCTTTTGCTGCAATTACAGCTGCAAGTCGCTTTGGATAAGTCTCTATGAGCTTGCCACATCTTGCCCCTGGGATTTTTGCCCATTCCTCAATGTAAAACTGCTCCAGCTCCTTCATGTTGGATGGTTTCCGCTTGTGAACAGCAATCTTCAAGTCTGACCACAGATTCTCAATTGGATTGAGATCTGGGCTTTGGCTAGGCCATTCCAACTTATTTAGATGTTTCCCCTTAAACTACTCGAGTGTTGCTTTAGCAGTATTCTTCGGGTCATTGGCCCTCATTCAGAGGCGCTCGCAAGAAGCGAGCGCTCGTTCTGAATGAGGGCAGCTGCTTCATTTTTGAAGTGTGGCCTCCTGGTCGTTGGGTAAGCCGTGGGTTACCGACCAGGTTGATGGTCGTGATGGTGAACATCATTGCGACCATCAGGGCTTGCGACAAGACCCTAAGGTTGGGTCTGGGCAGCCACAAGCCCCAGGGAGCTTCCTGCTCTGAAAGAGCAGGAAACTCCACACTGACATCACTGATTATGTCAGTGCGGCCGCCCACAAAACGGTGGGCTTCATAGCAAAGGGGGTGGTTACATATGCACATGCCAATTTTCAGAATTTTATTTATAGAGATTCTTTTTTATTTATATTTTTCTCATTTCACTTCACCAAATTAGACTATTTTGTACAGATCCATCACATAAAATTCAGATTAAAAAATAATTAAATAACAGGTTGTAATGTAACAAAAAGGGGAAAAAGCCAAGGGGGGTGAATACTTTTGCAAGATACTGTAATATATATATATATATATATATATATATATGTGTGTGTGTGACGTATGTAAGAGATCCTATAATTAGGGTACCCGACACTAAAATTCTGTTATTTCAATGATTATTGCTTACGGATTAATAGAGTCGTGTAGGTGATGTGTTTTCCTGTATTGCATTCTGTAGGTATTATTGTATATAGAATAATTATCTGCCAGGAGAGGAAATCTGCGTCTGAGCGCTGCCCAATTCCTCCTAACAATTCATTGTTTCACCAACATTTTGTGTTTGGGGCTCATTCTGAGTCGGACCACCCTGCCGCTTGCTATTTTATGCTAATGCGGGTATCCATCTGTCTTCATGCGCATGGCCGACCCGCCTACTGTTTTTCCGTCTACAAATCCGTCCAAATTTGGACTTTCTCCCGACTCAGAATAAGACCATTTGTATTAAAGTTTAAAGTGAACCCGTCCCCTATGCCTGGCCCAGTCCAGCTGTGTTATGGAATAACTAATATTTAGGGGAATGTGGACTTCTGCTACATGGATGTTACCAGATAATAGTACATTCATAGGGTGAATACTGGTTCACACCCCAAAATCGCTGCCCCCAGTGTCTGCAGGTGGTGGGGGCACTTTTATTGCTTGAAAAAGCTGAATTTTAATAGTTGCATAAGGTTCAGGGTCTGCACCATCTGCAATTGTCCAACTGTTGTCACAATCTCTGTGAAAATGTCAGTGGTGGGTTCTCTATTGTAATGCGATTGCCTTGTTGTTTTTTTGTTTTTATTTTAAAAAGGTAAATTATTTGCTGTAAAATATACTGGAACTTCTAATGGTGCACTTTTATACACTCAAGTCAGTGACTAAGGGTCTGATTCTAAATTGGAAATAAAGCAAGAAGGAGCTGTGCACTTGTAGCATTGCAAGGAGTGCAAATACATTTATATCCCTTTTCCACAGCAATAAGACGGGTCGCGGGTCAGTGGAAAACGGTCCCAGAAAAATAACCCGGGTCCAGTGACCCGGGAATCCGACCCTAGTCGCGACCAGGTTTGAACTCAGGAACGACCCAGGTAACTGTCTTGTGTAAGTGGTTACCCCATGTCATGACTCAAAGCAGCAGATTGGCTGGGTAGCACTTGGAGATGACATAATCTCCAAGCGTCCAATGTAACACCAGAAGACCCGGGTCCAGTGTGAACGGCTGGAGCCAGGAATAACCCTGGTCCAGCCGTAAAAACCGTTGCTCAGTCTGTGATCAGTGTCCCGGGTTGGAGCCGGGTTTTTAGTGGAAAAGGGGTATTATTGATTTTGCATGCAGGGTAAATACTGCCTGCTATTGCATGTAGCCCACAAATGCTGGGCAGCTTTATTGTTGCACTGCAATTTAGATTTCAGTTTGGACACACCCCTCCCAGATCTAACCCCCTCTGCACATTTTACATCTTACCCACCTGCAGCACAACATTGTTTTACCAAGGTGTAAAGTTAAGGGCCCCATACATCAGCTGGGCAATCCGCCGATTCCCTGATCGGACCAGAACCGCCGATCTGCCGGTGGGAAATGCTGACCGGCGGCCATTAGTGTTCGCCGACCTGTCATGGAATCGGTGAAATTCTACATGTTAAAAATCCCTGAATTACTAATCGCAATCATATTTTGATCGTGATAAGCAAGTCAGTGGAACGCAACATGTTGATTTCACTGATGCGGCGACCCTGGAGTCTGGCGATCGGCGAATTGACCCAGTCTATCTGTAGTGTATGGGGGGCCTTTA
Source organism: Taudactylus pleione (assembly GCA_031769625.1). Taxonomy (NCBI): domain Eukaryota; kingdom Metazoa; phylum Chordata; class Amphibia; order Anura; family Myobatrachidae; genus Taudactylus; species Taudactylus pleione. The sequence continues at coordinate 1,946,241 of JAUIMM010000883.1, forward strand.
CTAATGGTACGTACACACGGTACAATTAAAATGCACAATATGAACGATAACTGTATAGATCATATCGTTATCGTTCATATCGTGCATTTTTCGGTGCCTCCAACCTACCAACGACCTGCGATGCACGGGTACGTATGGACGATAAAGATATCATCCATCGACCGTGCATGCAGGACAACCTGGTCGATATCGACCAGGTTACTATAGGGACCCGCGGCCGTCGTTGGTGGTGTACTGGATGATCGATATCGATCTTCCAGCACACCCGGGAGATCGTTATCGTTAAATGATCGGCCCGTGTGTATGCACCATTATGCTTTCTTGCTTTATTCCCAAACCAGATTCAGACCCTAATTAGGACAGTTACTCAGTGAGGGTGAGCAGAAGAAACGCAAATTATTTTCTTAATGCGATTACCTACACAGTAAGTTAATATTGCATTGGAGTTATTTGAACATTAGCAAGTGAGTCTGCCTATAAATTCAGAAGGAATCAGTGACATCACTGGCGCACGGGATGATCTCAGTCGTTCCCGACAAATGCATAGGCTAAATTTTCCATGAGTATTTCTTCAGCCGGAACATTGTCTGCTGGCATTGTACGTAAACTATGGGCTTGTCCTCTGTGGCCTAAACTGGTGGTCACCATTTTCTATAGGTCTCATGGGGCCAGTTACACCAACAAAATAAACCTATTCGGAGTACACGCTTCCTAATAATATATAGCACTGGTTATAATATACATTTACGCAAATACGATTGGTTGAAAAACATGCACATTTGGCATTAAGTTTACATTGCTTTAGAATTGGTCCTAAAGTTTACACTGAAATGTAAAAATATTTTGGCTACTTTTTGTTATGTTTTGAAAATTAAAACAAAAACAAAACCAGACTGTATCACATGCATGCATACACTGCACCAGTTACTCTTATATTTCTTTTTAACATCTCACACTGAAGAAATATGAGCAAAGCAGTAAAACGCTTGAATTCCATGTTAGACTAAATCATCCTTCCTCCCCCGTTATTTTGCAGTCCATTCCAGCCATCGCAGGCTATGGTTAGCCCACCTGTCCTTTAAGTCCCTGTAGCGTTTCCTAGATAAATGCACGTTTTATTTTGTTGGTGTGTCATCGTTCTAGTTTGTAGCCTTGTCGTTAGTAACTAATATCGCAGTGCCTTTTGTTCGATGCATTCTGTGTGTGCAATATGTTTAGTTCGATGTGTGAATAACGTAAATGTCATGTTTTTTTTTTTCCTCTCCTTGTTTCTCTCTTGTTTCTGCGCTGACATTCCCTAACACAGCTCTAACACCTTAATTTCACTGTGATTGCCCCTAACACCCTACTAACCGATTGCCGAATTTGGTTGAGACGTCTTTGGTTTGGTCGCAATGCAGTCCAGCAAAATGGCCCAGATTGTCTGCAAGAATGTGCCCCTGTCGCCCACATTCACGCGGTTAGGTAAGTGCAGAGCACACCCAAAGTCATTGCATTCTTGTCAAATGCATGTGGTACAATTTTGCATGTGATATTGTCTCGGCAAATCCAAGTGACTGAGCTATGATTGCATTGATAGTTTTTAGCAGAATGTTTGTGTAGGGGGGGGAAGGGGAGCAGCTTATGTTCACTTTTAAGATTTTGGGATAAATTTACTAAAGCTTCTAAAACAGACCAGTGGAGGTGTTGCAGATTCTGTTGATCAGTTTTCTAGAATACAACAGAGAAATGATAGCTATAATCTGACTGGTTACTGAGGAGAACACCCCCACGTTTTATTTTTGTAAGCTTTAGAAAATCTACCCCTTTATGTGAAACTATATTCAGAATTGGAGACATGTTCCAACTGTGACTATGGGCCATATTCAATTAGAGGCGAAAAGTCAGAGGTCAGACTTTTCGACCATCATCGCAGGTTTTCCTGGGGATAAAGTATCGGGGATACGTGTGCCCGCATATCCCCGTATTCAATTAGGATTCGGCGAAAGCGGTACCCGGCGGAAAGGTAAGTATTGAAAAGTCCTGTCACTTTTTGGGGAAATCAGCCTGTCACCCCCCTAACAAGATGGTCTGAAATGGGGGATCACTATGGGTACCCCAGAAAAGCCCTGCTAAAGGTATTTAGGGTTATTAAATGGTCCCGACAGGTGCTTTAATGCGCCTTTAAAGAAGTGGTGAAGAACAGCATTTAGTAAAATGTTACTTGTATTTCTTTAGAACTAGTCCCATCAGATTTGGGATACATGAAAATGGGTGCAAGCATATTTTTAAGTCCCTAAAGTGAGCTTTGAAAATTCTCCAAAAATCCACCTGCCGCAACCAAAAAAAACTCCTGCAGCACACGCGCCCCCCCCCCCCCGAGTCTATTTCGCTAGTTTTTACGTTTGTCCCCCAACTTTTATTTTTTTTGCCCCCAAGACGAAACCACTTTTTTTGGGGTGTCCTATTGATCTTTTTAAAACATTTTTGACACAGATTACTTTTAGAGGACATTCCAAGGGGTGCAGGGTATTTTTTTTAACTGCACCCCAAAACCCCAGTTCTGCACTTTTTATCGCCACCTATTCTATGGTGAAACGTTATCCCCGTTTTTAGACCAAGACTTTTCAAACCTGCGAAAAATCTTTGAAATTAAATATGGGGATAAGTGAAAATGGCGAAGATAACTGACTTTTCGCTTCTAATTGAATACGGCCCTATGTCCTTGAAGTCACAACTTGATATTATATGTTGTAAGAAATAATACAATAATATCCAATTGGCAGCACCATTTTAAATGTATAGTAACTGGACAGGGAACGAATATTCCGTTGTACAGAACTACTTCTGTTACTTCTCACGTACTGGGGGAATTCAATTCAACGCGATATTGAATAGCCGCGGGAGGGAGCTCCCGGCAGCTATTCAATACACCGCACTGTTTGGGCGCGCTAAGGATTTCTTCTCGCACCCCCTTGGGGATGCGAGGAGAAATCCGACCAAAGTGCCGGGCGCGCAGCAGTTTTTCTGCTTAGTGCGGCGCTAACAGCTGCGCGCCAGGCACTTTGGTCAGAGAATGCCGTTTAACGCACCTTAACACCTTTGTTAAGGCGCGATAACCGGCAATTCGCCGACCACACAGCGCACTGAATTGAATAGCTCCCGGCGCTATCCAATTCGCGTTGAATTGAATCGCTCCCACTGAGACATAAACAGCTGACTTCAAAGCGCTGGGTTCAACAATTCCAATTGAAGACGTATTACCTGCCCAGCTCTTATGCACTAAAGGGACAGGGGAAGAAGCTCCGTCCTAATCAGGGCCACTGCTATATTCAACTGCGGTTTTGTCCGTGCTCAAAATGCTTTATGTGTATACTATTACTGCCAACACCTCAGTTGTTGTGGGGTTTCCTGGGATTGTGTATGAGTTATCACGTGAACCATTCACGATTCTTGCACGCCATCATTGGTTAGGTATGCGTCACTGCTACCGAGGCCGCAAGGAATCTTCAACCGGTATTGCAATTTTCATCAATTTAACTGTGCGCGAGAGATTCAGTAATGGTTTTCCTTTTGGTGCTGGTTCGTTTGAAGCTTGAACTGTCCTTTTATTTATTTTTTCATATTTTCCCCTGGTAAATCTGGCAACCCTTAAAACCCGCCGTTATATATAGTGCTATCTCTGTATATAGAATAATTGCAGCCGGCAGCAATTAGGTTCGTGCTGAGAAATCCCTACGCTGGAAGACCGGCGGTTCTAATCCTGGCAGGTAAGTATTTTCCTATTCACTAGCCTAACCCTCCCTTAAGGGTGCCTATAACCCTAACCTCCCCCCCCAAGTGCCTAACCCCCCTGTAAGTGCCTAAACCTAACCCCCCTTCCCCGCAGCCTAGACCTAAGTCTCCCAGGGGGGTGCCTAACCCTAACCTCTCCCCGGGGATGCCTAACCCTCCTGGGGGGGGGGTGCCTAACCCTTAGTCGTCGTCGTCGCCCCCCCCCCCCCCCCCCCCGAGAGCCCCTAACCTAAACCCTGCGGCTGTCCGCACCTGGCTTACCTTCGATCGTGATGCCGGGCGTCAGGCTCCCGGCGTAGGTAAAATGACAGGCGTCGAGATTTCGACGCCTGTCATTAGACCCTTGCCGGGATCAGACAGTGGGGATGCCGACGGTCGGCATTTAGTCGGCATCCCGACTGCATACCCATGGATTGCAATATTCTGACCTCCTGTTGAATGCCTGTGATCAGTGAGGCCATTGCGTAGAACTAGGAACACAGGGGTCAGTTCAGCAGGTGGCGAAGGGTTAAATATGGCCCTGCCGAAGTCTCTGTGGCCTCCATATACAGGGGAACATGATGGGGTTTGTATAGCAGCATCCGGCCCCCAGGACAGGATAGTCTGCTTTACCCCATGTCATCCTGGATGTGCTCTGTCCGTACTGTGTGTGACACTGCTGCCTCATCACAGCTAAAAGATCAATCTCCTAAATATAGTGTGTTGTTGCAGTTTGATGTTACACTAACCTGACACGCCGGGGCCGGCTGTGCCGCGCTTACATAGTGTCACTGGGGCAGCGCTATTCTGGGCCCCTCACGCCCCTGACCTGAGCATTCCACGGCTGCCGCTGGTGGCTTGTATGTGATATGTGCTGCTTACGTGTAGAAAGGGCACGTCACTCCAGGAGCCAAGAGCTGACTGCACTGAGCGACTTTGTTAATGCAGCTTAGATTTTGAGCTTATGGGGAAAATAAAAAAAGTTGTTCCTACTTTTCTGGTTGGGGGGGGAGCGTATCGTGAGATTGTGTCTGGTTATTATATAGGCAGTATTGATGATATAGAATGATCTGCTGTTATTCATCTTTGTGCATGTGTGTAATAGAGATCATAGGGCCTGATTCAGACCCACTCGCGAGCGGCCGTCCGCTCGCAAGTGGGTCGATGGTCTGCACTGCGCATGCGCACGACGGATGGGAGCTCCGTCGTGCGCATGCGCGAGACGCGACAAGCAAAGGACTTTCCTTCGCTCGTTGTGTCTGATCAAAGGGGGCGTGCTGTCGATGTTGATTGACAGCACGCCCCCTTTGGTGGGCGTGCCTCCCAGACGGGGGCGTTCCCAAGGGAACGCCTACCGTCAGAAGCCGGCCCCACTGACATCACTAGTGATGTCAGTGGGAGTGATTTGGGCTCTGATAGAGCCTTGCGGTTGAGAAACTCAACCGCAGGCTTCGGCTCGCAGTGGTGACCCACAGCTATACGAGCATCCAGGAGGACGCTCCATAATTATGGAGGTGGGCCCTGATTCAGAGCGAGCGCTCTGGTCAGAGCGTCCGGCTCTGAATCAGGGCCATAGTTATCTGAGGGATGACGTGATTTTTACATGTCATAGATTTTTATCACTTTCATTTTAATATATGATTCTTACTGGACTACATTATCGTTTTTTTTTTGTAATAAAGTTTAAATATTAGTCCCTGTAGTGAGATTGCGAGCAGGGACCTCTTACCTTTCCGTCTGTCTGTTATTATCCAGTCTTGTTTTATTATTGTGTTTCCAATTGTGAGGGGAATATGCTAGTGCTATGTAAATAAATGATGATAATAATAATAACTAGGGTAACTGCCTTAGTGGATATTGTGGATAGAAGTTACTGAGGATATTATGGAGATAATGAGCCCGTAATTTCAGGGTATCTGTCATAAAGAGTTCTGCTAAATATGGTGGATCAACCACAATGGGCAACGAAACCTTTCCATTATGACAGCAGTCTGAAAAATGGACGTTAATCTCCTTTACCAATAAGTGTAGGGCACCACAGTTCACTCATGGTACGTCCATAGAACCCAAAGAGTAGTATTGTGGAGAATATGTCATGTCCAATACAAGCGGCGTATATACATTGTTTAAGATATTTGAACTTAGCCCTCTGGGCGACCTGTGAGGGTTCCACCACGTCGACGTCCTTGAGGTCGGCCTCTAGGCATGTTTGGTGTAAATAGTGTTAGGTAAATAATGAAATAACCACAGCAGTCTGTGATTGAGGTCCCCGCAAGAAACCCTGATATATGTGGCTGCAAACAACGGTCGCAGTTTCCAGACTTCCCAGCAGAGCACTTGTTCCAGGTCACCCAGCAGGTGCATGGGGAGAGTTCCCCAACTGTCATGTTTTCCAGAGCACAATGGTGATGCATTGTAAATGGCGGGCAGACGTTTTGAAAACATAACTACGAAACGAAGTAACCAATTACAGCGGCAATATTTTTCTGCAAATCTACGGACCATGGGCTTTTTTCAGCATGTGCACTGCTGAACGCAGATTCCCGATGGTCGGGGATCTGCGCAGGCGCCGGATCCGTACTGTGTGATCGTACACAGAGCGGCAGCAGAATGTCAGTCAGTGATCGCAACGGCATGTCGCTACCTTTGGGGGGGAGGGAAGGGCCATGATCTCCTGGCCTCTTGCTTGTATCTGCGGCATCCGGCTTGCATGACCCCATGTGGATTAACTTATCGACAGTAAAAAGTTTGACGGTTAGACACCAGATGTTAGACAGTCAATAGGTCGACTGGATAAAAGGTCGCCAGGCACAAATGGTCAAAAGGTCGACACAAAAAATGGTGAACACATAATCTATATATATTTTTTTAGCCCTAATCTTCACCCTAACTCTCCACTTGGTGCCTAACCCTAACCGTCGGGGTAGGTGCCTGACCCCAACTGTCCCTTCTAGTGCCTAACCCTCCCTCCTGGTGCCTAACCCTCCCTCCTGATGCCTAAGCCTAACCCTCCCTCTTGGTGCCTAACCCTAACCGGCGGGATAGGTGCCTGACCCCAACTGTCCCTTCTAGTGCCTAACCCTCCTTCCTGGTGCCTAACCGTTGGAGTAAGTGCCTAACCTTCCGGTAAGTGCCTAACCCTAAACCTAACCCTTAAAAAAAAAAAAAAAAATCACGTGTCAACCATTTTTGTGTCGACCTATTGACTGTCTAACATCTGGTGTCTACCTAGACATTGTCGAACTTTTTACTGTCTAGCTATAGTGTGGAACCCAGATATTAGGCCGTTATCTTATATTAATAAAGACATTGATGTACTGATAGAAAATGTAATCAGGCCTAATAAAAGCACTATAATTCTTACTGGTCCATCTTTACCCTGCTGAGCGGTTATTATAATTATTATGATGATGAGTCAGTGTGTATATACTATAAGAGAATACAGCTCTTTTATTAAGTGAAAGTGAAATTATTCTAGTTTGAGCATGTAAGATTTGAACGCTAAGGACGATCCCATCACCCGGCCTGAGCAGGTCCCTATGCTTAGAAAAACAAGGACATCATTGATCTCTGAGAGACTGATCTTGCTGACCCATATTAAACAATCCATACAGACGGAGAACAGCGATTGCTGTCTGCCCGTGGGTTTATGTAAACTGCGTTTGTCATCGGGTGACTGATCAGCGATTGCACACAGAGAGATCGCTTATGGTCAGTCGCTTGGTGCGGTGAAGCTGGTTATACCCCTTTCACACAGGAAACTGAAAATCCCGGGTAATTCACTTTTACCTGGTCATTTGCTAAACAACCCGGGTTTTTTCCTTGTGTGAAAGGGTCAACCCGGGACTTAATTCCCGGGTCTACGACCCTGCAAAAAACCAGGGTCGGAGACCTGGGAGTTTAGGGCCTGATTCAGAGCTGAACGCTCTGACCAGAGCGCTCGCTCTGAATCAGGGCCCTCCTACCTTTTTTTGGAGCGTCCTCATGGACGCTCGCAAAGCTGTTGGTTACCACCCACAGCTATAGCGAGCGTCCATGATGATGGTCGCGATGGTCTTGACCATCGCGACCATCGGGCTTGCGACGGAGACCCTGCGGTAGGGTCTCGCTGCCGCAAGCCCTGGAGTGATTTTGGCTCTATCAGAGCCAAAATCACTCCCACTGACATCACTAGTGATATCAGTGGGGCCGGCTTGAGACGGTAGGCGTTCCCATGGGAACGTCTCCGTCTGGCAGGCACACCCCCGGCACGCCCACCAAAGGGGGCGTGCTGTCGATCAACATCGACAGCACGCCCCCTTTGGTGCAAGACCCAGAGCGATGGAGAGCCCGTCGCTCGCCGGGTCTCGCGCATGCGCACGACGGAGCTCCCTCCATCGTGCGCATGCGCAGTGGGGAACATCGACCCCCTTAGTCCCAGGATGACGCTTTCACACAGGGAAAAATCCCAGGGTGTTTAGCAAATGACCAGGTAAAAGTGAATTTCCCAGGATTTTCATTTTCAGTGTGAAAGGGGTATTAGACAGCAATGTATAAAACTCCAAATACCATGAAAGAATACTACAATAAATCATTGTTAGCCTTTGTACTTTAAGATTTTAGTCTCATGAAGGGAGAAAAAATGTAGAATGTAACTATAAAGGAACCCTAACCGAGAGAAACAGCTTTCACTGAGCTCTTTAGTGGGTGCTGAGATCGGAGGGGTGACCTAGCAGTAATGGTAGTTACTAACCATATGTCAGATGATTTTGCGGTTTCACTGGTTTGAAATTGTGTTGTTAAATTGCCGTGGGTTCCTGGCGCCATTTTTCCCAATTGCATGGCGGTTCCACTCTGCTCAGTATTGCTGCACAGAAACACCCTGGGGCCCATGTGTAAACTGAAGTTAACGTTATCAAAAGCTGGGTATCCGGTCGAAATATCTAGAGTTAAAAGGTCGACAATGTCTAGATAGACTTCAGATGTTAGACAGTCAATAGGTCGACAGGGACAAAACGTCGACACACTGAAGGTCGATATGTACAAATGGTCGACTTGGTCAAAAGGTCACCACAAAAAAATGGTGGACACGTGGTTTTTATATATATTTTTTTTAGGGTTAAATACTTACCCCGACGGTTAGGGTTAAGCTCCAGGAGGGAGGGTTAGGCACCAGGAGGGAGGAATAGGGTTAGGCACCAAGGGGAGGGTTAGGGTGAAGATTAGCGTTAGAAAACAACAAAAATGTGTCGACCATTTTTGTGTCGACCTATTGACTGTCTAACATCTAGTGTCTATCTAGACATTGTTTACCTTTTTACTGTAAATCTTTCAATCCACACCCCAAAAGCTGCAGGGGGTCATAATGGACGTGATTTATTTTTATTGGGGGGTGATATATGAGTGAACAAAGCTATTTGCCTTTGTGTGGCGAATTCAGTTGTTTTTTGGGCATCCGTAAGTAATGGCCGCCCGACGGAGCTGTTCAATAGTTTTGCGGATCGGGCGTGACTACTGCTGGCACCCTTTCGTTCTGCCTGCACCTTCCTGAGTTGGAAAGCAGAAATACTTACAATCTCTGGCTTTTTGGGCACCCAGGCTACAGATTTGGCAGCGTGCCCAATAGTTTAGACTGGATTAGCCACGTTATGGACCTCATTCAGAGCCGGTCGCACAGAGCGTGCGGTCGGTCTGAATGAGGGGAGGACGTCTTGAATTTTCAAGACGTCCTCCTTTGCGGTGGTAAGGCTGTGGGTTAACACAAACAGCCTTACGACCGCCTAAGGTGATGGTCGCGATGGTCAAGACCATCGGGGCTTACGACGAGACCCTAGGGTAGGGTCTCCCTTGTCGTAAGCCCCGGAGAGCTTTCGGCTCTGTCTGAGCCGGAAGCTCTCCATTGACATCACTAGTGATGTCAGTGGGGCCGCCCCCAAACGGTAGGCTGCCACCCCCCCGGCCCACCTTCCAAATGGGGCGAGCTGTCAATCAACATCGACAGCTTGCCCCCTTTGGATCGAGACCCGCTACGACCGGTGCCGTCGTGTGCATGCTCTGTGGGGGGCCATCGACCCGGTCAGAGCGCATCGGCGCTAACGACCGGGTCTGAATGACCCCCTATGTGCCTAAACCCAGGGCATTTGGGCACGTCATGCGTGAAAAGTAATGGACGACCAAAACAATTGAACATCGCCCGTCACTTCATGCTGCCCATCCACTAGCAGACTCCTCCCTGAAAGATCAAAAGATCTTCACAAATCGTTCATCAGTTCCTGACGATCGTTATAGTTCTGTGCATGAACGATTTGTGAACTATTGCACAAAACGACCAAAGACCAACGATTTTCAAAGCAGCCGTTAATAAAAGTGGGCTGAAATATTTATCTAAATCTATATATGTTGGACGTTCCGGCTTTGAAAACGTGCACCGATGCATGAACGATGGAACGATAACAATGTCCAGTAACGACTAATTGACGGGCAAAACAGGACAGCGCAAATGACCGGCGGGATCGCGCATCGCTGGTCATTTAGGGCATTTTACTGCACGATTTGCGGACGATTTCCAAGCGATTGAAGGATAACGACGGTCGTTATCGCTCAATCGCTAGGTTTAATCGCCTAGTGGACGGGCAGCATTAGACGGGAGATCGTATGCGAAAAAAAGAATTGAATTCCACCCCTGTAGGGTTAACATGAATGCTAGGTATATTTGTGCTGTTGGGCAGTGGCAGCGCTATGTTTGTGTATTGGGCGGACCCCCTCCCTCCTCTTTCTGCTGCTGACACTCCAGTGCTGAATCCGGGAGAGGTGTGGTAGTGATTGTGGCTCCTGACAAGTCCGCTCTGTTGACAAACGATTTAGTGCAGTTTGTGGTTTGCCAGCTTGGGAGGAGCGTTCCGTATGTTGCTGGCATTATTGTGTGGCCTCAGGGTTGCAATGCACTGGGAGAGAGGGGGGGTGTCACTGCCCCTTTACTAGTCAGAGTAGGGGGTTCGGAGTTCAGATGGAGGAAAATCTCTTTTTTGCTTGTTGGATGTTGCCTGTGGCTTTATCCTGGCTGGGATATAATAATTGCTGGCTGTACATTCAGAGATGGCCTCCTCTGCTAACTCTACAGCGATGGCAGGGGGAACACAGCCCAAGCCATTCTGTGACCCCCCCTCCCTCCAATAAACCCCCCCCCCCCCCAAAGATTCCGAGCTTGTACCAAGCGGCGAAGCTTTTATTCTGGCACTAAGCACTGCTGTCGTAATGTGCCCTGAACTCTGTAGGCAAGTTCCTACAGAGACCAGGAATGCCGGGTGCCAAGTGCCAATCATCTTCAGATCACTGCAACCTTAGCTGACCTATAGATATGTCAGCCCTGTCCCTTTAAATGGGTCACGTCGGTCCAGTAGGAATGGGCAGCTTGTATCGCGCATCAGTGTACGTGTAACGTCTTTACTTTTGATGTCTGCTACGCAATTCACCAGCTTCCCGTTATTCAGGCCTGCGCCGCGTACAGTTCCCTTGTTTCAGAGACAGTGAAAACATTTTGCCAGGTTTGTCTTCTCTGAATAGCGGCTGTAAAATGAAGTAGTGATTGAGGGCACCGCGGCGAGGTGAAGTCATTATTCTCGGATGTACAGCAGGTCACCGGAGGGCGACATCCAAAACGACTCTGCCGCGGATGGTGTTGCAAAATCTGCTTACTCTGGGAAATGAAAGGATCTTACAATGCACAGCTTCTGGGTTCTGTTCAGTGTAGGGAGACTGTGGCTGCGGGCGCCTTGCGCTCTGCATTGTAGCGTAAACGGATGCGCCCGTTACATGTATATCTGCCTCGAGCGAAGCGCATTAAGATTGACTTGTTTTATACAGATCTCTATGGAAATCCGGATACAGACCGAGCTCCGAAAACTCTTGACAATAGCATCTCTAGCATAATAAAGATCAGACTTGTGTATCTGTTAGCGATTCTTGTTCTCCTCGTAGACAGTCGCGCTGGACATACAGTTGTGCCCTCATACGCTATTGCCACAGTTGCGCCAACGAGCCACTTCTCGGTGGGCCAGGTTCCGTGCTACTCTGCTTGCGCCGAGCAACTTTTTTTTTGCATCTTTTTCGCTCGAATGTGCGTCTTAGGGCCTTATTCAATTGCCGGCTAATTATTTCGCCTGTCGGAATCTTTCCGCCGTATTCAATTGCAATGACTTTTCGCCGGTGTGAAAAGTCTGCGACTTGTAACCAGCGGAAAAGATTCGCCTGTGAATGGAGGAGGAAAAAAGTGCAGAATTGGGGGTTTGGGGTGCAGAGTTGCGGGAACACACCTGCAGCCGTGGGACAGTCCCCCAAAGGTAAACTGCGTCAAAAAAAGTAAAAAAAAAAAACAATACTTTACAACACCACAAAAAAGAACTTTCGTTTTGGGGGCGAAAAAAAAAAATAAAGTTGGGGGACAAAATTAAAAACTCCCCCGAGTATGCCCAAGCTTTTTTTGATTGCAGGTGCATGCTGAAGGTGCGTTTTTTTTTTTTTTAACGTTTTTTTAAAAACGCACTGAAGTAGATTTGAACCATGCTTGCTCCCATTTTCATGTACCCCAAATTTGCTGGGACTACTTATTTTTTGGGGAAAAAAAAAACCGGCAAAATGTTATTCTACACCACTTGTGCAAAGACGAAAAATAGCACCAATTGAGACTATTTAAGCACCCCAAATACCTACAGCAGGGCTATTCGGGGGTATCCATAGGGATCCCCCATGTCAGTGCATCTTTTGTGGGGTGTCAGGGTGATTTCCCCAAATCTTACAGGACTTTTCGCCGATTTCAGTTTGCCGGGACGCATTTTTGCATCCTTTGGCATTGAATAGGGCGAATCGCGGTGACGAGCGCGATACTTTTCCGGAGGCAAAACAAGCGATGACGGCGAAAACTCCGGCAACCGAAAAGTCCAGGACTTTTCGCCAGCAATTGAATACGGCCCTTAGTCGCAATGTGATCTGACTAAACCACTTAATGAGACTGCAACTTTTTTTCACGCCAAGTTCTGTTGCGCTTTATCTTAAGCTGACCACACACATAGCGATGTGCACACGATCAGTCGATGTGTACGATTTCCCTTGAAACTCTCCCCGGCAGCTCTGCACACGATTTGGTGTCCAGTCTTCATACGATCTCTCCTGCAGTCAGACTGTCCCACTGCATCGCCTCCTAGATTGTCAGATCTGCCCTACTGCACGGCAGATCTGACGATGCGATGTGCGACCAGCGGGGACGCGCATCGTGATCGTGAGTGGGGACTCGCGATTTACTCTCAATTTGGCCATAGTTCCAATATGTCGGAATCGGCCAGATCGGGTAAAATATCGCTGTGTGTGTGGCCAGCAATTAGACTTTGTACATATATGAAACTAAGTCCTGTGCGTTTAAAGTCGCAGCCCGGCGTCTCTGGTACAGGTAGTGGTGTTTCGCTGCGTCTGTGGTGCGAATGAGATGCAACTTTAACGAAACAGTCACTACGCTGCCTCGCTCGGCACAGATCACGAGCTACTTTACTGATGGATAACAGAGGCTTCCAAATAGTTGTGTGCACTAAAAGGCAAAAAAACATAAATGCTGGTCTGCCAAGGAACGACTTTGCACACAATCCTAACAATGGGTACAACGGACCGAATGATTTTTTAACAATTTAGCAGCGCTTCTGTACACTGCGCGAGGTACGGCCATGATGTAAACTACGCTGAATGAAATGGGCAGGACGACGGTCTGGGTGATCAAACCAAACAATCCACCATCATTGTTTTGCCATTTTCCATTTTAGTCCATTATACCGTATATATATACAATTTACATCTGGCTACAAAGAGCCCAAAAGGAGACCAGCGCACCACTGTATATAATTTATATTGCTGCGTGCATTGTGTGCGACATCTACTTTGTGCAGTTTTCTTTCTGCTGTTCTTCTTGAAAAGCTCATTTATTATTGCCGATTAACCTAATTGTCTTATCATCCTTGACGGATAACTTACAGACCTTCTATAGACCCCTATTTAGGTCCTGTCAGCTGTTTATACTCCTATCTCTATTACGAACTGTCTGCATAGTGAGCTTTGAAGGTTTGTACATAGGCTCATGACTGATAGTAGTGTATGAGCCTATCAGCCCAGTCCCAGCGCTATACGTACATATCTCAACCGGAGATGAATGTTGTCCACTTTTCATGTAAAAGCGGTGATTGCTCCCACTGAAAGCCGCTGCTTCCATCCCCCGCGAACGGAGCCACGCCGGTCTTTTCTGCACATGACGGATTAAAGTTGTATAATCACATCATAATACATCTCATTTTCAGTACATTTGTCTCTGCCTTCTGTCTCCTCAAGTGTTTTGTTGAACATACGGTGACTGCACCCAGATTGGTTTTGAACTAAGCGTCCGTGATCCCTACAGCAAGCAGACGGTGCGCGCAGGTGCCAGAGACAGGCTATGTAAATCATGGGTGCAGCTTGCGTGCTTTCTGTCCTCCAGCTGTAACATGCTCTGTCTGCGGGACCCGTACATGCTGCCAGTCCTTCCATCAAAGAGTTGATGGTACCTTGGACAAGGTCAACTTGTGTTTTGTTAATTGCAAAATACACAGAGCAGAGACGGCCATATTTTTGGTGGAAAAGTATCTGTTCATATCTCTAAGGGGCAGTGACCTTATCGACTGGCCAGAAGTTTGGCAAACTGTCCGAGAGACCGGTCATCTGAAACTCTTTCCTTGCACTGTATTACTGGTACTGATCTATACCACTCTGCCCAACAGAGGGTGGAGGCACTCTAGCCTCCTGGCCAGGCTAGAGTGCCTCCACCCTCTGTTGTTGTACATATCAGGTGGATATTGCTGAAATGTGTATTTGTGGATGGAGTAATCTTTTAAAATGTCAATATTCTGCCTGTTTCCGTGTACCAGTGTTCTCCCCAGAAAATTTGGCCAGCCGGGTGACATTAAGAAATAGGGCATATTCAATCGGGTGCGAAAAGTCCCGTACTTTACGCATGCCGGACTTTTCGCCGTCTTCGCTGGTTTTCCACGCGTCCTCGCTTATCCCCGTATTCAATTAGATATCAGCAAAAACGGGACCCGTCGAAACTGTAACATGCGAAAAGTGCTGTCAGATTTGGGTATCTCAGCCTGACACCTCCCAAAAGATGCACTGACATGGGGAATCACTATAGATACCCCCAAATAGCCCTGCTTGAAGGTATTTGGGGTCCTTAAATGATCTCAGTAGCTGCTAATTAGCCTCTTTCCATAAGTGGTGAAGAATAGCATTTAGCAGGTTTTTTTGGTGAAAATAACTAGTCCCAGCAAATTTGGGGTACACGAAAATGGGTACAAGCATATTTTAAATTTGCTAAAATTAACTTTTAAAATTTTTTAAAAATTCACCTGCCGCAACCACCTAAAAACACCTGGGGCATACTTGGGGGACCCCCTGGAGTTTTTTTTCGCTAGTTTTTAAGTTTGTCCCCCAACTTTGGACTTTTTTTTCCCCCAAAATGAAAGTACTTTTTAGGGGTGATCTAAATTATTTTTTAAACTTTTTTGACACAGTTTACCTTTAGGGGACTGTCCCAAGGGTGCAGAGGGGTTTTCCGAGGTTTGTACCCCAAAACCCCAATTCTGCACTTTTTTCGACACCTATTCATAGGCGATAGGCACCAGCGAAAAGTCTCCGGAATTGAATATGGAGGAAACTTTTCGCATGGCGAAATTATGTCACTCGCGATACTTTTTTCGCAGAAAACGGCTTTTCGCACCGAATTGAATATGGCTCGTAGTCAGGTGAAATTTGGCTAGACAGTATCGCGCTGTGGGGAGAATAAATTATTAACCCATCAAATTCTAGCTTTCATCTTACAGGCTGTGTTTGAAAAATGACAGTTAGGAGCTGATTGGCTATTTATTTTTCTCCACATATTGATACATCTCCCCCATAATTTGAAAGACACTTGCTGTTATTGTCCTGAAACAGAAGGTGAACACGCCAGACTAAAGCTGGGTACACACTTAACGATGTGTATCCTGCCCGATGTCTTGTCCAGTGGGGGATGCTGGCAACACACACCGTGCATATACACTTACCCGATTCCGGCAACGACGGAGTGACATTGGGGGGCCATGCTGCATTCGGCCCCCAGCTGACGATATCACCCGTCGATGGGCGATTTAGCTGCTGACGCACGGGAGCGCACATAGTCAGCGACATAGCGGGTACACACTGGCCGATGTGCCCAATATGTCTTTTGCTCTGCCGGATCGGACAACATACAGTCTAGTGTGTACCCAGGATAAGGGGAGATTTATCAAATCTTAGAGTAGAGAAGTTACTCGTAGCAACTAATCAGATTCAGGCTGTCATTTGTGCAGCACAACCTGTAAAATAACAGAAGCTAATTGGTTATTGCTTTATCTCTCTCCAAGATTTGCTGAATCTCCCCCTAAATTTTAGGCTACGTTGAAAACCAGATATGTCTTCGAGTCTCTTCTTTCTGAGTAATGTAGCGGCAGTTCCATGCCTGAGGTAGGACTCCTTCAGTTCATACATGTTTATTGGTTAATGTTGGGCAAGTGTTCTGCTGCTTTACATAGAAGTTTGGCCACTAGAGGCGCTGTTCCATCGGAGTCTTTTTGGGGAGATCCGGTTAGTCGTGCGCGCTCTGCGATGTGCACTTTTGGGTATTTTGCTGGGTAAAACATCGCTTGTTTTTGCAGCACAATCACTACAATTAATTCCTGCAGTGTCGTCATGCAAAGTTCCATGGCAATATAAAATATATTTAATATATAATTATGTATTAACTAGGGGTGAGCGGGTTCGGTTTTACTCGGATCTTTAAACGGCATTTTATTCACTATCGCCTATCATGTGTTTTGGATAGCCAATATAATAAATCCGAATTTGCGGTAAAGTGGCGATAAGAACCGAGTAAAACCGAGCCTGCACATCCCTAGTATTAACCATTACTTATATAGCGCACACATATTCTGCAGTGCATTACACAGAATATATAAGTAATTCACATCAGTCCCTGCTAGCGTTCCTGCTAGGCTGCGCACGCCATCTATTCACAGTGCGGGGAGAGCTTGGGGCCAGCCTAGTATCTCTGTGCTTCTTGATCAGCGCCTTGCCAAATCAAGAAGCTAGAATGAACAGTACATACCCCAGTAGAGCTTGCAATCTATATTCCCTACCACACACAAATATACACACGGGTCATTTTTATTTAATTTTTTCCTCAAAAACCAACTAACCTACCGGAATATTTTTGGATTGTGGGAGGAAATCAAAGTACCAGAAGAAATCCACCACAATCACGTGGAGAACATGCAAACTCCACACAAATTGGAATATTAACTAGAACCTCAGAGCTGTGAAGCAACGTAATCATTGCACCACCGTGCTGGCCATTGTAGCTGAAGAAGCGATATATAGTGACTCCTGGGTTATGTCAATTCATGCAAATCCATAATTATACAGTCAGGTGCATAAATATTGGGACATTGGCCCTCATTCAGAGCCACTCGCTAGCGGCAGTACGCTCGTTCCAAGCGATGTTCGCACATCTGCGCATGCGTACGGTTTTTAGTACGCATGCGCGAACCAGTCAGTGCGGCCGAAAATCATTTGTACGCAATATAGCGAGTGCCTGCTATTTTGAGTGACAGAATGAGGCGTATGTGGGTGGTAACAGGGGAAGGTGCTTGAAAACGGGGAGTGGAGATCCGAACGCAGGCGTGCTTAAAGGTCAAAACGGGCGTTTTATGGGTGTGCATAATTAATACAGCAGCGTCAATGACCACGTCACTTGGTTTTTTTTAACTCAGAACTGCTCGCAAAATAGCGGTTGAAAAAACCAACCACAAGAATAGCGAGCAGTTCATATCCTGTTCGATGTACTCGATTAATCTAATAAATAGCGGACATGACGTATGGTGCGAGCGGCCAGGGGGCGTTTTTATCAAATAAACGAGCGTATGTTTGGCTCGCTCGTTCAGACTTAGAGGTGTGAACAGACCGCAATGTGCAAACGGATCATTTGCATAGCCACCCCTTGTTTTTGAACGAACGAACGCAAATAGCGAACGGCTCTGAATGATGGCCATTGACAGAATTTTCATATTTTGGCCTCTATTCACCACCACAATGGCTTTGAAATGAAACAAACAAGATGTGATTTAACTGCAGACTTTCAGATTTAATTTGAGGGTAATTACATCCAAATCAGGTGAATGGTGTAGGAATTACAATGGTTTCTATATGTGCCTCCCACTTTTTAAGGTGCCAAAAGTAATGGGACAAACTAAACAATCCTAAATCTAACTTTCACTTTTTAATACTTTGTTGCAAAACCTTTGCAGGCAATCACAGCCTGAAGTCTGGAACGCATAGACATCACCAGACGCTGGGTTTCATCCCTGGTGATGCTCTGCCAGGCCTCTACTGCAAATGTCTTCAGTTCTTGCTTGTTCTTGGGGTATTTTCCCTTCACTTTTGTCTTCATCAAGTGAAATGCATGCTCAATCGGATTCAGGTCAGGGGATTGACTTGGCCATTGCATAACATTCCACTTTTTAGTCTTAAAAAACTCTTTGGTTGCTTTTGCAGTATGCTTCGGGTCATTGTCCATCTGCACTGTGAAGTGCCTTCAAATGAGTTCTGAAGCATTTGACTGAATATGAGCATATAATATTGCCCGAAACACTTCAGAAATCATTCTTCTGCTTTTGTCAGCAGTCACATCATCAATAAATACAAGGGAACCAGTTCCATTGGCAGCCATACATGCCCACGCCATGACACTACCACCACCATGCTTCCCACTGATGAGGTGGTATGTTTTGGATCATGAGCAGTTCCTTTCCTTCTCATACTCTTCTCTTCCCATCACTCTGGTACAAGTTGATCTTTGTCTCATCTGTCCATAGGATGTTGTTCCAGAACTGTAATGGCTTTTTTAGATGTTGTTTGGCAAACTCTAATCTGGTCTTCCTGTTTTTGTGGCTCACCAATGGTTTACATCTTGTGGTAAACTTCTATATTTACTCTTGTGAAGTCTTCTCTTGATTGTTGACTTTGACACATATACACCTACCTCCTGGAGAGTGTTCTTGATTTGGCCAACTGTTGTGAAGGGGTTTTTCTTCACCAGGGAAATAATTCTGTCATCCACCACAGGTGTTTCCCATGGTCTTCCGGGTCTTTTGGTGTTGCTGAGCTCTCCAGTGCGTTCTTTCTTTTTAAGAATGTTCCAAACAGTTGATTTGGCCACACCTAATGTTTTTGCTATCTCTCTGATGGGTTTGTTTTGATTTTTCAGCCTAATGATGGCTTGCTTCACTGATAGTGACAGCTCTTTGGATCTCATATTGAGAGTCGACAGCAACTGATTCCAAATGCAAATGTCACACCTAGAATCAACTCCAGACCTTTTACCTGCTTAATTGATGATGAAATAACGAGCAAATAGCCCACACCTGTCCATAAAATAGCTTTTGAGTTGATCGTCCCATTACTTTTGGCCCCTTAAAAAGTGGGAGGCACATATAGAGACCGTTGTAATTCCTACACCGTTCACCTGAGTTGGATGTAATTACCCTCAAATTAAATCTGAAAGTCTGCAGTTAAAGCACATCTTGTTTGTTTCATTTCAAAGCCATTGTGGTGGTGAATAGAGGCCAAAATATGACAATTCTGTCAATGTCCCAATATTTATGGACCTGACTGTATAATTTTCCCCTCTTACATCTGTATAGTGTCCGGTGCAGAGTTTCGTATAATCTGGATTTTATAATCCATTAATAATAAGAAAAAAATAATTCATAACTCATTTTTTTTTTTGTACCATATTAAACTTTTAAGAACTATGAATATTTATCATTAACCCCGTGAGGTCTGTTTCTCCTCTCTGGCAGAATCTAATCACTTCAAAAACTTGGAGTAAATCCGCAGTTCGTTATTCTAGCGAGAGTCGAAGCCTCGTCAAATTAAAAGTCAGCTAATTTAGCATCAAGACGATATAGCGGGAACAAGCTGGATATCCTTGAATCTTTGATCTTCCGCATACTGAATAATTTGGTCTGTTTTTCTGCCACTTTCAAAGGAAAGTGCGTTCTCTTTATTCCGACAAAACTGAAGTATTACAAGAGAACCTTACAGAGCGTGGAAATGTTATTTCAAACGTTGATGGAAGGCAGGGTTTTCATTTTAATATATTTAGTGAGGATGTTGGTAGGTGTTCTGCCAGAAATGCTAGGAGAAGCTGATCGGGGTATGCACACGAATGTAAATGAAGCCCCAGAGAGCAATTAGTTGAGGAGGTCTGATAAATTCCTGTCTGGAAATAATAATCGGCGATTGCAGAGGGAACAGCTTAAACTGATTTACCAGTTAAGTGTGATATTCAAATTAGCGCGGATTTCTGATGTGTAGTTTAAATCTATTTATCTAACAAAGTAAAATTTCTAGGGATGCAACAAATCCATATTTTAAGGATTTCACTGAATATTAAGTATTTACAAAGGATATAACGGCACGAAACGTAACACGAGCCATAATATGCTTATTAAAATAATCCGGGATGGGCCAAGAGCTCCTAGGCCCGTGTAGAGCTCACCGAATACGGGGTTTCTGCCAAAAACCGAGCCCTTATGTAGAGAGAGAAAAAAAAAGTATTTCACTGAAATATGAGAGAAATTTGGATTAATCTCCCCATGTAATAATTAATGCGAAAAGTAAGATAGTCTATTTAAGAAGAACTCCAGACTCCAATCAGATTTTACCTCAAGATTCTGACTTTTTGAGTCACAGTCCGTCACTGTTTGCCATTACTTACTACCTCAATTGCCCCCTTTGAGCCAAAAAGAAAGAGCTCTGACTCTGTGGAGCATGTTTTCATGGGCGTCTTTGTTTGACCGTTTTAAAACGGCAATAGGAAGAAATGCTGAACTAGCCAAAATGTACATTTATTCCCATTGCCGCTTTAAAATGATCGATCAAAGCTGAAGATGATCGGTGGCTTTGAAAACACATTCCTTAGTAAATCTAAATCTTTGCTGACTGAAGCGCGTCTAATCAGCAGTGTGTTTTTGGGTGTGGGGTGTGCTGATCGTACCAGCCATTATCTGCTGAGATCAGGACATATTGGGTGTATCTCAGGTCTCAGCTGACTGGGCAAGCCAAGGTCCGCTGTGTTGGTATACTGTATATCAGGTCCTGGCTAATTGAACAAGCCAAAATCAGCTGAGTAACGTCATGTTCTGTTGGCATGTACCCGGTCTCAGTTGATTGGAGGAGCCACAGTTAACTTTGTTGGCTTATATTAGGTCTCAGTTGATTGGTTATGCCACAGTCAGATGAGATCCCTTATGTTACATTGTGTTCCGCGTGTATCATGTCTCAACTGCTTGGATGAGCCACAGTCCGCTTTGCTGGTGTACGTCTGGTCTTTGCTGATTGGATGAGCCACAGTCCGCTTTGTTGGTGTACATCTAGTCTTTGCTGATTGGACGAGCCGCAGTCAGCATTGTTGGTGTACGTCTATAGTCTTTGCTGATTGGACGAGCCGCAGTCAGCATTGTTGGTGTACGTCTATAGTCTTTGCTGATTGGATGAGCCACAGTCAGCATTGTTGGTGTACGTCTGGTCTTTGCTGATTGGACGAGCCACAGTCAGCATTGTTGGTGTACGTCTGGTCTTTGCTGATTGGATGAGCCACAGTCAGCATTGTTGGTGTACGTCTGGTCTTTGCTGATTGGACGAGCCGCAGTCAGCATTGTTGGTGTACGTCTGGTCTTTGCTGATTGGATGAGCCGCAGTCAGCTTTGTTGGTGTACAGTACGTCTGGTCTTTTTTGGTTGGACAAGCCACAATCACGTTTGTTGGTGTACGTCTGGCCTTTGCTGATTGGACAAGCCACAGTCAGCATTGTTGGTGTACGTCTGGCCTTTGCTGATTGGACAAGCCACAGTCAGCATTGTTGGTGTACGTCTGGTCTTTGCTGATTGGACAAGCCACAGTCAGCATTGTTGGTGTACGTCTGGCCTTTGCTGATTGGATGAGCCACAGTCAGCATTGTTGGTGTACGTCTGGTCTTTGCTGATTGGACAAGCCACAGTCAGCATTGTTGGTGTACGTCTGGTCTTTGCTGATTGGACGAGCCGCAGTCAGCTTTGTTGGTGTACGTCTGGCCTTTGCTGATTGGACGAGCCGCAGTCAGCATTGTTGGTGTACGTCTATAGTCTTTGCTGATTGGATGAGCCACAGTCAGCATTGTTGGTGTACGTCTGGTCTTTGCTGATTGGACGAGCCACAGTCAGCATTGTTGGTGTACGTCTGGTCTTTGCTGATTGGATGAGCCACAGTCAGCATTGTTGGTGTACGTCTGGTCTTTGCTGATTGGACGAGCCGCAGTCAGCTTTGTTGGTGTACGTCTGGTCTTTGCTGATTGGACGAGCCGCAGTCAGCTTTGTTGGTGTACAGTACGTCTGGTCTTTGCTGATTGGACGAGCCGCAGTCAGCTTTGTTGGTGTACGTCTGGCCTTTGCTGATTGGACGAGCCGCAGTCAGCTTTGTTGGTGTACGTCTGGTCTTTGCTGATTGGACGAGCCGCAGTCAGCTTTGTTGGTGTACGTCTGGCCTTTGCTGATTGGACGAGCCGCAGTCAGCTTTGTTGGTGTACGTCTGGCCTTTGCTGATTGGACGAGCCACAGTCCGCTTTGATCCATTATGTTTTGTTGGTGTTTTAGCACTGGGATGTATTTAATGTTTCTCAGCAGGTGCTTTGTAGCAGGGGTGGGCAATCATTTCAGCTGGGGGGGCACTTAGGTTTTATTAACCTGTCAAGGTCTGCACACAAAATATTTAGTATTTCCAATAGGTAGCAATAAAATTTGAATGATATTCACAGTATTTACCACATGTATACATCCAGCGCAGTTCAGAAACCGCAACTTGTCCTACGCCGTGGACACTGCATCCCGCGGGTGGGGACGGCACAGGGCAGGTGGTTTTAGCAGGGTGCCGCTATAAGGACAGGACGCATTTTGCCACTTTAAAATTGGGCAGGGAGCGGCACCCCGATAAAACAGCTTAGCGGGAATACTGCTGTATATCGCTAGCATTTATCTGCTCTTTTCAATGTCGCTGCTGTCATAGCATACTCTCATCTCTGCTGATTTCCTGGGACCTTCTCCGTCCCTCTCTCCTCTCGGACTCTCGTCTGGCTCAAGGCCATCAAAGAATAGCAATAATCGATTTTCAGGGTGCAGTTATTAATGTCCTTTTTATTTTTTTGGCATCAATATAAGGAGTCCGATATTTCTCTTCTCTCGATGGTTTTGCCCCGAATATTGACATCAATACTATTCCCAGCATGAGCCCAAGATTTGGGGCAGCCTCTCTTCGTGTTTCTTGTTGGCATTCCCACAGTGCCAATCTGACTTTACCACATGGCACTGTGAAAAACGCCAAGATGAAACGCGTCGGCTCATTGGGTGCTCTTGTTACAGCTGTTAACTCCTATACAAAAGCTTCTTTTTGTCCTTTTTTCTTGTATGTATATTTCTGTATAATAAAGGTGTATAATTGAAGCACATGTTGCACACGTCATGTTATGTATGTTTCCTTGAGGAATACTTTAGTGAGAAGGAGAGGGGGAAGTCATTGAAGGAGGACTCGCAACAGATAGGCCGTTTTAATTTTATGTTTGGTATGAGGCCAATTCACAATGTGTCCTAATACACTATTGCCACAATCGCGCCAAACAGCCCCTCTCGACGCGCCAGTTTCTGTGCGACTCTGCTCGTGCCAGGTTTATTTTTTGCATTCTTTTTTGCCCGTGCGTCTTAGTCTCAACGCGATGCCTCTAGGACACACCAGGAGACTGCGCTGATTAACTGGATATGTGACACGTGTACATCTGTGTGCGACTGAGGCTGATTCTGAATACAAAGTGCTATGGTGCAGCTGCCGCGATTTTTTTCCATGTCAAGTTCCGTTGTGCTTCTTATCCAGAGTTAGGGCCGGATTCAATTAGCCGCGAAAAAGCGCTATGGTTTCGCCTCATTTGCGTGTTTTGGGTCAAAATTTTCACCTGCCTACTCAATGCGCACACCCGCTTTTCGCCCTATTCAATTGTAAAACAGGCGAAAACGCATATGAGCGAATAGCGTAACCGGCAAAAAGGTCAGATTTTTTGGGGGGAAATCAGTCTGCAATCCTAAAAACATCTGTCCCATCCATACAGCACCACAAAATACCTATCCCAGTACTTTAGCCCAATTTTCCAAAACTTTTTCCATTTTTGCCCCAAAAATTACATGTCATTTTTGGGGTGAATTAAGACAATTCTTTAATTTTTTCTGTGCTAATTAGTCATTAATGGGGGTGTCCAAAGGGTTGTGAACCAAGTCCCCACATTTGTACCCTAAAACATGGATTTTGCACATCTTTTCTCCTGGTTTTTGCTGGAGAAACTTTTTTGCCTTTTTTTGCCTATGGAGTTTAGACGAAAACGTCCTGGAAATGAAAACGGCGATTCTTTGAAAAAAGACGAAAACTTTTCGCCAATCGCGGCTTTTCACCTCTAATTGATTACAGGCCTTAGCCACACAGAGATATACAAGTGTCGCATATTCAGTTAATCAGTGCAGTCTCCAGGGGCATCCTAGGCGCGTCGCAATCAAGATGAATTTTCGAGGGAAAATGCGCTGTGTGCAAGCAGCGTCACATGGGACATAGCGGTTTACTAATGGCAGGCATCTCAAGGCTAGGGGGTATATTTACTAACGTGAGAGTTTTTAGAAGTGGAAATGTTGCCCATAGCAACCAATCGGATTCTACTTAACATTAATCTAGCACCTTCTAGAAGATAATAGCTAGAATCTAATTGGTTGCTATGGGCAACATCTCCACTTCTGAAAGCCCGCACTTTAGTAAATATACCCCTAGGTCAGGGGTCTTCAACCTTGACCCTCCAGCTGCTGTGGAACTACACATCCCAGCATGCACTGCCACCTTTTTGATATAACAGCATGCTACAACTATGGCAGTGCATGCTGGGATGTGTAGTTCCACAGCAGCTGGAGGGCCAAGGTTGAAGACCGCCTGCCCTAGGTGTATGTGGACACATCTGTTTTGGCACTAGGAGGCGTCCTTATTTTGTCACATATATTATGCAGCACTTTTACATCAGTTCCTGCTCCTGTAGAGCTTACAGTCTATTTTCCCCACCACATGCACAACTAGGGTTAACCAAAGACCTCAGTTTGCGTCATAGGTAATAATATTGTTCCAGAAATGGTGACAGGCAGAACATTATACAACATTGTCACACGGTTGCGAGTTAATGTACATTATACCTATTTCTGCTGCCGTTTTTGTGGGTCACCAGCCGCCAGTGTATTCTCTGCTGTCTGCTGACAGACCTATAATTTCCTTTTTACTTCCTCATTATCAAACTGTCCAAAACCAAAGTATCTTTTAAAATAACATTTTTGGCCAACAACAAACCAATTATGTTTAGAAATCCTTCTGCTGACAAGAGATGCATATCACAGCGATTGCACAGAGGGAAGTGTGAATTATGTGACATTCAATTAGACCGGCAACCTCTCTGCACATTACAGCGCGGATTTTAATAGCAGCAGCGAGTGCGAACAACATCTCTACGTGAGATCAGTTATTATTGCATGTTGTCCCGGGGAGGGGGGTTGCCTTATATTCCAATATCCATTGTTTACAATTCCAATAAAAGTTAGTTAAAGCCTATTTAATTCTCCTAATAACGATCGTGTAAATGTCTTGTGTGAGAATCGTTCATCATGTAAATTATTTTATATAGACGTGGCAAAAGACAATGACCTTTTCTGCATATAGTTTATATGCTGGGCTTCTTAGGTGAGACAGTGGTACTTGCGTATTAGGATATAATAATGTGTATGTTTAGGGCAGGGACGGCCAAGCTTGGATACCATTGTTTTTATTTAATGGAAAGCAAAATTCCTGTGGGTTTTTTAAAAATATTTTTAATATATTTTTGCAGCACAGACGGTGTGGTTAGCATTACTGCCTCACAGCACTGTGGTGGTGGGTTTGATTCCCACCTCAGCCCTAACTGCGCGCAGTTTGTATATTCTCCCTGTGCTCACGTGGGTTTCCTGCGGGTGCTCCGGTTTCCTCCCACACTCCAAAAATATACTGGTAGGTTAATTGGCTTCCCACCAAAAAATTTACCTGTGTGTGTGTGAGCATCTGATAGGGAACATAGGGCCTGATTCAGAGCCGGACGCTATTTGCGGTCGTTCGTTCTGAAAAAAGGGGTGGCTATTCAAATGAACCGTTCGCTCTTTGCGGTCTGTTCACGCCTCTATGTCTGAACGAGCGAACAAAACTTGCTGTCGTTTTTTTGGAAACTACGCCCCCTGGCCGCTCGCATCCTACGTCATGTCCACTATTTATTAGATTAATCGAGTACATCGACCAGCGTATGAACTGCTCGCTATTCTTGTGGTTGGTTTTTCCTACCGCAATCTTGCGAGCAGTTCTGACTATAAAATAACCCAGTGACGTGGTCAATGACGCTGCTGTATTAATTATGCACACCCATAAAACGCCCGTTTTGACCTTTAAGCACGCCTGCGTTCTGATCTCCACTCCCCGTTTTCAAGCACCTTCCCCTGTTACCACCCACATACGGCTCCTCCTGTCACTCAAAATAGCAGGCATTCGCTATTTAGCGAACAAACGATTTTCGGCCGCACTGACTGGTTCACGCATGCGTATTACGATCCGTACGCATGCGCAGTTGGGCAAACATCGCTCGGAACGAACGAGCGGCCGCTTACGAGCGGCTCTGAATCAGGCCCATAGAGTGTAAGCACTGGGGTAGGGAGTGATGTGACCCCTAGTGTGTGTGTCTGTGAGCATGTGATGGGGAATATAGAGTGTAAGCACTGGGGTAGGGACTGATGTGACCCCTAGTGTGTATGTGTGTGACCATGTGATGGGGAATATAGAGTGTAAGCACTGGGGCAGGTAGTGATGTGACCCCTAGTGTGTATGTGTGTGATCATGTGATGGGGAATATAGAGTGTAAGCACCACTGGGGCAGGGAGTGATGTGACCCCTAGTGTGTATGTGTGTGACCATGTGATGGGGAATATAGAGTGTATGCTGCACTGGGGCAGGGAGTGATGTGACCCCTGCTGTGTATGTGTGTGAGCATGTGATGGGGAATATAGAGTGTAAGCACTGGGGCAGGGAGTGATGTGACCCCTAGTGTGTATGTGTGTGACCATGTGATGGGGAATATAGAGTGTAAGCACTGGGGCAGGGAGTGATGTGACCCCTAGTGTATATGTGTGTGACAATGTGATGGGGAATATAGAGTGTAAGCTGCACTGGGGCAGGGACTGATGTGACCCCTAGTGTGTATGTGTGTGACCATGTGATGGGGAAGATAGAGCCTAAGCTGCACTGGGGCAGGGAGTGATGTGACCCCTAGTGTGTATGTGTGTGATCATGTGATGGGGAATATAGAGTGTAAGCTGCACTGGGGCAGGGAGTGATGTGACCCCTAGTGTGTATATGTGTGAGCATGTGATGGGGAATATAGAGTGTAAGCTCCACTGGGACAGGGACTGATATGAACATTCTCTGCGGTATATGTGTGCTATGTAAGTAACAATCAAGACACACACCCAGGCGCTAAACCTATTTATCAAATGGATCTAGTAGTTAGCAATAATTTATTAACACCTCAGCCACCACAACGGGGGAATACTGGATTAACCCCAGAAATAAGAAGATCAGAAAGAAAAAAGATAATGAGGCGCTAGTCAATAAAATTATATCTTTACTTGTAAATACTGAAATAATATTATATTAAAAAACTACTAATGCATCAATAAAATCAATAACATATATTAAATAACATAAAATAGACAAAAAAAATCTCTAAACGGCCAGCATGTAATACATATAAATTTCATAAGCAGAAAAAAATAATTATATGATGAAAAATGTATAAAATGAAAATAAATAGATAAATAAAAATAGATACTATTTATTTTTATTTTATACATTTTTTATCATATTATTATTTTTTTATTTTTCCGCTTATGATATTTATATGTATTACATGCTGGCCGTTTACAGATGTTTTTTTGTCTATTTTATGTTATTTAGTATATGTTATTGTTTTTATTGATGCATTAGTAGTTTTTTAATAGAATATTATTTCATTATTTACAAGTAAAGATATAATTTTATTGACTAGCGCCTCACTATCTTTTTTTTTTTTTTTCTTTCTGCTATGTAAGTATCCTCGGGTGGGGGTTCCTGGACTACCGGGGCAGGGGAGTGCACCCCTTTGTTCCCCTTCCCTTGTCCCGAGTATGGAGTTGTGCCATGGGGGTATGTAAATACAGGCCTACCTGGCTGTTCTTAAATGTAGCCCGGCGGTCTAATTGATCTCTCCTCCTGGAGAACGCTGTAGCTGGACTGGTTAAGTAACTATTAATAAATAATGATCGCCCTACCTTCATGTAAAGGGCATCCTTTTTGCAACCATTATTTCCTTTGTAAATAAATGAATAATAATTGCATCGTCTTGTTCTTTTGAGCATGTTTGGCGGCTTAGACTTTATACGGGGAGCGGTGAGCAGCTTTGTGACTGACGGGCAGCCGCACTCTTGAATTCCCATACTTAATATTCATGCGCCTTGGTGAGAATTCTATATTTTTGCGAGTGAATGTCATGTTGCATCTCTGTGGGGCACTAATGATAACATCTCTGTTGTTTTATCTCCTGATATTTTTATTGTTCTGCTCCTCTCAGGCGTAGATGTGAATAGGCCACAGTTTGGTAACGTTCTGTGTGAAGGTTCGCTCGCTTTGATTAGAACGACATTGCAAGGACATTGTGCTGTGATCGGGAGACAGGTTCTTTCTCTCTCTCTCTCTCCCACTAGCTGGACGCTTATGGTCTCAGTGATTTATTGTATATAATGGAAGCCCAATTATCTTTTCTAATGCATGTGAGCATGATGATGAATAATGAAGCTCACGGGGGTTGTCTACCTTTTAATATACAGTTCTCTACTCTACTCTTCTTCCAACCTGCCAAATTAAGTCTCTTCATAATACATTTATGTGGAGAATCTCCTATTTCGGGGTCAGCAGCTCCTTCCCTGACAGCTCCAACTGTGTCTCAGCGTCCGCAACGGGGGGCGCGTTGTTTGGACTGAACCAAGGACAATTTCCCACTGAGATGTTTGTGGACGGGGCTTTGTTTGGGTAGAGGTCAGGGGAATGGGGGGGGGGGGGGAACACTGATAACTCGTACAAAGCAATAAAAAGTACACATCTATTTTATGGTTCATGGTAAATCAGCCATAGGGATGAGTTGGCTCTCTAGCTAAATACATATCTGTACTTTGATGTCTCACCAGATACATTTATTAACTAGAAATAAATTTTTACTAGAAGATGGCAGTACTTGCCAAATATATCTAATAACTGTGCCCTCACCTTGTGCAACCTGGTCATTTGGTACCAGATCAGTGAGATACTTGACTACATATGTCGGTGACCACATTGCACCATCACTGGGTGTAAAAACAGCATTGCAGTGCGAACCATGGGGCCGTGTCGCACGCTGCCGCGACCATCTTTAACTGTAGTCGCCTCTGTGACTTTATACTTTGGCTAGTATCAGCCCATCCCATGGTGCACGTCCGTGCATCTGACTGTGCAAAGCCCGAGGGTTGCATAAAATTGTATTTAAAAAAAAAAAAAAATTATTTGATTTAAATATAATTTTTTATTAACATTTTTTTCTAAATAATGTAAAACGTTTACTTCAAAAAAATTTTTTATAAAAAATCCTATTTAAATCCTAAAACTCCTATTTAAATCAAATAAATCAGTTTTTTATTTACATTTTTTTAAAAAAAATACAATTTTATGCAACTCTGCCCAAGACCCCCACTTTGTGTATCTTTCGACTCAACAAACCAGCATGCTGCGTTTTTAGACGCTACCTTTGGGCTCACCAACGAAACTTACACCAGCCCCATACGATGCACAGAATCACCCGTCGGAGCATGGCCTCCCTGTGAGCGACTACGCGTCTGAGCTCACAACCAATTATGCGGCACCACCGCAGCGCTACCATTACACTCCCATTGGACAGTGCGCCACCTCTCAGGAATGTACAATACATTTTTGAGATCATGCATCTAAAACACTGCGCAGTTGCGTGAATATCGGTATTGCATGCGACTCAGGCCCGATGTGTGGCTATACGCAAGAGATGTCCTCGCTCACATGGCAGTGGTTGTCATCGCTCAGCAATGTATCACCCGAATAGATTTTGATAGCAGCCATGTGTTTGTTTATAAAGCACATAGAACACTTATAGAGTAATTTCTCTGTCTCTCTCCGTCACAGGGGTCAATCCAATTAGGTGCGAGTTGCTATTTTCTCTGCAAATTCGCTTAGTGAATTCATTTTTCAATCCAATTAGCAACTCGCACTGAACCAGTCATTTTTCGCATTTTTACATTCGCGCTTCCCTGAGGGTGAGAGATGAAGGGCAAAATTTTTATTGTAAGGTTAATATACCGGAAACCCTCCCCCCAATGTCTGGAAGTTTCCAAGCTTAATTCGTCCAATAATTACAAGTAATTTTTGGGGCTTTTGTTTTTTTAATTGAAAAGCAATTGTCTTTTTCAAAGTGCCCTCAAAGTACCCCAAAATTACCCTTTTTTTCTTGCATTTTTCATTTAATTCGTTTGAGATGAAATGAAACAAGTTTGCTTTTTATTTATTTAAATTTTTTTGCAATTTTTAAAAAAAAAAGCACAAACCATTTGACACCATTTAAAAACCTTCAGTACTTTCCCTTTGCCCACAAACAAACTTCTATATGGTCCTGCTAACAACATTATTAATTTTGGGGGGTCCAGAATGGTCTCCCCACTTTTTCATGCACTTCTCTCACGTTACATTTGGCAGTCAATTCACAAACCTCCGCTGCGAGTGCCGCGATTAGGCATTTTTAATTGGATTGGATAATTTTCAGGTGCGTGAATTTGTGCGAAGTCTGCGAGTTTTATGAAACAAATACATACAGCTAATGAATACAGCTAAGGCTCAAGACCTCACGGTGTTCTGGAACACTCCTGTCCCATTGATTGGTTAATGCTTCAGTGATGTCACAAACGCCTTGAATAGAGAGGCTACCACTTGCTGTATATTGGTTCAGTCCACCAATTACCTGCCTCCACTCTGTGTAGGTGAATGGTGCATTTAACCTGCGCCTGAGTAAATTATATGGTAAGTCTTTAAGAAGCCTCTCTAATCCTTTATATCATCAGCGACACACTGCTTAGTGCAGCGTGGAATTGCGGACACGCTAGACACGTTCTATACCTTGTTGAATTTGTTCCAGGCCTTTACCGACGTCTAATTTGACTGTCAACCTGG
Organism: Taudactylus pleione; assembly: GCA_031769625.1. NCBI lineage: Eukaryota > Metazoa > Chordata > Amphibia > Anura > Myobatrachidae > Taudactylus > Taudactylus pleione. Next base: position 1,977,492 of record JAUIMM010000883.1, read on the forward strand.
GCACGAAGTCAAGTTTACTTTAAGCTGTCGGATGTTTGTTGCTAGGAAGCCTATGTGCGATTTGAGCCGAAATTAAAAAGGCAATTAAAATATTAATGGAAAGGCTTTAATTCCTACAGAACTAATGGAGCGGTGCATTTTTATCAGGCAAGCTTCTACATGATGGAATATTAATTTACTCCTAGCAGTGAGCAGAGCTTTCTAGTACAGGCTGAAGTCTTTAACTTCTGACTACCGTACTTACATTGCAAACAAAAAGCTGTACTCCTGTGTCTTATATCTGCTGGAAGTCAGGCCATAGATACTACATAATTCCCCCTGGCACCAGACAGCAAATCATGTTCAGGGTCCGGGACTCCCGACGGACAGCCCCAGACCCCACTGGTGATTTAATAACGGCCATTGAATTATGAGTGCCGGACGTTTTTCGAGGTGTAAACACTGATTGGGCTATAGTCATAGCACCGATTTCCCTGCTGTAGTTATACTAAGAAAGCAATGTGGTGATTTGGTGTCCGGACTATAGATAGACGGTGAAAAGGTCGACAATGCCTAGATAGACACCATATGTTAGACAGGAATAAAAGGTCGACATGGAAGGAGATCAACAGGTACAAAAGGTCGACAGGATCAAAAGGCCGACATGAAAATGGGAGACACGCAAATGGTCGACACTTTTTTTTTAATTTTTTGTTAGGCTTAGACATTTACCAGAGGGTTTAGGGTTCTGCACTTGCCTCGACGGATAGGGTTAGGCACTAGAAGGGACGGTTAGGGTCAGGCACTAGAAGAGACGGTTAGGGTTAGGCACTAGAGGGGATGATTAGGGTTAGGCACTTACCGGAGGGTGAGGGTTAGGCACTAGAAGGGGACAGTTAGGGTAAGGCACTAGAAGGGACGGTTAGGGTAAGGCACTAGAAGGGAAGGTTAGGGTTAGGCACTAGAAGGGACAGTTAGGGTTAGGCACTAGAAGGGACGGAGGGGTTAGGCACTAGAAGGGACGGTTAGGGTTAGGCACTAGAAGGGACGATTAGGGTTAGGCACTTACCGGAGGGTGAGGGTTAGGCACTAGAAGGGGACAGTTAGGGTAAGGCACTAGAAGGGACGGTTAGGGTAAGGCACTAGAAGGGAAGGTTAGGGTAAGGCACTAGAAGGGACGGTTAGGGTTAGGCACTAGAAGGGACGATTAGGGTTAGGCACTTACAAGGGACGGTGAGGGTTAGGCACTAGAAGGGACAGTTAGGGTTAGGCACTAGAAGGGGACGGTTAGGGTTAGGCACTAGAAGGGACGGTTAGGCACTTACTGGAGTGTGAGGGTTAGGCACTAGAAGGGGACGGTTAGGGTTAGGCACTAGAAGGGACGGTTAGGGTTAGGCACCAAGGGGAGGGTTAGGATGAAGATTAGGTTTAGAAAAATAAAAAATGTGGTGACCATTTCCGTGTCGGTCTTCTGACCATGTCGACCATTTGTACCTGTCGACCGCCTTCCATGTCGACCTTTACTGTGTAGACCTTTTGTCCCTGTGAACCTATTTCCTGTCCAACATCTTGTGGCTATCTAGACATTGTCGGCCTTTTTACTGTTGATCTTTATACCGGAACCGATGATTCAGTGTAACATATTTTATTTATTTATTTTTTCATTTGAGGGTTTTTCTTTTGTGGCATCTGTAGTAGTTTGTACCTGCAAGCTTTTACTAAATGAATTGATCTTTTTGACGCTTTCAAGCCTTGTATTTATATCAGCTAGAGCTATTTATTTGTGTTGCCCTTGAATACAGCACAGAACTAGTCTGCTGGTGCTACTTGTATCCAGTGAATATCGGTATTGCATGCGACTCGGGCCCAATGTGTGGCTATACGCAAGAGATGTCCTCGCACCTATGGCAGTGGTTGTCATCGCTCAGCAATGTATCATCTGATTAGATCTTGATAGCAGCCATGCTTGTTTATAAAGCACATAGAACATTTAGAGCAGGGGTCTTCAACCTTTGGCCCTCCAGCTGCTGTGGAACTACAGATCCCAGGATGCCCTGCTACAGTATTAGCATGCTGTTATATCAAAACAGTGGCAGGGCATGCTGGGATGTGTAGTTCCACAGCAGCTGGAGGGCCAAAGGTTGAAGACCCCTGACTTAGAGGGTCATTTCTCTGTCACTTGCCGTCAGAGTTGTATACAGCAACAATGCTGGTGCCCCAGACCTCACGGTGTTCCGGAACACTCCTGTCCGTTGATTGGTTAATGCCTCAGTGATGTCACAAACACCTTGAATAATGAGGCTGCCGTCTGCTGTATATTGGTTCAGTCCACCAATTACCTGGCTCCACTAGAATGGTGCATTTAACCTGCGCGTGAGTAAATGATATGGGAAGCTATTTCTATATCGTACCAATTGGCTGCAAACATGAAACACTGAGCCAGGATGATAGAAAGACTTTGGTGAAATACCGTCTAGGCAGAAACGTAGAGCAAGGCTTAAAAACAGATGTGGGATGAACGCACCTCTAAAGTAAAGCTGCAGGTAGTTATAAACCCCATTCCCATTAACTGATCGATCAAACAGGTTATTTTCACATTCTATAAATATACAGTAAAACATACTTGCATTGGTTATTCTGCACAGATTTCTACTCTGTATTTTTACTTGCTTTCAGTTTATATGATGCGTAACGCCCGCTTTGGTTGCCTAATGATCGAGCCCTGGCACTAACGCCCGCTTTGGCTGCCTAATGAACAAGCCCTGGCACTAACGCCCTCTTTGGTTGCCTAACGATCGAGCCCTGGCACTAACGCCCGCTTTGGTTGCCTAACGATCGAGCCCTGGCACTAACGCCCGCTTTGGTTGCCTAACGATCGAGCCCTGGCGCTAACGCCCGCTTTGGTTGCCTAACGATCGAGCCCTGGCGCTAACGCCCGCTTTGGTTGCCTAACGATCGAGCCCTGGCACTAACGCCCGCTTTGGTTGCCTAACGATCGAGCCCTGGCGCTTGTCTTATTGGATGAATATGTCTGGTTGGGCTTTAGATAACCACGGCGCGGAGAGTGTACTGGTAGTGCCGTCTGAGTGCCATTGGTTCTGCCAGACAGAGCTGGTGATAGCTCCGCAGACCTGGATTGTAATGTGCAGAATAGCGCTTCTGTGTACAAGGGTCTCTCTGATACCTGTATCGCCATCTGTCTCTATCACACTGGCTTTGATAGGAACAAGTCCTTTGATGATATGAAATGTTCTGTAAAAATGAGGAACGCCATTAATGTGATTAATGAATGAGACATTTATTATACAGCGGGAGACAAGATTCTGTGTTCTCATCTCATTGCTACTGTGTTTTTCTCTGTTCTAATGTAGGCTCCGTGTATGAACCCCTAAAAAGCACGGATCTGCCCAGACCGGACAACGAGAGCCTGTGGGACAAGTTGGAGCGTTACTACAGAATTGGTGAGTATCACATGCAGACTAATGGCACTGGTGTCTATGCTACAAGTAATGCGTATGATGCAGAGAAGGAGGCCGTTCCTGTTTAGCGCCTCTCAGCCAAGTGTATATAATATCAGTGAATAATTAGTATAGTCACACATGGGCATGATCTAAATGATATGCCGGAATTGAATGTACAGTAGCAATGTCGTCCTTTACCAGAATTCTATTTTATTATTTATCAATGGTTAGTTAGTTAATCTAGTGGACACTTTATAGATAGGGCCTTGGTTGGAATTGAAGCCGTGACCCCAGTGCTGTGAGACAGAATTACTAACCACCGTGCTACCGTGCTGCCTATTGTGTAGCTCTAGTTCTAAGCTTCCGCCTTAAAATTATGTTTTCTGTACTTTTTATTGTGAAATTCTAAAGCCGGACACTCAGGCCAGTGATGAGCACCTTTTTGGATTTACCGACATGGACCTTTAATGACCCAAACAATTATGTGTAAATTATTATAGGTCCTCATAGTTTTTTTGGGGTCCTACATGCTGCCATATCAGGGAATGCTCATTATTGCTGATGATGTAACAGCCTGGTTATTCAGCACTACCTATCCCTGCCGCTTCCACTAACGCCGTTCTCTGCCGACTCCGCGCTCTGCCGTTTCCAAAAAGCGCCAGCACGATCGCCCTTTGCCTGTACCCAGTCACCCGCCAGCTGACAGCGCTATTTTCTCTCACTACAAGCGGGCGGGTGTAAGGGAAGTGCCAGGCTGTGCCACGATTAGGTCAATATTGGTCTCCAAATGCATGAACCAAGTTATCAGAAGGGTCTGAGACCATTTTATTGATGTAAGAGAGAGATTCACCGATTGTGATCTATGGGAGATGCCCAAAAGTGTTTCCATGATCAGTAGATGGTGTATACAGGAGTAAATCTTATAGATACCTATTGCATCAGGTACCACCCCCTCCTATAGAACTCCCCACTTCCTGCCATATATAGGAAAAGTGCCAAAGAGCAGCAGCTCATTGTCCACCTGAGAGCTATAATACACAGGACCTAAAGGCCTCTGGGCCTGATTCAGAGCCGGACGCTCTGACAGAGCGCTCGCTCTCAATCAGGGCCGGCCTTCTGTTTTTTTAAAGCGGCCTCCTGGCCGCTCGCATAGCTGTGGGTGACCACCCACAGCTATAGCGAGCGGCCAGGAAGATGGTCGCGATGGTCAAGACCATCGCGACCATCGGGCTTGCGACGAGACCCTTGTGGTAGGGTCTCGTTGCCGCAAGCCCTAGAGTGCTTTCGGCTCTAACAGAGCCAAAAGCACTCCCACTGACATCACTTGTGATGTCAGTGGGGCCGGCCCCAGATGGTAGGGAACGCCTCCATCTGGGCAGCCACGCCCCCAGCCCGCCCACCAAAGGGGGCGTGCTGTCACTCAACATCGACAGCACGCCCCCTTTGGTACGAGACCCGGAGCGACGGCTTGCCCGTCGCTATCCGGGTCTCGTGAATGCGCACTGGGCCACCATCGACCCGCTTGCGAGCGCATAGCGCTCGCGAGCGGGTCTGAATCAGGCCTTCTGATAGAGCATGACGGCATTTTATTATTATCACAGTTTATTCATATAACTACACGGCGCTGTACAGAGAATATATGTCTGCTTGAAGATTACAGTCATACAGATGTGTCCTCATATACCTAACATCTATAGGTATGACATGAGACGCCTGGTGCGACAGAGCGGCTCCGGGAGGCGTAGCGTGCCTACTTTTTATTTACAGCGAAACGCCACTCGCAGAGTACTAGAGACACCGGGCTGCGATTTCAGTCGCACGGATTTAGTTTTAAACACGTACAAAGTCGCAGATGAATCGCAATGGAACTTGGCGTGAGAAAAAGCGGCGGTCACGGCATCGCAGCACTTCATATACAGATTTGGATTCTCGGTCGCACACAAATGTACAAGAGTCATATATAGAATTGATCAGTGTAACCTAGCAGAGTAGTTTTGTCGCTCCCAGTTTTATTCATGTGTGTAAGACGCACATTCTGAGCGAAAAAGTCACTAGCGGGGCCCGAGTCGTCCGTGATTTGGCGCACCGAGAGGGACTGTTTGGCTCGACTGAAGCCACATTGTATAAGGACACATCTGTACAAGTGCGTGCACACACACACATGTGTTCAATTTGTCAGAATCTATTGTGGGAGGAAACCGGAACATCTGGAGGAAACCCACGCCAACACGGGGAGAACATACAAAAGCCACACAGATGGGCTACGACCAGGAATAGAACTTATAACATCAGCGCTGTGAGGCAGTAATGCTAACCACTACGCTATCTGTGCTGCCTGGACGTTTGTACGTGTCTTCCTCTAATCACCAAACCCGCGTTCCCAATCTTTGTGTTCATCGCCCCCGGCAGCAGTGTCTTTGTTTAGTGTTTTGGAGCGTTTTATTGTGTTTTAGATCTTTATTATGCAGCGATTGTCTCCACTCTCGTGTTCTAGCGCTGCCAGACCGAGCTCGGAGTTTGAATTCGCTGTTTGCCGTTTTAAACAGACGTCTTGTACTCAACAGATTTCAGGATGGGGCAGGAGTGTCAGGGAACAGTTAGCGCTGTGTTGGGAGCATTGAATCTCTTCCAGGGTCTTGATGTCGCCCTCCTCTCTGTGATGTCGTTATCTGTAAGAGGCAGGGATGGAATTGTAATTGCAGCTCCAGATCACTGTAAAGAAATTCAATCTGCACAAAATAGCTGGAGCACCCCTCTGCTCTCCAAAAACTCCCTCTAGCCTACATGATGATGAATGGATGGGAGACTCGGCTCAGCCTGAAAAGAAAATTGCATGAAATGATGCCGGGTTTGGTTGTATAGGGCCGGGCTGAGCCTGCTGCTGCGGATTGTGCTTCCGCAGCTGTTATTACCGACCACTGAGATAGGGTATGGAGAAAAGAAGATACTGTATTGTGTGTTCGCTTTGTGGCTGTACTCTCCTTATTGTAAACGCTGTTTGTGATAAATTCATGATGAACTCATCTAAGGTGGAAGTGACATGTCAGTGAGCACCGTACGCATCCCTCGCATACAGATGTGTCCTCATCCACTTAGCGTCTATATGCCAAATGGCGCGAGATGTCCGGCCCGACTGATCTGCTCCGATGGGCGTAACGCAGCGCCGCCTTCTTTACATTTTGCATCCTATTCACATCGCAGACGCAGCGAAACGCCACTCAGTCTGTACCGGAGACACAGGAATTAATTTTAAATATGTGCAAAGTTGCAGATGACGCACAACAAATCTTGGGGTGCCAAAAAAGTTGCGGCCGCTGCATCTTAGCACTTTGTATACAGATTCAGACTGATTTGCGCACATATCAGATTGATCAGTGCAGTCTCGTTAAGCGATTTTGTTGCATCATCTTTGAGACTAACGTGCACATTTTAGCGAGTAACGCTCGGCGCCGTGTCGCGCGAGACTTGGAGTGGCAAGCAGGGCTGTCTCGCACAACTGCGACGGTAGTGTATGAGGATACATCTGTTACGGTCGGCATGGTTATCCACCAAACATCTATATGATCATAAGTCATCTGCACCAGTACGACAGCTAGAAAACCTGCACACGCCAAGACCTCAACACATGATGATGACATGTGCATGGGCTGACCAATGTATGTAAGCTCTTCTGTGCAGGGCCCTCCTCCCTTGTTCTTCTCTAGAACACTCCAAGTCACCAGTGCTCCGCTCCCTTGTCTCCTCCTTCCTTTCAGCGACTTTGGGTACAGGACCACTGAGTACTGAATTGACTCCCACCTGCCACTCGCCTTTGTATGCACCAGCGTAACCCATGCCCCTGTTATATGTCCTGCCTAATCTGTGGTGTGACATTAATGTTTGGTACTTGCTATGTCCTTCTCTGCCTTGAGTATAGTACTTATGTTCTGATATCCTGTTACTGTTTTCTGTGTTTACCCTATACGGCACTGCCTGCACCCTGTGGCGCCTTACCTATGATCAATCATACTGTGACAAGTGAACGATGCGTGGTTGTTGGAATAAAGTATATGCACGTCTGATATCCCCCTCTCGTCCACACTTATGTTTATATATTTCTTAAATATTACCATGTGGAACTTATGTTACGCTTGTCAGGGCTCAGCCGGGGATCGGCTCCCGCTTACCGCGCCGCCGGCTTCCCCTGTCATCCTGGGTGGTCGGGCAGCTGGCACGGCGGCGGGGGAGAAGCTGAGTATTCTCCCCGCATGTAGTGGCTTCCTGGTGGGCGGGTCTGGCATCGCAATTCCGGACATGGGCGCCGCCATGACAGTCGCCCATGTGATAGTGTCTTCTTCCCAGGATAGGTGAGTAATCAGCTGACGCTGTGCATCTATCAAAGGGTTCCCCTGGGTATATAACTGTTCCACAGGTTACAGGAAGTTGCCTGAACAACGGTTGTCTCCTAGCGTGCTTTAGTGAGTTCCCGGTCCAGGTTCCTACCTTCCTTGTAGCAGCAGTGTTATCATCTCTACCTGTGTGCCTCACGTCTCTGGTGAATATCCGTGCAGCAGTGTATACCATCTCTACCTGTGTGCCTCCCGTCTCTGGTGAATATCCGTGCAGCAGTGTATATCATCTCTACCTGTGTGCCTCACATCTCTGGTGAATATCCGTGCAGCAGTGTATACCATCTCTACCTGTGTGCCTCCCGTCTCTGGTGAATATCTGTGCTGCAGTGTATACCATCTCCACCTGTGTGCCTCCCGTCTCTGTAACACCCGTGCAGCAGTGTATACCATCTCTACCTGTGTGCCTCCCGTCTCTGGTGAATATCTGTGCAGCAGTGTATACCATCTCCACCTGTGTGCCTCCCGTCTCTGGAACATCCGTGCAGCAGTGTTTCTACTTCAAGGTCCATAGGGGGTCCATAGGGGGTCCACAGGGTTGACCTTGGGGTATAGCTGGATCTGGATCCACGGGCACCACGCAGTTAAAGCTTTGCTGCTCCCAGGATGCACTTGGGTCCGTCCTCCTCTATACCCCGCCCCCGAGCCACAGCACCTCTGTTTTTGTTGGTGCCCGGCCGGAGTCGGGTCACCCTGCGCAGTGGGGCTGCATAAGCAGCCCCATAGCTTTATTTTTTTTTTTTGAAAAGAAGATTTTATTATTTTATTTTTACTATCTTCAGAGCGGCAGCATCAGACTGTCCATCTGGACGTCCACGCTGCCGCTCCAACAGCCCTGCTGGCGCTGCGACGCCGGTACTGATCCGGGGATCGCAGCGGGACCCCGGAGTCAGTACTAGCGTGGCTCCGGGACCTCCCAAGGACTGCTGCCGGACTGAAGGGGCCAGGTAAGCCGCGTGCAGCGCTGTCAGCGCTGCGCGCGGGGATAATGCAGTCTTGTAGCCGCCGGTCTCTGGGGACAGACTGGCGGCGCTAGTAGCGGCGGCGGGCTCCCCCACGATGTGGAATACCCCGCGTGTCTGCTGACCTCCAGGGTGTAAGACCGGTGAGGAACCGGCTTCCCTGGGGGTTTCATGCTAGCAGGGGAGGCAGCCTTCCCTGCTTCAGTGCTCCTCCCCTCAGCCCAGCGCGTCTTCTCTCATGTGTGCTGGTGTCGCTGGGCTGTTATCTCCTGGCCACTCCTCCTCAGTGCTCTCCGGCGGCCATCTTCAGGCAGCATCGCAGAGCTCCCAGGCAGGCTTACAGTGGACCAGTCCCCCTGCGTACCTCTCCCCTGATCAGGACGGTGTTCGCAGCGCTGTAGCCCTCCCAGACACTGAATCTGGGAGGTTGATTGTAGCGGAAGGTGCAGTGAGTATATCTTCTCTGCATGGTATGTGACTTTTGCTAGTGCTGCTGTCTGTGCTTTTTTTCTACTTACTGTCAGCTTTTTACCTATCCCTTTCCTTCTCCTACGGCCCGCAGGTGCATGGGGGAGGGGTGTTCTTTCTGTGTAACCTCACTTATATAAATCTACGTATTTGTGAGGTCCGTCACATACTGCGGTGTGCTCCTCAGTACCATATTGTGGGCTGTTTGGGTTGCATACTTGGGAGTGCGTGGGTGTTATACGCCTTACCTCGTTTCGGTGAGACACTTTTATTGCAAAAAAGTTTGTGTCATGTCTGATGAGGGGAATGAGCGCTCCGAGGCTCCTGTGTTGTTTTCCTGCCGACGTTGTTCGGAAGGGGTTGACGGGGCAGATTTGTCTCAGGACGGTCTGTGCGGGCGGTGCCAGTTGGTACCTGGACCCTCTAAACCTCCGGTGGCGCAGGATCCTCCGTGGGCGATGTTTACGCAAGTGCTGGCATCAATCGCGGACCGACTTGCGGTCCCGACTGCGGCCCCTTCTAGGGCGTTGCCCCAGCCTACCATCCCCCGTTCACCGGGTGTGACTCGTCTGGTGCAGTCTCCTCCCCGGGTCTCAGACTGTGGGTCCTTATGCGGGTTTGCCGGTATACGTGCAATCCCCCACGGTGGCGCAGCAGTCGATGGTACCTTTTCAGGGGTATCCTCAGGCAGTACCCCCGCCTTGGGTGGACGTCCTCTCCAGCTCTGTTCAGAGTCTGGCGGCTTCGTCATCGGCTTTTCAAAATATATTGCACAGTGATTTGCCCCACGGGCGTCCAAGTGTTCCGTTCCGGCTTCACTGGCGGCTCAGTTCACGGACACGGACGTGTCTTCGGATTTACGGGGAGATCCATGAAGACTTCGGATGCCGGGGCCCAGGAGATGGAGGCTAAGTCTTCCATTAATGTGCCGGCATTGGTTAGGGCGGTGCGGGCCATCCTTCACATTGAGGAGGATGTGCCCGCCCCCAGGTCAAAATACCCAAACTTTAAAAAGGCTAAGGTAGCTTTGACGGTTTTTCCCCTGTCCGATCAATTGACGGATCATATGGCAGGGGCCTGGCAGTTGCCCAGCAAGAGGTTCCAACCGCAGAAGCGGTTGGCTTCGAACTATCCGTTTCCGGAGGCTCATTGCAGGAAGTGGGAAACTCCTCCAGCGGTGGATTCCCACGTTACCCGCTTAATTAAAAGCGCTACGCTGCCTTTGCCGTCGATCTCCTCCCTGAAAGATCCCACGGACAGGAAGGTGGAGACTTGTTTGAAGTCTATCTACTCTCTCTCGGGGGCGGTGGCCCGTCCTTCCATGGCCATCTCTTGGGTGGCTAAGGCCATGCCATCGAGAGCTGGGCCAATGCTTTGGAGGATACCTTTCCGGAAGATGCTCCGGAGATCCAGAGAGCGTTGATAGGTCAAATGAGGGATGCGGCTTCCTACATTGGGGAAGCATCGTTAGATGCAAGCCTGCTAACCTCTCGGGTGTCGGCTGCAGCTGTGTCGGCGCGTCGGTCCTTGTGGCTGAGGTCTTGGAGAGCTGACGCTGACTCCAAAAAGGGGCTGGAGGCCTTACCTTTTAATCGGGAGTTGCTTTTTGGTCCAGACTTGGACAAAATTGTGGACACTCTGGCTAAGTCTAAATCGGCCTTCCTCCCTTCGGCTTCTGCTCCTACCAAGGTACGGAGCTCTGCTTTTCGGTCCTTTCGGGTTCAGGGCAAGGCCAAAGGTCAGTCCTTTCCGAGGCAGTCGACGACCAAGGCCGCTTCTAAGCCCAAGAAGCAGGCCTGGAGTGCCAGGCGCCCTTCTTCCAAGCAGGAAGATAAACCTTCTGCCTGATGGGACGGGCCTCCCTCTGGGGGACCCCAGAGTGGGAGGCCGACTTCTATTTGCCCAGTGCTGGCACAATACCACCACGGATGCCTGGGTTCGAGAAGTGGTCTCCCAGGGGTACGCCCTGTCTTTTCGGCACAGACCGCTCCACCAGCTTTTCTGCACGAGTCCTTCTCAGGATACGACCAAGTCTTTACAGATTCAGGAAGCTATAGAGTCCTTGCTGACAGCAGGGGTCATTGTTCCCGTTCCTCAATTACAACGAGGGACGGGGTACTATTCTTCTCTGTTTCTGGTGCGGAAACCCAATGGTTCTCATCGCCCTATCCTCAACTTGAAGTCTCTGAACAAATTCCTCAGAGTTCCCAAGTTCAGGATGGAAACGATACGTTCCATCATTCTGGCGATGGAACCAGGGGATTACATGGTGTCCCTAGATATCCAGGACGCCTACCTCCATGTTCCGATAGCACCTTCGCACCAGCGGTATCTGAGGTTCGCTATCCTTCAACACCATTACCAGTTCCGGGCGCTACCCTTTGGTCTCTCCACGGCACCGAGGGTGTTCACGAAGATTATGGCGGTCATGGCCGCACATCTTCAGAACCAGAATGTACGGCTACTACCGTATCTGGACGACCTCCTGTTGCTGGCGAGCTCCCCGGAGGTACTGCTTCAACATCTCCACTTGACGGTCGCTTGCCTGCAAGTGCACGGGTGGCTGATATATTGGAAAAAGTCCTCCCTGATTCCATCTCAGCGGATGGTTCATTTGGGAGCCCTGCTGGATTCTCGTCAGCAAAGGATCTTCCTGACCCCGGAGAAGGTCTCCTCCCTGCAGCTGAGGATACACAGTTGCCTGAGCAGTTGCCGCCTGTCGGTCCATTCGGCTATGAGGGTTCTGGGCTCCATGGTGTCAACATTCCACATGGTGGAATTTGCCCAGTTCCATTCCCGGCCCCTGCAGGGGCTGATTCTATCGGAATGGAACGGGTTACCTCACCGGATCCGCTCTCAGTTGCTGGTGTTGTCCCCGGAGGTTCGGCAGTCTTTGGCTTGGTGGCTTCAGACAGCTCATCTGGTCGAGGGGCGCCCCTTTTGGATCCCGGACTGGGTCCTGCTCACGACGGATGCCAGTCTTCGGGGTTGGGGGGCAGTAACCGGCTCGTTGTCACTTCAGGTTCGTTGGTCTGCGGAAGAAGCTCTTCTTCCCATCAACATTCTGGAACTGCGGGCAGTTTATCGGGCCCTGCAGTCGTCCGGTCCCGCTCTTTACGGAAGGGCAGTTCAGGTGCAGTCCGACAACGCCACCACGGTGGCGTATATCAACCACCAAGGAGGAACTCGCAGTCGGGCAGCGATGTCGAAGGTGTCTCGCATCCTTGCTTGAGCAGAGTGTCACATTCCAGCGATCTCGGCAGTCTTCATTCCCGGAGTCCTCAATTGGGAGGCGGACTTCCTCAGCCGTCACGACGTGCATCCCGGGGAATGGTCGCTTCACCCAGAGGTGTTTCAGCTACTCGTGGACAGGTGGGGGCTGCCGGAGCTGGACTTTATGGCCTCCCAGCACAATCACAAGTTGCCTGTTTACGGGTCAAGGACAAGAGACCCAGGCGCCTGTCTGGTAGACGCGCTGTCGGTGAAATGGACGTTTCACCTGGCGTATCTGTTTCCTCCGATATCCTTACTTCCTCGGGTTCTGCGGAAATTCAAGCAGGATGGCGGCTGGTGGCTCCAGCGTGGCCCAGACGTCCTTGGTACTTGAGGTGTCTCTCCATCGACGCTCCGTACCTTCTTCCTCAGCGTCGGGACCTGTTGTCTCAGGGGCCCTGCCTTTACCCGGATCTGGGTCGGCTGTCTTTGACGGCGTGGCTCTTGAGACAGCCGTCTTGAGGTCTAGGCGTTTCTCCAGTTCGGTCATTGGTACAATGCTTAGGGCACGCAAGCCTGCCTCCGCACGGATTTACCACAGGGTGTGGCGCACTTACTTTCAGTGGTGTGAATCCAGAAACTATGATCCTCAGGTGTTCCGGGTTTCCAGAATCTTGGAGTTCCTTCAGTCAGGTTTGGACCTCGGCTTACGCCTGGCCTCTCTGAAGGTTCATATGTCTGCTTTGTCCGTGTGGTTTCAGCGACGGATTGCTACACTACCGGATGTTCACACCTTTTTCCAGGGTGTTCTCAGGATACAGCCTCCCTTCGTGCCTCCTGTGGCTCCTTGGGACTTGGCGGTGGTGCTACGGGTCTTGCAGGGTCCTCCTTTTGAGCCTCTTCAGGTGGTGGACCTCAAGTGGCTGACGTTCAAGACCGTTTTTCTCCTAGCAATTGCTTCTGCCAGGAGGGTGTCAGAGTTGGGGGCGCTTTCCTGTCGCCCCCCTTTTCTGATTTTTCAGCAGGACAGAGCGGTGCTCCGCACTCGTCCTGAATTTTTGCCCAAAGTGGTCTCCAAGTTCCACATTAATCAGGAGCTTGTCGTGCCAGCTTTTCAGTCACCTGATCTTTCAGCTGGTGAGGCTTCCTTAGATGTAGTCCGGGCACTTAGAATCTATGTGGACCAGACTGCTTCGGTTAGGAAGTCGGATTCGTTGTTTGTCCTCTTCGGTTTTCACAAGAGGGGTTGGCCTGCCAACAAGCAAACGTTAGCCCGTTGGCTTCGTTCAGTTATTTGTGAGGCTTATGCACAGGAGGGTTTACCTGTGCCAGCCTCTGTTAAGGCTCATTCCACTCGTTCTGTGGGTCCCTCTTGGGCTGCTAGACGTGGCGCCTCCGCTGTTCAGCTGTGTAAGGCGGCCACTTGGTCTTCCATTCAAACGATTTTGAGGTTCTATGCGTTTGACACCTTCGCCTCTCAGGATGCATCCTTCGGGCGCCGGGTACTCCTTTCAGCACAGGAGCGTCCCCGCCCTTAGTTGAACTGCTTTGGGACATCCCCATGGTCAACCCTGTGGACCCCCTATGGACCCTGAAGTAGAAAACAGGAGATATGGTAAGAACTTACCTTTGTTATCTCTGTTTCTACGAAGTCCATAGGGTCCACAGGGCGTACGCCCTGACGCACCTGGCTTCATATGGGCTGTGTGGCTGGTCACCGGTTTTCTGTCTCCCATTTCTGTGAGTATGGTTTCTTGTGTGTTCCAGTCTTCCTTCTCTCTGTTTAGTCTCCTCCTCCGGCCTTAGCTGCTTACCTACTGAGGTGCTGTGGCTCGGGGGCGGGGTATAGAGGAGGACGGACCCAAGTGCATCCTGGGAGCAGCAAAGCTTTAACTGTGTGGTGCCCGTGGATCCAGATCCAGCTATACCCCAAGGTCAACCCTGTGGACCCTATGGACTTCGTAGAAACAGAGATAACAAAGGTAAGTTCTTACCATATCTCCTGTTATTCCATCGCTAACTGTGTGCCTCCCGTCTCTGGTGAATATCCGTGCAGCAGTGTACACCATCCATACCTGTGTGTCTTCTATCTCTGGTGATTTCTCAAGTAACCGTGAGTCTCCATCTGAACTTCTTATTGTTATTTGATCTTCGTGTCAAGATATAGTTATTGTACGTATAGGGTATTGTCAATGCCTATCTAGGCATTACCTCTCAGGGCCACGGGTGTTGTGTCTCTATTCCTGCAGGGCTTGGGTACCTGGTCAAAGGACCGCGACCTGCTCACGGGGTGCAGCTAAGCCCAAATCCCAATTGGAGGGGTCACTGGCGAACACCATCCTGTGGGTTAGATTCCGCACCCTTGCCCAGGTCTCGCCAACACTCAAGACCTGTGGATGAGGAGAACATATATCCAGGCCCCTCGTCTCTGCTTCCTCCCACAACTTAGGCCCTCTACGTCTCCTACCCCAGTCTCAGGCGTGACAACGCTGCTGTACCCTGTAAATGCACCCCACAGGCGCTACGGTCACCCAGCTCAATCTTACCGGAACACTAGGCCCAGCTGACCGCTGCTACTTCATACAGTGGGACTGTGGGCTTAGCGATCAGCTAGATGTTATCGGGACTGCTGATGGATTGTGACTCTTGCCTGGAAATATTGCCAAGGGTTAAACAGGTCGACCTCCTATGATTAACCCCCTTATCCTATTGATTATACCCCTTTGTCTGGCTAAGAGGGACACCAATGTGTTGAACAGTGTTTGCAGACTGTATGGAGCCAACCACAACTGGGTCAAGAACAGGCATCATAGGAGGCGATGCCCCATGATCTGGTGCGTATCATCATCGGAGAGTGTTGACTGGACGTTATGGGCAAGATCCTTCTTCAGGGATGATGGATCCATGACAGGTACCAGCCCATTAGACAAGGCAATGGCCGTTATCTATCGCCCTCCCAGCACCTAGGCCATAAGAATTCCAGCAGGCATAACATTAGGTGATGACCATGATCTGGTGCTAGGAATAATCACCCAGGAGCCTGCTGGAAGACTCTGCCAGCCTTGTATTAATGTGTGAGTTCCAAATGCAGTGTGACCTTGGGCTTGGGCACTGCCACATTGACATAGAAGTGAGTGACTTATCAATTGGATCTGCCATGGAGACAGATCATGGTGACCATAGTGCTTCCTGAACAGTTATGTTGCCGTGTCAGTGGATTGAAATACAGGTAGATATACAAAAGCTTTATAGGCACTTGGTGAGATGTTTAATATTAATAAGTTGTTTTATGAAGATATTGGCTTAGATTTGCATTTTGTACCTGCCGGAGGGTACCAGGTTGCACAGTAGGCATGTTAGTGCTGATTCAATAGCAGTGGCACACGCCTCTCTGGCAGGTATGGTGGTGCACTCCATTTTGGATGGCATGGTGGTGTGCTCCTCTCTGGCTGGCATGGTGGTGTGCTTCTCTCTGGCTGGCATGGTGGTGTGCTTCTCTCTGGCTGGCATGGTGGTGTGCTCCTCTCTGGCTGGCATGATGGTGTGCTCTTCTGTCTCTGGCATGGTGGCGCAAACTTCTCTGGCTTGCATGGTAGTGCGCTCTTCTCTGGCGGTCATGGTGGCGAGGTCCTCTCTGCCTGGCATGGTGGCGTGCTCCTCTCTGGCTGGCATGGTGGTGTGCTTCTCTCTGGCTGGCATGGTGGTGTGCTTCTCTCTGGCTGGCATGGTGGTGTGCTCCTCTCTGGCTGGCATGATGGTGTGCTCTTCTCTCTCTGGCATGGTGGCACAGACCTCTCTGGCTGGCATGGTAGTGCGCTCTTCTCTGGCGGTCATGGTGGCGAGGTCCTCTCTGGCAGGCATGGTGGCGCGCTCCTCTCTGGCTGGCATGGTGGTGTGCTCCTCTCTGGCTGGCATGGTGACGCGCTCCTCTCTGGCTGGCATGGTGGTGTGCTTCTCTCTGGCTGGCATGGTGGCGTGCTCCTCTCTGGCCGGTATGGTGGCGCAGACCTCTCTGGCTGGCATGACAGTGCACTTCTCTCTGGCTGGCATGACAGTGCACTTCTCTCTGGCTGGCATGATGGTGCGCTGTTCTCTAGCTGGCATGATGGTGTGCTTCTCTAGCTGGCATGGTGGTGTGCTCCTCTCTGGCTGGCATGGTGGTGCGCCCCTACCTGGCTGGCATGGTGGCGTTTCTCTCTGGCTGGCATGTTGGAGCTCTTCTCTCTGGCCGGCATGGTGGCACGCTCCTTTCTGGCCAGCATGATCTTGCGCTCCTCTCTCTGGCATAGTGGAGCAGACCTCTCTGGCTGGCATGGTAGTGCACTCCTTTCTGGCTGGCATGGTGGTGCTCTCCTCTCTGGCTGGCATGATAGTGTGCTCCTCTCTGGCTGGCATGGTGGTGCAGACTTCTCTGGCTGGCATGGTAGGGCACTCTTCCCTGGCTGGCATGGTGGGGCACTCTTCCCTGGCTGGCATGGTGGGGCACTCCTCTCTGGCTGGCATGATGGCTCACTCCTCTCTGGCTGGCATGGTGGTGCAGACCTCTCCTGGCTGGCATGGTAGTGCGCTTCTCTCTGGTTGGCATGGTGGTGCAGACCTCTAATAACTGTGTTGCTTCTGTTGAGGGTCCGTGTCTTCCCTGCTTCCTTTATATACTGCTGGGCCTCATATGTACATTATGGTGTCCTCATAAGTGCTGGTGGCCTTAGTAATATATATCATGAGCCTCTTGCTGGTGAGAAGGAATCGCAGGGGACTAACAAGTTTTACTGATTTAGAAAAACAGTATTTTGCCGTGAGTGGAATGAGCCCAACAGCGTCTGTACATTGTTCAGGGAGCGATGGATTTCTACGCAATTCAGGTGGATGGACGACGGGGAAGGGATATTACATGTAACGGCAGCCACCTTTCACTTTCCAGCAGAATCTGCCTCGTCATCCTCCGGGTCACTGCTCTATATGCGATGTTCACGAGCCACAGTCATAAAATGCCTCTACGGGATTACTACAGCCTGCGAATATACTTACAGTTCCTCTCGTTACTGTGTCCGCAGTCGGCAGAGCTTTACAGCGGCAGCCACTTGCCTTTTAAATGGGTTTATATTGACATATTTAGTTTTAGTTTTAACCTGAGTTTTACCAGGCCAGTTTATCAAAGTGTGTCATTCGCACATACCAGGGGGACAAGGTAACAGGGAACAATGTTACATTGTATTGTTTTATTAACATTTAGATGTTTCAGTTGACTACGTGTTAGCCTATACCCTCACCCCCAACGTCAAACTTTTCTATATATGAGATGACCGGGCTGAAATACCTATGTTGATATTATAATGATGGTGTTAATGTTATAGGCCCTGATTCAGAGCCGGACGCTCTGACCAGAGCGCTCGCTCTGAATCAGGGCCCTCCTCCATTAATATGGAGCGTCCTCCTGGACGCTCGTATAGCTGTGGGTCACCACCCACAGCATATACGAGCGTGCAACAAGATGGTCGCGATGGTCTTGACCATCGCGACCATTGGACTTGCGAGAGAAACCCTGTGGTCTGATTTCTCAACCACAAGCCCTGGAGTGATTTTGGCTCTATCAGAGCCAAAATCACTCCCACTGACACCACTAGTGATGTCAGTGGGGCCGGCTTCAGACGGTAGGCGTTCCCATGGGAACGCCTCCGTCTGGCAGGCACGCCCCCGGCACGCCCACCAAAGGGGGCGTGCTGTCAATCAACATCGACAGCACACCCCCTTTGGTGCGAGACCCGGAGCGATGGAAAGCCCTTTGCTCGCCGGGTCTCGCGCATGCGCACGACGGAGCTCCCTCTGTCGTGCGCATGCGCGGTGGGGACCATCGACCCACTTGCGAGCGTACTGCCGCTCGCGAGTGGGTCTGAATGACCCCCATAATGTTCTCATCGGCTGCAGATTGTTTTAAATCTGCACAGTTCATCCCCTGCTGGTCCGCACACAAAAATAGGGGCTGCAAATGTTTTTGGTTATAAACAATAATTTTCCATAAAAAAAAATAAAATAAAAGTAGAGCGTTCCTCTTTGAACTGTGGCACCCAAAGGGTGAATAACCCCCTGGAAGCTGTTTAATATCCCGTCTCCTGGCTGTAATCAGCACACATTGTGTGGCGGAGTGTCTCCGGGTTGGTGTGGAAGCTCATTTTGACAACTCATTATCGAAAATTATAAACTGCAATTAAGAACTAATTTAAAGAAATGTTCAATCTTTTCACGTGTTCGAAGTCTGCCCGGCATTTAAATCTATAATTAGTGGTTTAGCTAATTGTGTTTAAGGGGAAATGTACTGTGTAAGTGAAAATATCATATATTCTTTTTTTTTTTTTATTTGTTACTAATGCCATTTACAAGGTCTCTGAAATGATGGATTGTCATGTATTCAGAAGTTGAAGGCCCAATTTTCCTTGGTGTCGGTCACATTCTCAGAACGGTTACAGCTGTAGCCATTCCAGGTTTTATTGCTTCATGGCACTGGTGTGAGATGATCTCTAGTATGTATATCCTGTTTGCTAATTAGGTATTGCTGTCATATACTACAGTTGAAAGCATTGGCACACTAAAACATATTGTAAGAATCGCCTTTATTTGAGGCTCATATATACAAACGGAACTAGAGATGAGAGACATTTTCAAAACGATTGCACATATTGAGGCTGATTCTGCGTCGCGCAGATCCCTGTTTGCCGGCGCAAGCCGTGAGTTTTTCCACACAGCGCATACGTACAGATGCGTTTTTATGCATTTTTGCGTACAGATGTGTCCTCATACACTTGCCGCAGTCTCACCAAATAGCACTTCTCGGCGCGCCAGTTCCCGTCTGATGCAGCCTGTGCCAAGCGTCTTTTTTTGCCTGAAAATGCATCCTACCTGCAACAGACATTTGAGATGTGTTTGAATCTTGTAGCGGCCGCTGAATATTTCATCGCATCGTGCTTCGTATACAGACTCAGTCGCACACAGACATACAAGTGACGAGTATCAAATTAAGTAGTGCAGTCTTGTGAAGCGGTTTGTCACATCCGTTTTGCAACTAAGGCTCGTATTCAGTTAGTTTCGCACCCGCGATACTTTTCTGCCTGTCGGACTTTTCGCCTGCATTGCGTGTTTTGGCCGCGGAAACTTACCATGCGCATCCCCGCAATTCGTCGTATTCAGTTCCGAAGGATGCGAAAACTCGTCCCGGCGAAACTCAAACAGGTGAAAAGTGTTGTATAAAATGGGGAAATCAGCCTGACACCCCCCAAAAGATGCTCTAACATTGGGGATCAATGTAGAGGTCACCGAATAGCCCTAATAAATCTATTTGGGGAACTTAGGTTGTGTCAATAGTTTCTAATTAGCGTCTTTGCACAAGTGGTGAAGAATGGCATTAAGCAGTATTGTTTTGTGAAAATAAGTAATTCTGACAAATTTGGGGTACTTAGAAATGGGTGCTAGCATGTTTGAAAGTCTCTAAAGTGAAGTTTAAATCGTGAAAAAAAAAAACAGTAGCAAACACCTGCAATCAAAAAAACACCTCGCCCATCCTTGAGTCTATTTCACTAGTTTTTAGGCTTGTACCCCAACTTTGCACTCTTTCACCCCCAAAATTAAAGTACTTTTTTGGGGTGATGTTAATTTATTTATTTTTTTCTGGATTTTTTGACACGGTTATCATTTTGGGCACTGTCCCAAGGGTTCTGAGTAGTTTAACCACCTTTGCACCCCAAAATAACGATTTTGCACTTTTTTTCACCACCTATTCAGAGGCAAAACTTTTTCTCCTATTACATTGCATTGACTTTCCGCAGACGCGAAAAGTGTTTGCAATTGAATTTGGAGATAAGTTTCCGCCAGGCGAAATGACGTCATCCGCGATACTTTTACGCAGATTCCGACTTTCGCTGCTAATTAAATACGGGTCTAGGATGCAACGAAGAAGCTTGGCGCAAGAAAGGCATGACAAATGTGAGCATTACAGTCGTGCATAATGAAATGAACGGATGCAATTTTGACCAAATAGGGCAACAAGGAGAATAATTCAGGATATGATGGGACAGGACGTAGATACGATTTAGCTCGGGTTAGATGAGCCTGCCGGTCAGAGCTTAACAACTAAAAGGAGACAGTAGAGGACTTGGGATAGTGGACTAGTGGTTCATGTGGGAACTGAGGAGGATGCGAAGCTGTCAGCAGAGGCTTGGTTCCTGTAGGGGACTAGGTATTGAAGGCCAAGATGGTGCTGAGGCCTATAAGGCTTAAGAGCCAGGTAGTGTTTAGACCAGGGGGCTTGCTGTGTGTGTGTTTGTGGTCTCTGGTTTGACCTGAAGCCTGTTTTCCGTAGGGGTCTAGGTGGAGCATTCCAGAGGAGACTCAACAGACCAGACCAGGTAGTAAGTGCCACAGGAGATAGGTCAGCTAGCAGCAGAGTAGGGGAAGGTAAAGTCAGTGGACCAGGCTTGTTGGGTCATGAGAAAAGGACACTTCAAAATGTGCAAAGCAGGAGGAGAAGGCCAAAAAATTGGGCTTCAGGCCCAGGTACGCTGGCATCTCAGGTGAGTTGCTGCAGATGAGCGGTGTTCTGGAAGCTTGCCAGGTTGAAAGGAATGAGGTGGAGTGCCAAGCTACTGGGTTCTGGATGTTTGTAGCTCACAGAACAGTAGAACAGGCGAGTTGGCCGTAGCAAAGGAAAATTGCCTGAGGAGTCACATGATGGGCATTTGGATGGAGGAAGGTCCTACCTTCTTGACAGGCCTTTGGATGGAGAAAGATCCTGCCTTCTTGACAGGCCTTTTAGTTGATGAAGGTCTAGTCTTATTCCACCCTGCCTTCCTCCACCCGCCTGTGTGGATGAGGCAGGTGAGCGAAAACAGCAGAGATGTGCGATTTGGTGAGGATGCCAGGGGCCGTGTGCGGGGTTGAACCTCCGGAGAGGCGTGATTCGAAATCAGAGTCCTGGGATAACAACTGTGAATGCATCATAGATTTTGGGAATAAGGATGTGAAAGAGCGGAGGCAGTAGGGTACATTATAGATAGGGGGCGACAGTCTGATTGGCACATGAGTCCAATGCGATATATAGGATGGCAGTGATGGGTAAAGCCTAAATGACTGTGGGGATGAAGGTCATGGTGGGAGTGTTTTAAGGACGTAGGTACCATTGGAGGCCACAGAAAAGTGCCCCACTCACAACAACGCTTGTGGGCCAGGAAGCTTGGTGGGTAAAGACATGCAGGGCGGCAAGGCGATGGGATTGTTGGGGCTGGTGGCCTAGTACAGAATGGTTTAATGGTGCCATGTGGTTCCTTACCAGTTTAGTGGTGCGTTGATTGACTGAGAAGCCAGGATGATTGTGGATTTAGGTGGTGATTAAAGTGTATTCCTGGGGCTCTCTACAGGCATGTCCAACAAGCAGTCATCTTTTCCCTTTGCAGATCAATCTGGTATCATCAGGAGTACGCCCTACAATTTAGGGTGTCGCGATAAAATCTGATCATACTCTTCCATCTGTATGCTGTGTATAATGAATTTCTGTAGTGTGTGTGAATATATATATATTATATATATATATATAATATAATATAAAATAATTAGGTGCATATCTTGTTTAAATTATGAAATAAATCCCTACACTGTTTAAGAATATTAAGAATATAATTATTTCTGCTCTGCAAAAGGATTTGATTTATCCAAAGCTGTTAAACAGTCAGACATTGAAATGTAGCTTATTAATGTCTTAGATGTATTGAAAGGAGAAAGTAGAAGAGATGTCGCCCAAACCTCACTGATTTATCTCCCTTCTTGCAGGTTCAGTATGAGACTTTGCTCTAAAATGAAAAAAAAAAGTCAAAAAACATCTGTCAGGAAACTGATGTTTTAAATCAACCTTTTCAGTTCTGAGAGTTTAGAAGAAGGCTTGAAGGACAGGAACTTCAGAAATAATTACATTCACGGAGCACATTAATTTGTTAATCAGCGAGACCTAATGGAAAGCATAGTGATTGTATCATAATTATGTTGTCATTACCGTGATTAACATTTATATTTATCTAATGCTCCAAAGCCTGTTCACTTTTGACATAACGAGTCTGCCGCTTACAAGCGTGAAATTTTATTTACCTATATTTTAATTTCGGCATATTAAATATCTTAAACTATTTTATTTTTTTTTAGGTTTAATATAGTTTATATTTTATGAGACCTAAATCCCAAAAGTAATAGATGATAAAATGAGGCCTTAATCAACAATACAAAGGCGTTTCTGTTTTTAAAGTGTCAATCGTTTCTACAAAATGGAAGCTGGCTTTGTGTATAAAGTAGATATGACCGTATTATGTTACTTTCCTTATTCCTGTCCGTAGGCACCCTGAGAAGGGGTTTTTTACACTCCCAGGCAGTGTCCAGATGCATTATTTTTAAGTCTTCACATAGTCTTACTTTGCGTAGTCGCACCGGTGAGTGCGGGGAATCGTCATTCACCACCACAACAAATACTGCTTGAGATAAAAGGTCGTACTGGCGTTTAAGTGATTGAAGAGCCATTTTAAGTAGAGGGTATCCGATGCTCTGAAGCGACTTATGATTAATAAGAGACTTCTGCACCTAATGGGGATGATGCATACTTGTACGCAAGTCCTTTGCGGAGTGCTAATGCAGTTTTTTCCACTGAACTTGCTCAGAACCATTAGTCGCACCTATGGATTGAAGCAGAGTTTGAGGAACATCTCCGCTTTCAACTGAATGGCTGCGATTGAGCTGTGTTCGAGCGCCTCACGTATGCCAAATAAAATGCTATGAAACCAAACAAAAGGATGAGGACAGTCCGCTCTCATAGATAGGTGCAACTCTGCGTAATATTCACATTTAGTTCAGCGTAGCAACTAGCGATGTAACCTCATAGCCACTAGCGATGTAACCTCATAGCCACTAGCGATGTAACCTCCACTAGCAATGTAACTTCATAGCAACTAGCGATGTAACCTCCTAGCCACTAGCGATGTAACCTCCTAGCCACTAGCGATGTAACCTCCTAGCCACTACAGTTGTAACCTCATAGCCACTAGCGATGTAACCTCATAGCCACTAGCGATGTAGCATCATAGCCACTGGAGATGTAACCTCCTCGACACTAGAGATGTAACCTCCTCGCCACTAGCAATGTAGCATCATAGCCACTAGCGATGTAGCATCATAGCCACTAGCGATGTAGCATCATAGCCACTAGCGATGTAGCATCATAGCCACTAGCGATGTAGCATCATAGCCACTAGCGATGTAGCCTCATAGCCACTAGCGATGTAACCTCATAGCCACTAGCGATGTAACCTCATAGCCACTAGCGATGTAACCTCATAGCCACTAGCGATGTAACCTCATAGCCACTAGCGTTGTAACCTCATAGCCACTAGCGATGTAACATCATAGCCACTAGAGATGTAACCTCCTAGCCACTAGCGATGTAACCTCCTAGCCACTAGCGATGTAACCTCCTAGCCATTAGCGATGTTACCTCATAGCCACTAGCGATGTAACCTCCACTAGAGATGTAACCTCATAGCCACTAGCGATGTAACCTCCACTAGAGATGTAACCTCATAGCCACTAGCGATGTAACCTCCTAGCCACTAGCAATGTAACCTCTTAGCCACTAGAGATGTAACCTCATAGCCACTAGCGATGTAACCTCATAGCCACTAGCGATGTAACCTCATAGCCACTAGCGATGTAACATCATAGCCACTAGCGATGTAGCATCATAGCCACTAGCGATGTAACCTCCACTAGAGATGTAACCTCCTAGCCACTAGAGATGTAACCTTCTAGCCACTAGCGATGTAACCTCCTAGCCACTAGCGATGTAACCTCCTAGCCACTAGCGATGTAACCTCCTAGCCACTAGCGACGTAACCTCCTAGCCACTAGCGATGTAACCTCCTAGCCACTAGAGATGTAACCTCCTAGCCACTAGCGACGTAACCTCCTAGCCACTAGCGATGTAACCTCCTAGCCACTAGCGACGTAACCTCCTAGCCACTAGCGACGTAACCTCCTAGCCACTAGCGACGTAACCTCCTAGCCACTAGCGACGTAAACTCCCAGCCACTAGCGATGTAACCTCCCAGCCACTAGCGATGTAACCTCCCAGCCACTAGCGATGTAACGTCCTAGCCACTAGTGATGTAGCATCATAGCCACTAGCGATGTAGCATCATAGCCACTAGAGATGTAACCTCATAGCCACTAGCGATGTAACCTCATAGCCACTAGCGATGTAACCTCATAGCCACTAGCGATGTAACCTCATAGCCACTAGCGATGTAACCTCATAGCCACTAGCGTTGTAACATCATAGCCACTAGAGGTGTAACCTCATAGCCACTAGCGGTGCAACCTCCTAGCCACTAGCGATGCAACCTCCTAGCCACTAGAGATGCAACCTCCTAGCCACTAGAGATGTAACCTCCTAGCCACTAGCGATGTAACCTCCTAGCCACTAGAGATGTAACCTCCTAGCCACTAGAGATGTAAGCTCCTAGTCACTAGAGATGTAAGCTCCTAGCCACTAGAGATGTAACCTCCTAGCCACTAGCGATGTAACCTCCTAGCCACTAGCGATGTAACCTCCTAGCCACTAGCGATGTAACCTCCTAGCCACTAGCGATGTAACCTCCTAGCCACTAGCGATGTAACCTCCTAGCCACTAGCGATGTAACCTCCTAGCCACTAGCGATGTAACCTCCTAGCCACTAGCGATGTAACCTCCACTAGAGATGTAACCTCATAGCCACTAGCGATGTAACCTCCACTAGAGATGTAACCTCCTAGCCACTAGCGATGTAACCTCCTAGCCACTAGCGATGTAACCTCATAGCCACTAGAGATGTAACCTCATAGCCACTAGAGATGTAACCTCATAGCCACTAGCGATGTAACCTCATAGCCACTAGCGATGTAACCTCATAGCCACTAGCGATGTAACCTCATAGCCACTAGCGATGTAGCATCATAGCCACTAGCGATGTAACCTCCACTAGAGATGTAACCTCCTAGCCACTATCGACGTAACCTCCTAGCCACTATCGACGTAACCTCCTAGCCACTAGCGACGTAACCTCCTAGCCACTAGCGACGTAACCTCCTAGCCACTAGCGACGTAACCTCCTAGCCACTAGCGACGTAACCTCCTAGCCACTAGCGACGTAACCTCCTAGCCACTAGCGACGTAACCTCCTAGCCACTAGCGACGTAACCTCCTAGCCACTAGCGACGTAACCTCCTAGCCACTAGCGACGTAACCTCCTAGCCACTAGCGACGTAACATCCTAGCCACTAGCGACGAAACATCATAGCCACTAGCGATGTAACATCATAGCCACTAGTGATGTAGCATCATAGCCACTAGCGATGTAACCTCCACTAGAGATGTAACCTCATAGCCACTAGCGATGTAACCTCCTAGCCACTAAAGATGTAACCTCATAGCCACTAGCGATGTAACCTCATAGCCACTAGCGATGTAACCTCATAGCCACTAGCGATGTAACCTCATAGCCACTAGCGATGTAACCTCATAGCCACTAGCGATGTAACCTCATAGCCACTAGCGATGTAACCTCATAGCCACTAGCGATGTAACCTCCTAGCCACTAGCGATGTAACCTCCTAGCCACTAGCGATGTAACATCATAGCCACTAGCGTTGTAACACCATAGCCACTAGAGGTGTAACCTCCTAGCCACTAGCGATGTAACCTCCTAGCCACTAGAGATGTAACCTCATAGCCACTAGCGATGTAACCTCATAGCCACTAGCGATGTAACCTCATAGCCACTAGCGATGTAACCTCATAGCCACTAGCGATGTAGCATCATAGCCACTAGCGATGTAACCTCCACTAGAGATGTAACCTCCTAGCCACTATCGACGTAACCTCCTAGCCACTATCGACGTAACCTCCTAGCCACTAGCGACGTAACCTCCTAGCCACTAGCGACGTAACCTCCTAGCCACTAGCGACGTAACCTCCTAGCCACTAGCGACGTAACCTCCTAGCCACTAGCGACGTAACCTCCTAGCCACTAGCGACGTAACCTCCTAGCCACTAGCGACGTAACCTCCTAGCCACTAGCGACGAAACATCATAGCCACTAGCGATGTAACATCATAGCCACTAGTGATGTAGCATCATAGCCACTAGCGATGTAACCTCCACTAGAGATGTAACCTCCTAGCCACTATCGACGTAACCTCCTAGCCACTAGCGACGTAACCTCCTAGCCACTAGCGACGTAACATCATAGCCACTAGCGACGTAACATCATAGCCACTAGCGATGTAACCTCCTAGCCACTAGCGATGAAACATCATAGCCACTAGCGATGTAACATCATAGCCACTAGCGATGTAACATCATAGCCACTAGCGATGTAACATCATAGCCACTAGCGATGTAACCTCCACTAGAGATGTAACCTCATAGCCACTAGCGATGTAACCTCCTAGCCACTAAAGATGTAACCTCATAGCCACTAGCGATGTAACCTCCTAGCCACTAGCGATGTAACCTCCTAGCCACTAGCGTTGTAACCTCCTAGCCACTAGCGATGTAACCTCATAGCCACTAGCGATGTAACCTCATAGCCACTAGCGATGTAACCTCATAGCCACTAGCGATGTAACATCACTATTATCATAACCAGGATAGTAAGAACGTAAGATATTTTCTTGAAAAATATAAACACATACCTCAGAATTAAATAAATGTCCTAAGAAGTACTGATAATATAGTGACCCATAACTGCTTATGTTTTGAAGACCCATGTTCCATTAAAGTGCAGAGAACAGCTAAGGGAACCAAGTTTGCACAAAATTATGCAGAACATAATCAGAGGTGGTAAAGTCTTAAGGCAGTAGAGCAATTTAAACATGCTTGGGATAATCATAAGGCTACCCTTACAATGAACGAAGGATCAAATAGGGTTGAGGTTACCGAAAGGGTAAAAAAAAAAGAGCAGACTATATGGGCCAATATGTTCTAATCTGCCGTAAAATTCTATGTAACATAATGTATCTCTTTATAAGTGTGTTCTTGATCCTACTCCATATTGCCCATACTATCAATTATAATTCAACCATTGATCTTATTTAGGTATTAGGTGGTATAGGCTCCTTTAGATCAAAGGGCCTGATTCAGCACAGATCGCAAGGTTGTGTTCGCACGCACCCACTCGCTGCGTTAATATGCTAATGAATGCAACCTCAACACTATACCAAGACGCCCATCACTGTATAAAGCCGCCCACTTCCCATGACATGCATCCGCAAGTCAGTGAAAACATCGGTAACATCGGAACCATTCGCACAGTTGTGGTTGACCCGACCCTACCTCACAAACTGCTAAACTTCCTGTCGCCATCTAGACCTCTGCAAGCATATACAATCGCAGGGGCTTAATTAATAACGCCCCTGTAACGGCGTTCAAATGCACAGCACGCCTGCGTTCCGCCGACCACCCCCAAACGGTCACTTCCTGTCAACCACTATGAGATGGGACTGCGTGCTCTCTGCGAATGCTTCCCGTTCGCAGCGGCCATTTCGCGCACTGCGATGCATGCACAGAGCACAAGCATCGACCAGCTGCGTGCGAACGCAGCCTTGCGATCTCACCGTATTAACGCCCAAAGTCCAATTAGGTTTGTCTTCTTAAAGCCAAAATAGTCCCACCAGTTCCTAAGTCCCGTTTATGTAGAGGAGTGATTTATTGTTTCTGTATTATTTATCTATTGGAGTTGTGTATTGTTAATGTATGTCTGTTGTGTTCTCTTTTATGCAAGTACTTGGCTAGTAGTAAACCGGAGTTGAATTCCTTGTATACGGTTATACTCTTAGCCAGTAGAGTTGATTCTGATGTTTAATCCTCAGTTTGCCTTTATACTACGATCCCATGTCTTATATGTGCAGGTCATCAATCCTTACTGTTCTTAGTTGAAGTAAACCCCGAATGTAGTGTTAAATGTTTGCCATGATATTATCAAATACTTCTTCTGTATCTAGATCTAAATAAAAGTGTAATGATACTGTCGTTTTATCTCTCCGACGCGTTTCATTGCCGTGAAAAGTGACACTACTGGAATTAATGCCAAGCTGCTATTCTCACCCTTTAAACTCCCATTGCCTCAATCAGAGAGTCGTTTATGTATTCAGTACTTCTGCATAGTCCTATATCGCACGTAGCCTAATAAATAATAAAACATATACAGATGTGTCCTTGATCATCTAGCCTCAATACTCCACGCAGCGCTATATGTCTGGCGTAGGTGAGCCGCCAGGTCCTGCGCAACTCTGCTAGCGTCGGGTGTCTTTTGTTTTTTTGCTGAAAGCGCGTCTAAGTTGCCATGCGATGCAACTAGAACGCACCAGGAGACTGCGCTGATTAATTTGATATGTGACACATATATCTGTGTGCTCCTGAGTCTGTAAAGGGAACTTGGCGTGGAAAAAAAAACTACGCCCGCTGCGTTATAGCACTTCTGATTCAGAGACTCCGTGGCACACAGATATACAAGTGTTTTTATATGTAATTAATCTGGTGCGTCCTAGTCGCATCGCATTGCTACTTATATGCATTTTCGGCAAAAAAGACGCCCGGCGCTCGAAGAATCTCACGGGACCAGGCGTGCGGAGAGGGGCAGTTTTGATGTGACTGCAGCAGACAAGTTGAGGACACATCTGTAAAATATCCTATACAATTCCATTCATATGAATTTAATTTGGACTCGTTTGCTGGAAGTTATTGTGTGTGTATATTAACTATGTAAATAATCACTAGACACAAGATGACTTCTTTTACCATGAACCTATTACCAAACATATTTAGGGCGAATGTACAATTCCCCTGTAGAAAGATAAAGGTTAAAGTCGCCTGGCAGCTTGTAATGCAGGCCATTTACTCCGCCTCAGTGGTTGCTGCACCATGTGTCCTGTATCTGGTACGTTCCTTTGATCCCAGCAGTTTCTCACAGGAGGGCCAGCTGGACAGAACGTATTCTGCTCACCTTGCGCTGATTTGCTGTTTATTGTTTACATGCTGGTGCTGCAGAATTATTCCACATTTTGTTTTCCCATCACTTTTTACTGTAATTTTTTTTTTATTTTTATTTTTTTACATCTGCTGGAAGTTACTTTGATAAAGTAAATGTAGGGTGTTTTATCCTCTTATGCCAGCGCGTTACAGACAATACAAACTGTAGTGCCAAAAGTAATGAGAGAGCAGTATGTAAAGGTAATGGTAGGTGGCGTCTCCATACTGTGACATTTTGGAAATGCCCAGGCCTGCATCAGTTGTAAGCTGACATCTCCTGAGTCAGTTTGAACACCGGCTGTGCTGCTCATAGCAAGGCAACGTGAATTATCGGAGTTCGAACGGGGCTGGATTATGATAGCCCGACTAATGGGACATTCCATTTCCCAAGTTGTGCCGGCATTCAAGACCTACAGAATACTAGGAGTATATCCCATGACCTTTGGCACTTGAGTGTAAATGTCGTGTTCCTGCCAGCTTTATGACATGGGCCTGTACTTGCCAGTATTGCCACATTCAGGCCAGTGCATGGCAAGGTCTCTGGATAAGTATACAGGTCCATCAAGCGTCCTTTTATATGATTAAAGAGCTTTTAATCCTAACTTTCGTCACCCATTATGTGCAGGTGATGGTCCAATACAAAGGTAAATATAAAGAAGGTTGATATCAGACTTGTAATGTCTGCTCCTTGCAATGGATAACTTTGTGTCATTTATATTCACTATGCATGATAAAAAAAATAAAATATATATATTATGCTCAAGTTTCCTGCCACATTATTAAAAGCATACTGGTCGGTGATTTGTCCGCTGCAAAAATGGACCCGTGTGTGTTGGGGAGGAAAGGAAGGAATGTAGACTGTAGGCTCCGATGAGGCAGGGACTAATGTAAATGATTACATATGTTGCGCAAAGCGCCATTTCACACATTCCTGCAACATTAGCAAATAAAATAATACCGATAAGCTGCAGGTCTATAGGGCAAATGGTCCTTTACTACATAATATACCTACTAAATGCACCTAAAGTTCCGGTAAGAGCATATGGGTGCAGTAGTTTGTAAAGGAGTCGTCCTGTGAATCGGGGGCGTACACGCACAATGAAACACCAAATGTATTTTTGGTGGACAGGATTTTTCGAATGAGATAAAGGGTTGTAGAGATGAGATTTACATACGGTGATTTCCTCTGATAACTTTCATGGAAATGGAAATCTGCTGTCACCCTCCACTGTCAGTGTGACGCGTTTTGCTTCTGCAGGAAAGCTAATTTCTTAGTGCACCTCCACTGTCAGTGTGACGCATTTTGCTTCTGCAGGAAAGCTTATTTCTTAGTGCACCTCCACTGTCAGTGTGACGCATTTTGCTTCTGCAGGAAAGCTAATTTCTTAGTGCACCTCCACTGTCAGTGTGACGCATTTTGCTTCTGTAGGAAAGCTAATTTCTTAGTGCACCTCCACTGTCAGCGTGTTGCGTTTTGCTTCTGCAGGAAAGCTTATTTCTTAGTGCACCTCCACTGTCGGTGTGACGCGTTTTGCTTCTGCAGGAAAGCTCATTTCTTAGTGCACCTCCACTGTCAGTGTGATGCGTTTTGCTTCTGCAGGAAAGCTCATTTCTTAGTGCACCTCCACTGTCAGTGTGATGCGTTTTGCTTCTGCAGGAAAGCTCATTTCTTAGTGCACCTCCACTAACCTAACTGGAAACTTTGAAATTCACAATAGTAACCCATGTAATAAGGATCCCCACTATCCGTAGTCATTTTAAATGAATAAAAAAATTTGAGCAATATCATAGGAGACAATCGTAAAGCTTTAAATGCACGTTATAATCTATAGACCTGCAAAGCTAGGCACGGATTGGTATTTCAGCGGCAGTTCTTGGTTGCGCCACTTGATACGCATTAAATGGACAAGTAGGTTGAGATGCGTGGATATTAAATTATCTCAACCGTGTCCAAATTATCCCCGCATCAGGTCAGGTACAGTCCCCACCATGCTTTGTTTAATTAAGGTAACCAGTAAAGAGGAGATAATTTCCCCTTCACCTGTAGCTCACACTAGCGCGGTGACATTCCTGTCCCCGGATGGCCTATTGTCGCTTTTACTTGCAGAAGACACGTCTCGTCTGGAGAGCACGCCGAGCCGCAGTTGTGAAGACAGAGCAGAATAATTAGTACATTCATGGCTCAGTAAGCGGGCACAGGCGCCCATGACTGATGCCTGGAAAGTTCTGCTGAGAGTGTGTCTGCAGCCTGGTGGAAGCTTCAGTTCAGAAAAAGCAGCCGCCGCGCTGAATACTAATTATGTTGCGCGTCTGCCGGCGATAAATGAGCTGTGATGGCGATGAACTTTCTAATGCTCTATTAGCACAAGCAGCAGATCGTGTAAACAGGCAAATGTTTATTACTTTCCATCCCACTTGCCGATTCTCTGCTTTTGTTGCCTTCATTTCATTTTAAAAGGACATTTTATGTTTTCTTTCAGAATTTTTTTTTTTGCTAATATCAATGTTATGAGCGTCTATAGCACAAACAAAACTGTGTTATAATTCAGGATTCTACTAAATTGTGGGTTTGTAGAAGTGGAGATGTTGCCCATAGCAACCAATCAGATTCTACTTATTTATCTAGCACTTTCTAGGGCAGGGGTGGGGAACCTGCGGCTCTAGGGCCGCATGCGGCTTTTTCTTTGTTATGTTGCAGCTCGTAGCTGACCCCGCGGTAGCATGGGGGCTGTTGCTAGACCACTGCAACTGAACTCTGGCCTCTGAAGCGATCAGAGGCTAAAGAAGCCAGCGTTCCCAGTGATGCAGTGCGCTGGTGACGGCATAACGTAACCCACGATGTGAGGAGTCAGCGCACCTGCTGGATCTAGTTAGATTCGGCAGTCAACGGCATTGGGAGTGACAGCGGTGCCAAGAGTGAAGCCTACAGAGGGCACTGCATATGTTGCACAACTACAGCGGGCATTGTATAATGGGCACTACTACAGGGGGCATTGCATAATGGGCACTACTACAGGGGGCATTGCATAATGGGCACTACTACAGGGGGCATTGCATAATCGGCACTACTACAGGGGGCACTGCATAATGGGCACTACTACAGGGGGCATTGCATAATGGGCACTACTACAGGGGGCATTGCATAATGGGCACTACTACAGGGGGCATTGCATAATGGGCACTACTACAGGAGGCATTGCATAATGGGCACTACTACAGGGGGCACTGCAAAATCGGCACTACTACAAGGGGCATTGCATAAGAGGCACTACTATGGGGGTGTGACACAAGGTCATGCTCCTGCAAATGTCATACCAAAGGCGTGCGCACAAAAATGGGGCTTTGTGACCGCTAGACCACGCCCCATTTTGTGCGTGTTGGGTGCGCACATGATATCGACTCTTTGACTTGACTACATATATTTTTTGGCTCTTTGCCTCTAACTGGTTGGCCGCGCCTGTTCTAGAGGATAATAGCTAGAATTTGATTGGTTGCTATGGGCAACACCTCCACTTTTATAAACCTGCACTTTAGTAAATAACCCTAAGTGTGTTTTAAATACTCCCCTCTTTCTCCCCTTTTTCCCTCTCTGCCCTTATCTCTCTCTCACCCCCTCTCCCTCTCCTCCCCTCTCTGCCCTTATCTCTCTCTCCTCCCTCTCCCTCTCCTTCTCTCTCTGCCCTTATCTCTCTCCTCCCTCTCCCTCTCCTTCCGTCTCTGCCCTTATCTCTCTCTCCTCCCTCTCCCTCTCCTTCCCTCTCTACCCTTATCTCTCTCTCTCACCCCCTCTCCCTCTCCTCCCCTCTCTGCCCTTATCTCTCACCCCTCTCCCCCTCCTCCCCTCTCTGCCCTCATCTCTCACTCACCCCTCTCCTTCCCTCTCTGCCCTTATCTCTCTCTCCTCCCTCTCCCTCTCCTCCCCTCTCTGCCCTTATCTCTCTGTCACTCCCTCTCCTCCCCTCTCTGCCCTTATCTCTCTCTCACCGCTCTCCCTCTCCTCCCCTCTCTGCCCTTATCTCTCTCTCCTCCCTCTCCCTCTCCTCCCTCTCCCTCTCCTCCCCTCTCTGCCCTTATCACTCTGTCACCCCCTCTCCTCCCCTCTCTGCCCTTATCTCTCTCTCACCGCTCTCCCTCTCCTCCCCTCTCTGCCCTTATCTCTCTCTCCTCCCTTTCCCTCTCCCTCTCCTTCCCTCTCTACCCTTATCTCTCTCTCACCCCCTCTCCCTCTCCTCCCCTCTCTGCCCTTATCTCTCTCACCCCTCTCCCCCTCCTCCCCTCTCTGCCCTCATCTCTCACTCACCCCTCTCCTTCCCTCTCTGCCCTTATCTCTCTCTCCTCCCTCTCCTTCTCCTCCCCTCTCTGCCCTTATCTCTCTGTCACCCCCTCTCCTCCCCTCTCTGCCCTTATCTCTCTCTCACCGCTCTCCCTCTCCTCCCTCTCTGCCCTTATCTCTCTCTCCTCCCTCTCCCTCTCCTTCCCTCTCTGCCCTTATCTCTCTCTCCTCCCTCTCCCTCTCCTTCCCTCTCTGCCCTTATCTCTCTCTCCTCCCTCTCCCTCTCCTTCCCTCTCTGCCCTTATCTCTCTCTCACCCCCTCTCCCTCTCCTCCCCTCTATGCCCTTATCTCTCTCTCCTCCCTCTCCTTCCCTCTCTGCCCTTATCTCTCTCTCCTCCCTCTCCCTCTCCTTCCCTCTCTGCCCTTATCTCTCTCTCACCCCCTCTCCCTCTCCTCCCCTCTCTGCCCTTACCTCTCTCACCCCTCTCCCCCTCCTCCCCTCTCTGCCCTTATCTCTCACTCACCCCTCTCCCTCTCCTTCCCTCTCTACCCTTATCTCTCTCTCCTCCCTCTCCCCCCTTATCTCTCTTTCCTCCCTCTCCCTCTCCTCCCCTCTCTGCCCTTATTTCTCTTTCACCCCCTCTCCCTCTCCTCCCCTCTCTGCCCTTATCTCTCTCTCACCGCTCTCCCTCTCCTCCCCTCTCTGCCCTTATCTCTCTCTCCTCCCTCTCCTCCCCTCTCTGCCCTTATCTCTCTCACCCCTCTCCCTCTCCTCCCCTCTCTGCCCTTATTTCTCTCTCACCCCCTCTCCCTCTCCTCCCCTCTCTGCCCTTATACCGCTCTCCCTCTCCTCCCCTCTCTGCCCTTATCTCTCTCTCCTCCCTCTCCCTCTCCTCCCCTCGATGCCCTTATCTCTCTCTCCCCCTCTCCTCCCCTCTCTGCCCTTATCTCTCTCTCCTCCCTCTCCCTCTCTCCTCCCTCTCCCCCTCTCCCTCTCCTCCCCTCTCTGCCCTTATCTCTCTCTCCTCCCTCTCTCCTCCCTCTCCCCCTCCTCCCCTCTCTGCCCTTCTCTCTCACTCACCCCTCTCCCTCTCCTTCCCTCTCTACCCTTATCTCTCCTCCCTCTCCCCCCCTTATCTCTCTTTCCTCCCTCTCCCTCTCCTCCCCTCTCTGCCCTTATTTCTCTTTCACCCCCTCTCCCTCTCCTCCCCTCTCTGCCCTTATCTCTCACTCACCCCTCTCCGTCTCCTTCCCTCTCTACCCTTATCTCTCTCTCCTCCCTCTCCCTCTCCTCCCCTCTCTGCCCTTATCTCTCTCTCACCGCTCTCCCTCTCCTCCCCTCTCTGCCCTTATCTCTCTCTCCTCCCTCTCCCTCTCCTCCCCTCTCTGCCCTTATCTCTCTCACCCCTCTCCTTCTCCTCCCCTCTCTGCCCTTATTTCTCTCTCACCCCCTCTCCCTCTCCTCCCCTCTCTGCCCTTATACCGCTCTCCCTCTCCTCCCCTCTCTGCCCTTATCTCTCTCTCCTCCCTCTCCCTCTCCTCCCCCTCTCTGCCCTTATCTCTCTCCCCCTCTCCCTCTCCTCCCCTCTCTGCCCTTATCTCTCTCTCCTCCCTCTCCCTCTCCTCCCCTCTCTACCCTTATCTCTCTCACCCCCCTCTCCCTCTCCTCCCCTCTCCCTCTCCTCCCCTCTCTGCCCTTATCTCTCTCTCCTCCCTCTCCCTCTCTCCTCCCTCTCCTCCCCTCTCTACCCTTATCTCTCTCACCCCCTCTCCTCCCCTCTCTGCCCTTATCTCTCTCTCCTCCCTCTCCCTCTCTCCTCCTCCCTCTCCTCTCTCCTCCCCTCTCTACCCTTATCTCTCTCTCACCCCCCTCTCCCTCTCCTCCCCTCTCTGCCCTTATCTCTCCCTCTTTCTCTCTCCTCCCTCTCCCTCTCCTCCCCTCTCTACCCTTCTCTCTCACTCACTCCTCTCCCCCCTCTCCCCCTCTCTCTCTCTCTCTCTCTCTCTCTCTCTCTTTCTCTCTCTCTCTCTTTCTCTCTCCCTCTCTTTCCCCGCAGGCTACATATACTATTGGATATTTTATACAGGTAGTACCTGGTGACTGGTCAGAAAATCTGCGCCGTGCCCCCTTTATGATCTAATTGCATTATGTTGTTTCATTATCATGTTTCAGGGCAGACGGTTTTACAGAACATATTACATTCTTATCTATTTCTCCTTTTTCTCCAGTGAAAATCACAGTGCTGAATTATCAGAGCCCCACGACGGGTCTGTTCCCGACTAACACTGTTGGAGACTGTAAGAAAGCCAAGATCCATGACAGCCTGTACTGCGCTGCTAGTGCCTGGGCCCTGGCTCTGGCCTACAGGTAACTCACTCTGACTGTGTGTTCTCCTCGTGCTGACTGAGACAATGGCGGGAAAGGGGCAGATTTTTCAAATGCTGAGACCGCTTCCTGAATATTACCCCGAGAGATGTCTACATTCTGTCATTACCTGCGCCTGGCAGGCGTTACACTATTTTCGGCGCTCTCACAGTCTGTTAGAAGAATTGGTTTGTTTAGTTTACTGCATTGGGGGAGAGTTACCAAACCTTCTAAGACGACTAGTGGAGACGTTGTCCATAGTAACCAATCAGCTGCTAGCTGCCATTTTATAGACTCTGCTAGATACAGCTGATTGGTTTCCATGGACAACGCCTCCACTTATCCTCTTTTAGACGGTTTATTAAATCTCCACCATAGATATCATGAGACGTACAGCTCCGGGTCAGTGAGTCCACCCACCAGGTGTTGTATGTTTCAACCAGTACATATTGAATGTAGGTGTTCACAGGCTTTTACGCAGGACCTATGCAATGGTGCACTGCCATTTACTTATGGAACAACTCCGCATGAAGATTTCCTGTCTCTTTAATGAAACATTAATCCAGCAGATTACATGGACTCAGTGTCCCAGCCAGTCTAACAGGCCTCCATTGTCTGCTGCAAGTCTCTAATCTCTTCTGCTCCTGCCGTCGGCAAGTTGCCACCTATGTGATAAAGGTGTTTGGTAGAAGGAATGAATGCCCTTGGTATAGCAGACAAGGGACTTAAGGTGCCTACACACGGTACGATTTATATCCCGTCGATGTGACCCACGATCCCAGGGCCAACATACCGGGGGATCCGGTGCCCGACATGTCTGCCCCTTCTGCGTAGCTCTGCCTGGGATCGTCAGCCGCGTCGCCTGATCTTTCTGCATGTTCAAAAGATCAGGCGAAGCGACTGACGACCTCACGGGAGCGTGCAATGCACGATATAGTGCATACACACAGAACGATATTGCTAATTTATCGCTCCGATCCGTCGGATCGTTAGCAATATCGTTATGTGTGTAGGGGCCTTTAGAGAACCGTAGAGAGGGGGAGTGTAAGACACCTGGAGTCGGAGAGTGCAGTGATGAGGCTAGGGAAGCTAGTCGGTTGAGCCTCTAGCCGGGGTGTGCAGATCGGAATCAGTATCAATTACCGCCAGCTGCATGACCGGCAGTTCTAATCCCGACAGCGGCAGCCCGACAGAGGAGGAAATCCCGATCGTCCTTCAGGTAAGTATAACTAACCCTATTCTACACCCTAACCCTCCTTTAGGGGTGCCTAACCCTAACCTTCCTCCCGGGGGTGCCTAACCCTAACCTCCCAGTCTGGTGGCTAACCCTAAGTCCCCCCGGGAGTCCCTAACCTATAACTCCCAATCCCCCCCCACAACCCCCCCCCCCCCACGCACCTGTCCACGCCGGCGCCCAGTTTACCTTCGATCGGTATTCGGGTGTCGGGCTCCCGGCGTAAGTCTCATGACAGGCGTTGGGATCTCAACGCCTGTCATTTGACACTTGCCGGGATTAGGCAGTCGGGGGAAGCCGGCAGTCGGCATTGCGTCCACTGGCTTCCCGACTGCTTCCCGTCCAGACCGGACGTGCTCTTTATAATTCATTGTAATGCATTAAAGTAACAGATCTGCATTAAAATCTTGGAATCTGCTGCATAACAAATATAAACGCAATGTTGAACTTTAGATTTTTGTTTCTGTAAGGAAAATGTTCCCTATATTTCACTGAATGTGTCAAGAGGCCTTTCCATATTGAATTAATGTGTATTTAAAGGTTGCTAATGTCATAAAACAAGACTATCCTGCAAAAATCGGGACACAGGAGATTCATACTCATAAAATAGAGAAACAACATAATAAAACATTCAGTATTTTTAACCGCTATGTATTTTTAATGAAATGAGGCACGGTTCAGTAAAGTTTGTTAAGCGTTATGCTCACTGGCGTTTTCCAGCTCATCATAGGCGGCGCAATGCGTTTTCCATGTATGTAGCAGAACATGGAACAAGCAGAGTTCCCCAAAACACTGCAGCCACAGAAAACACAGCGGGTATGGCAGATGGATGTGTACATGCAGAAAAATACATTGAAAACAGATTTAAAAAAAAAACGCCAGTGTGGATGAGCCCTAATTTGCTGTCACGGTAAAGGTCACAGTACTCGTTGTTTACAGCCTTTTCCCAGGTAATGACCCCTTTGAGCTGTCAGCTGCTCTTTATCCCAGCGATATTTGGCACAGGTCCCTCTCTGTCCTTTATCATTAAGGTGTATGTGCGACGGACGTTGTCTCCGCTCCAGGATGCTGCGATCGATCCAGCCCGTTTAATGTCGCTCGGAGCATTCAGCATTCATTAGGACAAATCTGCTGCTTGTTCTCCCACCAGATGAAAAATAAGGCAGAGTTTAAACAGCTGAGAGCAAAACTCACCAGGATGTTACCCCGAACCTTCTGAAAAAGGGGTTTCAGGGTTACCTGGGGGGCCTATGGGACAACAGAGTCTCCTGTCATTATTTGGAGTAGATACGGGAAGTTTGGCTCTTCATTGTTTGGTATATATGCAAATCAGTGTACCTGCTCTAGGATAGTGTTATTGAAGCACTGTGATTACCCTCACTGTTATGTACTAACCTATCACAGAGAGGCCTTGTTGCAGCAGGTTGGTTTATATATAGCTTTGCAAATCTATATTGAGTAACTGCTTGTTACATTTATATTGGAAGTATGGCCCCTGAAGCAATGGGTATCTGCGGATATTTTTATGGGTCATTGTATAATAGTTTTTCCCACTCTTGTGCGGACCTGGCAATTAACGGATTCGCACAGATCGCTGTTCCTTTTTGTACGTAGCGAAGGTAGAACTTATGGGGCCTATTTCCACCCTCATGCGGAGCTCAAGCTTCTATAACAGAAGCAAACGCGTCTGGTTTACACCAGGCGCATGTCACCAACACTTAGGTCCTACTTGTTCCCATGCTATAAACTATTTTATGTGCAACACAGATTCGCTATGAGGCATCAGTGTAACTATAGAAACCTCAATCATACAGCAGGAACAACACTCCAGGTGTGTAAAAAAGTAAATAAAAATGAAAGCGTAATATTAGCCCAAGCAAGGAAGAACACGCCAATGGCTGTCAGCACAGCGATCACAATCAGCCAATCACAGGAGTTTTGATGGCGACTGCTGTTGACCACCCTTAAATAACACAGATTTGAAGGGCGCATGTACATGCCCTTACTGTACTTGGCCTGCGTTACAATGCCCCCATCACACCCATGCGGGGCTGGCATAATTAGCAGGATAACACAATTCTGTAATGGGCTCATATAAATGCAACCGCTGTTCTGGGCATGCACAACGCAAATTCGCACAAGATCCAAGAAAGACTTGTCAGGACTGCGACTATTTCAGTACATAAAGATAGACTACTTTTGCCAAAGTTCCATTGTGGTCGCTATCCTGCTTGCTGGCATGCTTCTCATTCAGGGGATAGAGTGTTAAAGTGATCATCTGTTTCCCAGGTGTCGTCAGGTTGTGGGATTCCTAGATTGCTCATTATTTCAAACCTGATTCCATTTGGGTCACATGTTCTGAAACTTCTTATGGATCACAGACCTCTAGTATAAAGCCTGTTACTAACTGTGTCTCAGTGTCTGTGCAACGTTACTTTCAGGTCTTTTCTTGGACTGCTGCCAGATCCCTGCTGTGTGTCACGGCCAGGGTATTTCAGCATGGCGCTAGGCGGTTGTTACCTATGAGGTCGTTGTGGCGCGGGCTGTCTGGTGGCGGAGCTGGTGTCTGGCGGAGGGCTTTGGCTGCGTGCGTTGTTGTGCGTGCCTGTTGTCACTCTGCGCTGGTACGGCCTGGCGGCGTCTCCGTTCCGTTTGGCATGGGCGCCGCCATCTTGCCTTCAGGCCATGTGATGCGGCAGGCCAATCCTGGTGAGTTACATGTTCCCTCCGGCCAGTAACAGCACGGCATGGGGTATTTAGGAAGGGTCAGTGCCTTCCCTCTTTGCCAGTGCAACGTGTATCTCAGCCTAGCTGAGAGGGAGTTCTCTGTGCTTATCCTGTTCCTGTGAATTCGCTGTCTGCCAGTCTGCCTGTCAGCTCCTAGCTTCCGCTGGACTACCCTGCTTCCTCCATCACCCTTGCCCATACCTGAGTGCCTGAGCCTGCTGACATCCTGCTCATTGCCTTAGTTCACTACCTGCATACCTGGCTATTATTTTCCTGCATCACTACCTGCATACCTGGTTGATTATTTTCAGTCTCACTACCTGCACACCTGGACAGCTCTAATTGTTTCTACTTGGACATTAAGCCATTACTCCCACCACAGAACTCTTGTGCACATTTATATATTCCTGGACTTTTATTTACTGCCATATTTTATGTCTACTCAAGCACTTATTAAACAACCTAGTTTTTTATTCAAATCCGCTTCTGTGATCGCTCCTGCTACCACCCCGGGTCCACAAACAACCCAGAACATAACAGTTTGCACTGGCCCCATGGAGCCGGCCACGGATCAGGAGTCAGGAGTGGATTTGTTCCGGTGCATTTCTGGTCGTTTAGAAAATCTGGAAAACATGCAGCATCAGATGGCTCAATTTCTGCAAGAGATGTCCAAGCGACAGGATAGTTTGCAAACTTCCTTTTCTACCCCTGTAGTACCAGCATCTACATCCGCATCAACGTCTGGGAATACAGGAGGCAGATCATCTCCCCGCTTACATCTTCCTTTACCAAGTAAATTTGACGGCAACCCTAAACTCTGCCGAGGATTCCTAAATCAGTGTGACATACATTTTACTCTGCAGCCTGACAACTTTCTAACTGCAAGAACTAAAGTGGCTTATATAGTCTCTCTGTTATCCGGCCAGGCCTTAGAATGGGCTTCCCCACCCAGGAGCGCTCAGATCCGCTGCTCGATAATTACGCAGGCTTTGTGTCATCTTTCAGGAGGATTTTCGATGAACCTGGGCGTACTGTATCAGCATCATCAAACATCATGACACTGAGACAAGGGGTCCGTCCTGTCAGTCAATATGCCATGCAATTTCAAATTTTAGCATCAGAACTCAAATGGAATGAGGAAGCCCTCGGCCTTCTGGCATGGGTTGTCAGACCGACTAAAGGATGATCTAGTCACTCGAGAGCTTCCCACTAATCTGAACGACATGATTTCGTTGTATATCAAAGTTAACCTTCGCTTCAGGGAAAATCAGGCTGAAAAACACAAAACTGACCTGCAAAGGTCATTTGCCCCCTCCATTTCTACCCGTCCCATTCCTTCTCCTATTGAAGAGGAGCCTATGCAGGTGATTCATACACACCTCTCCAAAGAAGAACGTCAGAGAAGAATGCAAATAAACCTCTGTCTGTACTGCGGAGAGTCCGGACACCTGCTGATCTCCTGCTCCTGTAAACCGGGAAATGCCAAATCCTAACTGACCCTGGAGACATCAAGTTAGGAGTTATGAGCCCGTCTCCAAAAATTAAAGATTTCACGATTACCCTAGCATTGGATCTTAAACCCAAACCTGTCTTTGCTACTGCTCTACTTGACTCGGGAGCAGCCGGAAATTTCATAACGTCTAGTTTCATAGATAAATTTCAGATTCCCTGTTCGTCTCTCAACCATGCCATCTCTCTGACCTCTATAGACGGACGCCCTCTAACTAACGGAATAGTCACCAAGGAGACTCAACCAGTATTGGTCCGAATTGGGGAACTTCATTCTGAGTCCTTAAAATTTCTGGTGATATCAGAGGCCTCTCAAGAAATTGTTTTTGGTCTACCCTGGTTGCGTCAACATAATCCCAGGATTGATTGGAGTTCTATGCAGATTCTGTCATGGGGTATGGACTGTCAGAAATCCTGTCTTCCAAAAATTCAACCTGTAAGAAAGACAGTTCCATTAGTTTCTTCTGCCATTCCCAAGGAATATCAGATGTTCGCCGACGTGTTCTCTGAGCAGCAAGCAAATACCTTACCTCCTCATAGGGAATGGGACTGTCCAATTGAATTGATACCTGATAAGACACCACCTCGTGGTCGTACCTATCCACTGTCCTTGCCTGAGACTCAAGCCATGACCGAGTACATCCGGGACAACCTGGCAAAGGGGTCCATTCGCCCCTCTACCTCACCTGCCGGAGCTGGGTTTTTCTTCGTTGGCAAGAAGGACGGTGGTCTAAGACCATGTATCGATTATCGAGGCCTTAATGACATTACTGTAAAGAATCGATACCCTCTTCCCCTGATTACTGAGTTGTTTGATAGGGTCAAGGGCTCTGTCATTTTTTCTAAATTAGATCTGAGAGGGGCTTACAACCTGATTCGTATCCGAGCTGGCGATGAATGGAAGACCGCTTTTAATACCAGAGATGGACATTTCGAATATTTAGTAATGCCTTTTGGATTGTGCAACGCCCCTGCTGTCTTTCAGAGTTTCGTTAATGAGATTTTCCGGGATCTGTTATATGTTTCGGTTGTTGTCTATCTGGATGACATACTGATTTTTTCACCCTCCGTGGCTAAACATCAAGAACATGTTAAAGAAGTTTTGACCCATTTGAGAGAAAACCACCTTTACTGCAAACTGGAGAAGTGCGTCTTTGGTGTGCCCAGTGTACCTTTTCTCGGCTACGTTATTTCTGGCTCCAGTTTGGAAATGGACCCCAAGAAGGTACAAGCAATTGTGGATTGGACCCGACCTCATACACTGAAAGTCATCCAGAGATTGTTGGGCTTTGCCAATTATTATAGACGCTTCATCAAGGGATTTTCTACATTGCTGGCTCCCATTACAGCCTTGACCCGCAAAGGTGCTAATCCTTCCCAATGGTCACCTGAGGCAGAGTCTGCCTTTCATCTTCTAAAACAGGCCTTTATCACAGCACCAGTTCTTCGACAACCAGATCTGGACAGGCCTTTTTTGTTGGAAGTAGACGCATCATCTGAAGCTGTGGGAGCAGTCTTGTCTCAACGTTATGAGGACAACCGAGTCCATCCTTGTGGGTTCTTTTCTAAAAAATTCTCACCTGCCGAAAGGAACTACGCCATAGGTGAGCAAGAGCTACTAGCTGTTAAGTTGGCGATGAAGAAATGGAGATATTTACTAGAAGGTGCTAAGTTCCCATTTACTGTATTTACGGACCATAGAAATCTCCTATTTCTCAAAAACCTTCAATGTGTGAGTCCTCGTTTAACCCGCTGGGCAATATTCTTTGCCAGGTTTCAGTTCACCCTGACCTTCCAGTCTGGAGCACTTAATCAGAAGGCTGATGCCCTATCGAGATCTCTCCTCTGTGATGATCAATCTGAAAATCAAAGCAATACCCCTGTCTTGGAATCAAGAGTCTTTGCCGCATTACAGCTTCAGCCTCCTACGGGAAAATCATTTGTGGCCCCAGAATTAAGGAAGCGGCTTCTCACTTGGGCACATTCCTCTCGCTTCGCAGGGCACTCAGGCACTCGGAAGACCTTGGAATTCCTGAAAAGACACTATTGGTGGCCTTCTATGAAGGCAGATATAATGGAGTTCATCTCTTCCTGCTCCTCCTGTGCCCAGCATAAAGCATCACGACAAGCTCCAGCTGGGGAATTGCTTCCACTACCTACTCCATCACGTCCATGGATGCATCTCTCCATGGATTTAGTCACAGAACTGCCAGTCTCTCAAGGCTTCAACACTATCTGGGTTGTAATAGACCGATTCTCTAAGATGGTCCACTATATACCGTTGAAGAAGTTACCTTCTGCCCCTGACCTGGCACAGTTGTTTGTCCAACACATATTTCGTCTACATGGCCTTCCTGCTGAAATTGTCTCTGACCGTGGTGTGCAGTTTACTGCAAAATTCTGGAGGGCTTTGTGTTCTGTACTTCAAGTGAAGTTAAACTTTTCCACGGTCTACCATCCGCAAAGCAACGGCTCCACCGAGAGAGTTAATCAAGATCTAGAGACTTTCTTAAGAATTTTTATGTCATCTTCCCTGACAATTGGGCTGTCTTGCTGCCGTGGGCC
Source organism: Taudactylus pleione (assembly GCA_031769625.1). NCBI lineage: Eukaryota > Metazoa > Chordata > Amphibia > Anura > Myobatrachidae > Taudactylus > Taudactylus pleione. Next base: position 2,021,723 of record JAUIMM010000883.1, read on the forward strand.
GAGTTTGCACACAATGCTTCCTACCACTCGTCAACTAACCAAACGCCATTTCAGGTTGTTTATGGCCTTCATCCTCGTGTTCCCGAATTCCGAAGCCTGCCTGTTTTTGATGTTCCGGCCGTGGAGGACACGGTGCGGAATTTTGCTGCCATCTGAACTCAAGTACAGTTTGTTTTGTTGAAGGCATCCTCTCGCTATAAGACCCAGGCCGATAAGAAGCGTAGAATAGTTCCACGCATGCAAGTAGGAAACCAGGTCTGGTTGTCTACCCGGATCCTTCGTCTAAGAGTTCCTTCAATTAAATTTGCACCCCGCTTCATCGGTCCCTTCACCATAACAGAAGTCATTAATCCAGTGGCTTACCGTTTACAGTTACCCCCATACCTAAAAATTCCTAATTGCTTCCATGTTTCCTTATTAAAGCCCCTGGTCCTGAATAAGTTCCATAATGCTCTACCTGCTTCTCCTCGAGCCCAGACGGAGAGAGGAGTTGAGTTTGAAGTCGCCCAGGTCTTGGACTCTCGTCTCCGCAGAGGTCATCTACAGTATTTGCTGGATTGGAAAGGTTACGGTCCAGAGGAACGTTGCTGGACCGATGCTCGTGATGTCCACGCTCATCAGGAGATTCCATTCTGCCCATCCGGAGAAGCCTGGTGAGTGTCCTGAGGCCACCCCAAAAGGGGGGGTACTGACACGGCCAGGGTATTTCAGCATGGCGCTAGGCGGGTGTTACCTGTGAGGTCGTTGTGACGTGGGCTGTCTGGTGGCGGAGCTGGTGTCTGGCGGAGGGCTTTGGCTGCGTGCGTTGTTGTGCGGGCCTGTTGTCACTCTGCGCTGGTAAGGCCTGGCGGCGTCTCCGTTCCGTTTGGCATGGGCGCCGCCATCTTGCCGTCTGGCCATGTGATAGGGCTGGCCAATCCTGGTGAGTCACATGTTCCCTCCGGCCAGTAACAGCACGGCATGGGGTATTTAGGAAGGGTCAGTGCCTTCCTTCTTTGCCAGTGCAACATGTATCTCAGCCTAGCTGAGAGGGAGTTCTCTGTGCTTATCCTGTTCCTGTGAATTCGCTGTCTGCCAGTCTGCCTGTCAGCTCCTAGCTTCCGCTGGACTACCCCGCTTCCTCCATCACCCTTGCCCATACCTGAGTGCCTGAGCCTGCTGACATCCTGCTCATTGCCTTAGTTCACTACCTGCATACCTGGCTATTATTTTCCTGCATCACTACCTGCATACCTGGTTGATTATTTTCAGTCTCACTACCTGCATACCTGGACAGCTCTAATTGTTTCTACTTGGACATTAACCCTTTTACTCCCACCACAGAACTCTTGTGCACATTTATATATTCCTGGACTTTTATTTACTGCCATATTTTATGTCTACTCAAGCACTTATTAAAAAACCTAGTTTTTTATTCAAATCCGCTTCTGTGATCGCTCCTGCTACCACCCCGGGTCCACAAACAACCCAGAACATAACACTGTGCCTGCGGATTGCTGTGTAGTATGTTATATTCCAGATGAACTTCTGATGCCAGTTATCCGCTGCACTACAGAGCCCAGCATTCCTATTGTCTAAGTATTGCTTTTGCTCCATCATTGTGCTGTCATAATTTTGCTGCACTTTACCTGTTGTCTTTCCGTTCCTGTGGATATAGAACTCATCCTTGTTACAGTTGTCAACTGCACCGTTACAGTATCATCTCCGCATCACCGGGCTCTACTCCGCTCCCTACTGTAGCCACACCACGGGGCTCAACCCTGCTACAATCTTCTCCGCATCACGGGGCTCAACTCCGCTCCGTACTCTAGCCACACCACGGGCCTCAACCCTGCTCCGAACCCTAGCCACACTACAGGGCATAACCCTGCTACAATCTTCTCCGCATCACGGGGCTCAACCCCGCTACGAACTCTAGCCACGCCGCAGGGCTCAACCCTGCTCCTGAATCTCATCGCATCACAGGGTTCAACCCTGCTTCAATCTTCTCTGCATCACGGGGCTCAGCCCCGCTACGAACTCTATCCACGCTGCAGGGCTCAACCCTGTTCTGGAATCTCATCGCCTTACAGGGCTTAACCCTGCTCCAACTTCACTACTCCACAAGGCTCAAGTTTGCTTCATCTCTCACTGCATCGCAGGACTCGGCCCTGTCCCGGAACTATATTATTCTGCAGAGTCCGCTCTGCTCCGGATTTCCATTACTACAGGGTTCTACCCTGGCAAAGGTCCTTAATGTCATCCTGAGGTGTTTGCCTCATTCTGGACTCGGGGTTCCCTATCACGTTAGTTCCTATATGCTAAAGACTGTATAGATATTTGGGGATTCTCTCCTATACATATTATTGCATATGTGAACCTCTGTGTTGTTTGAGACTTTATATGAGACCTTGCGGATTATCATTCTTTTGTGAATAAATTCTATTTTACTTTTATCCTGTGCTACTGACTTTCATGGAAAGGTCATTCCTAAGACCACCCTAGTAGGCCTGCCTCCCTCCAAGGGTCTCAAGTGTCGGCAGCCGTGACAAAGACGGGGCACTCACTCCATGGGGTACTCGTCTCTCAGACAAAATTACATGTGTCTCAGGAGCCAATCAGTCAAATGTAGAAGCCAGTAAATATGTGAACCTGTGAAATCTCTTCCATAATTCTATGTGGAAAGGTGCCGGTACCCACCTAAAGATTTATAGCAGTTTCAACACTCCGGATAAGTGTGCAGATGATTTATTTTATTTCTTTTCAAAGCGATTTCACTATTTCTGGAACTAGTTTTAAGAATTCAAAATGACACCAGAAAATAGGTACAGTACCACCACAAAACAAAGCACTGGGCACCCTCAGTAACTTATGATGCGCGTGGTCTATGTAGCTCTTGGGATTTGTCTAGTTTCATTTACTGGAAACCAATGACGTTGTTGAGACACTTTGTGCCTCATGCTTCAGTTACATCACTAGTTTCTAGTCCAAGTATTGGTTCAGGTCACAAATGAGCTGCCGCCACAGTGCGTAGATGTCAGATTCGCTTGGAGGGTTTTCTTTTTATTACCTGTGTACTTTTATTTGTTAATACAATAAACATTTTAACCAAGTCTGTGATGCTATCTGCACTTCGTTGCGTGTGATTATGTAAGCAGCAGATCTTTAATTTACCGGTTGTTTTTGGATTCATTTCCTATGGATGTTGAATAGCGCTCTCGCGCTCTCTCTCTCTCTGTAACCTCTGGTTCTCTTAATTGGCTAGTGTGAATTGTGTATAATGGCCATTATAATAAGCCACGGCAAGATTTATACATTGCAATTGAACTTAGAAATAATTGTTCTGCTTCTGTAGAATGCTTTCAAATGTTCCTATGTCACAGTAATCCATAAAAAGTAGCATTTATGTGTATTTTACGGTTGCATAGCATTTATGGTACTTAACCCAAATTTGTGTCTATTACCACATTACAACTGAGGCGTCCTGTACGCCATACAGTGTTCTGTGGACTGAAATGATACTGTAGCTTTGAATAAAACATGAAATAACGATGGAGAAATTGATGGCAAATGTGTCCCCCCTGTGGGAGGCAAAACCTTTGAAAACTTAAATGTAAGATAAATTATTTTTCAGACTGTGATCAGGTAACTGGGACACAATCTGCTTAGCGTCTGTTTCACCTATACAATGAGTTTGGTGGCTGGGTTTTATGTAGACAGATGGGCCAATGGGACGTCACTCAGTACTGTACTCTAGAGCAGAACTTCTCAACCTTACATCTGAAAAGACCCTCAAGGTGTCATATACATGGAAGGGGAGGTTAGGTTTAGGCACTAGAAGGAAGGTTAGGCTATGGTAGAGGAGCATTATGGTTAGTGGAGAGTTAGGTTATGGGAGGTTAGGGTTAGGCACTAGGAGGAATGTTAGGGGTGGGTTAGGCTAGGCACTAGGAGGAAGGTTAGGCTATGGTAAAGGAGGGTTATGGTTAGGGCAGGTTTAGGTTATGGTTAGGGGAGGGTTAGGTTAGGCACTAGGAGGAAGGTTAGGGAAGGGTTAGGTTAGGCACTAGGAGGATGGTTAGGGAAGGGTTAGGTTAGGCACTAGGAGGAAGGTTAGGGAAGGGTTAGGTACTAGGAGGAAGGTTAGGGGAGGGTTAGGTTAGGCACTAGGAGGAAGGTTAGGCTGTGGTAGAGGAGGGTTATGGGTGGGGAGGTTATTGTTAGGCACTAGGAGGAAGGTTAGGCTATTGTAGAGGAGGGTTATGGATAGGGGAGGTTAGGGTTAGGCACTAGGGAGAGGGTTAGGGGTTAGCCATCGGAAACACCACAGAATCATCAGGCGTACCCGCTGTATATGGAAACCAGAAACTAGATAACCAGATATGTTTTGTCGACATTCTAATCACGTCAGTATTTTATCATTGTCGACGTTGTATATGTCTATATATGTGGACAATATATACATCACGCCAAATGTGTCTTAATACACCTATCATTTTTTAGCTTTATGGCGTGAGACGCCTGGCGCAACCTACAGTTAGTGATTCATGTGCTGTGCACTGTTCTCCCGATTGTGCTACTTGTTCCTCAAATTTCCGACTTCGTTCACTCATCGTGCACTATGTACTTAGAATTTGTGGGGTTTTTTGGTCACAAAAGCCGTGGTGCGCTAAGAGGGGCTATTTGGCACAATTTGAGGATAGATGTATGTGGATATATCTGTACTTGGAGACGTAGTCTCCTAAATGTGGGGCACACTGGTGGAGTTAATAAGTAGCCCGGGCGGTGGAACCGGGTAGAAGCCCTACATCCTTTATTTAATATCAGCTCGTGTCCTTGTGACAGTGTTGCCGTCATGGGTAAGGTCATTAGGCATTTGTTCAGTACTCAAAGTGTTATCTTTTTAGCTTTGCTTGGAAATGATTGTGTTTTCTATGGCGTCGACCCTGGTAAATAATTCCAGCTGCTTCTTTGGCCGGGGACAATAATGAGACCAAGGCTTTGTGCTCGTGGTGTAGTGAGAACCTATAACACAAAGTGACTCCTGCATAATGTGAGGTGACGCTTGTAAGGCGCCTTTGGCCGGTTTAAGATTCAGAGCAGGAGTCCCGTTTCTTTCTGCGATAAACTGGATCTAACGAGGCATGTCATCTGTACGTTAATGTGCTCGTGAAACGGCCCTGGCCTATTACATTTCTCCAAATGGGAATCTTACAAGAGTGGCTTCATCTCCAAACCCATTGACACGACAAGCACTGGCATACAGCGATAATTGGTGCACCCACAGCCCTTCATATGCATTTCACACAATGGCCTGTATTTGGCGGGTAATAGGATTCTTGTTATTTTGTGAATGGAATATAGGAGTCACAGCGTGACCATGCAGCATTCACAATGGCTACTTCCAGTATCTGCCCATACGGAGGCTTAGTCTTGTCACTGGTTTCCAGTAAATTGACTGACTGCATTCTCCTGAATATTGTTCAGGCCACATAGTGGCTCCCTCAGCTGTATATAGGCGGTAGGCCTATTACCAGGAGTGAGGATTACACGTATACAGTTCCACTTATATCATCAGTTATATAGTAAGATGTTGCATTCTTTAAATGGAGCAAGTATGTTGGAGAGCGCCCTATGACTTGAAGCCTAGCTCAGGAGTGGTCAACTTGTGCATCAATATCACATGTGAGGCCCAGTATCTGTTCCTATTGTCCCTTTTCTTTTCAAATAAATAATAATTTCATTACAAGGCCTCGGGCTCCCAAAACTTTCACATACTGCTCCTTGGAATCCTAGAGCACTGACTTACGTGGCACCAGAACAATGACACACTGACACTTGGGGTCCCAGAACAATGACACACTGACACTTGGGATCCCAGAACAATGGAACACTGACACTTGCGATCCCAGAACAATGGAACACTGACACTTGGGGTCTCAGAACAATGACACACCGACACTTGGGGTCCCAGAACAATGACACACCGACACTTGGGGTCCCAGAACAATGACACACTGACACTTGGAATCCCAGAACAATGAAACTTGGGGTCCCAGAACAATGTGACACTGACACTTGGGATCCCAGAACAATGACACTTGGGGTCCCAGAACAATGGCACACTGATACTTGGGGTCCCAGAACAATGGCACACTGACACTTGGGATCCCAGAACAATGGCACACTGACACTTGGGATCCCAGAACAATGGAACACTGACACTTGGGGTCCCAAAACAATGACACTTGGGGTCCCAGTACAATGATACACTGACACTTGGGGTCCGAGAACAATGACACACTGACACTTGGGATCCCAGAACAATGGCACACTGACACTTGGGATCCCAGAACAATGGCACACTGACACTTGGGGTCCCAGAACAAAGACACTTGGGGTCCCAGAACAATGTGACACTGACACTTGGGATCCCAGAACAATGACACACTGACACTTGGGGTCCCAGAACAATGTGACACTTACACTTGGGATCCCAGAACAATGACACTTGGGGTCCCAGAACAATGGCACACTGACACTAGGGGTCCCAGAACAATGTGACACTGACACTTGGGGTCCCAGAACAATGTGACACTGACACTTGGGATCCCAGAACAATGACACTTGGGGTCCCAGAACAATGACACACTGACACGTGGGATCCCAAACAATGACACACTGACACTTGGGGACCCAGAACAATGACACTTTGGGTCCCAGAACAATGGAACACTGACACTTGGGATCCCAGAACAATGACACACTGACACTTGGGATCCCAGAAAAATGGCACACTGACACTTGGGATCCCAGAACAATGGCACACTGACACTTGGGGTCCCAAAACAATGACACTTGGGGTCCCAGTACAATGATACACTGACACTTGGGGTCCCAGAACAATGACACTTGGGGTCCCAGAACAATGACACACTGACACTTGGGATACCCAGAACAATGACACTTGGGGTCCCTGAACAATGTGACACTGGCACTTGGGGTCCCAGAACAATGGCACTTGGGGTCCCAGAATGTGACACTGACACTTGGGGTACCAGAACATTGTGACACTGAAACTTGGGATCCCAGAATAATGACACTTGGGGTCCCAGAACAATGACACACTGACACTTGGGATCCCAGAACAATGGCACACTGACACCTGGGGTCCCAGAACAATGACACACTGACACTTGGGATCCCAGAACAAAGACACTTGGGGTCCCAGAACAATGTGACACTGACACTTGGGATCCCAGAACAATGACACTTGGGGTCCCAGAACAATGGCACACTGATACTTGGGGTCCCAGAACAATGGCACACTGACACTTGGGATCCCAGAACAATGGCACACTGACACTTGGGATCCCAGAACAATGGAACACTGACACTTGGGGTCCCAAAACAATGACACTTGGGGTCCCAGTACAATGATACACTGACACTTGGGGTCCGAGAACAATGACACACTGACACTTGGGATCCCAGAACAATGGCACACTGACACTTGGGATCCCAGAACAATGGCACACTGACACTTGGGGTCCCAGAACAAAGACACTTGGGGTCCCAGAACAATGTGACACTGACACTTGGGATCCCAGAACAATGACACACTGACACTTGGGGTCCCAGAACAATGACACTTGGGGTCCCAGAACAATGGCACACTGACACTAGGGGTCCCAGAACAATGACACACTGACACTTGGGGTCCCAGAACAATGTGACACTGACACTTGGGATCCCAGAACAATGACACTTGGGGTCCCAGAACAATGGCACACTGACACTAGGGGTCCCAGAACAATGTGACACTGACACTTGGGGTCCCAGAACAATGTGACACTGACACTTGGGATCCCAGAACAATGACACTTGGGGTCCCAGAACAATGACACACTGACACTTGGGATCCCAAACAATGACACACTGACACTTGGGGACCCAGAACAATGACACTTTGGGTCCCAGAACAATGGAACACTGACACTTGGGATCCCAGAACAATGACACACTGACACTTGGGATCCCAGAAAAATGTGACACTGACACTTGGGATCCCAGAACAATGACACTTGGGGTCCCAGAACAATGACACACTGACACTTGTGATCCCAGATCAATGGCACGCTGACACTTGGGGTCCCAGAACAATGGCACACTGACACTTGGGGTCCCAAAACAATGGCACACTGACACTTGGGATCCCAGAACAATGACACACTGACACTTGGGATCCCAGAACAAAGACACTTGGGGTCCCAGAACAATGTGACACTGACACTTGGGATCCCAGAACAATGACACTTGGGGTCCCAGAACAATGGCACACTGATACTTGGGGTCCCAGAACAATGGCACACTGACACTTGGGATCCCAGAACAATGGCACACTGACACTTGGGATCCCAGAACAATGGAACACTGACACTTGGGGTCCCAAAACAATGACACTTGGGGTCCCAGTACAATGATACACTGACACTTGGGGTCCGAGAACAATGACACACTGACACTTGGGATCCCAGAACAATGGCACACTGACACTTGGGATCCCAGAACAATGGCACACTGACACTTGGGGTCCCAGAACAAAGACACTTGGGGTCCCAGAACAATGTGACACTGACACTTGGGATCCCAGAACAATGACACACTGACACTTGGGGTCCCAGAACAATGTGACACTTACACTTGGGATCCCAGAACAATGACACTTGGGGTCCCAGAACAATGGCACACTGACACTAGGGGTCCCAGAACAATGTGACACTGACACTTGGGGTCCCAGAACAATGTGACACTGACACTTGGGATCCCAGAACAATGACACTTGGGGTCCCAGAACAATGACACACTGACACGTGGGATCCCAAACAATGACACACTGACACTTGGGGACCCAGAACAATGACACTTTGGGTCCCAGAACAATGGAACACTGACACTTGGGATCCCAGAACAATGACACACTGACACTTGGGATCCCAGAAAAATGGCACACTGACACTTGGGATCCCAGAACAATGGCACACTGACACTTGGGGTCCCAAAACAATGACACTTGGGGTCCCAGTACAATGATACACTGACACTTGGGGTCCCAGAACAATGACACTTGGGGTCCCAGAACAATGACACACTGACACTTGGGATACCCAGAACAATGACACTTGGGGTCCCTGAACAATGTGACACTGGCACTTGGGGTCCCAGAACAATGGCACTTGGGGTCCCAGAATGTGACACTGACACTTGGGGTACCAGAACATTGTGACACTGAAACTTGGGATCCCAGAATAATGACACTTGGGGTCCCAGAACAATGACACACTGACACTTGGGATCCCAGAACAATGGCACACTGACACCTGGGGTCCCAGAACAATGACACACTGACACTTGGGATCCCAGAACAAAGACACTTGGGGTCCCAGAACAATGTGACACTGACACTTGGGATCCCAGAACAATGACACTTGGGGTCCCAGAACAATGGCACACTGATACTTGGGGTCCCAGAACAATGGCACACTGACACTTGGGATCCCAGAACAATGGCACACTGACACTTGGGATCCCAGAACAATGGAACACTGACACTTGGGGTCCCAAAACAATGACACTTGGGGTCCCAGTACAATGATACACTGACACTTGGGGTCCGAGAACAATGACACACTGACACTTGGGATCCCAGAACAATGGCACACTGACACTTGGGATCCCAGAACAATGGCACACTGACACTTGGGGTCCCAGAACAAAGACACTTGGGGTCCCAGAACAATGTGACACTGACACTTGGGATCCCAGAACAATGACACACTGACACTTGGGGTCCCAGAACAATGGCACACTGACACTAGGGGTCCCAGAACAATGACACACTGACACTTGGGGTCCCAGAACAATGTGACACTGACACTTGGGATCCCAGAACAATGACACTTGGGGTCCCAGAACAATGACACACTGACACTTGGGATCCCAAACAATGACACACTGACACTTGGGGACCCAGAACAATGACACTTTGGGTCCCAGAACAATGGAACACTGACACTTGGGATCCCAGAAAAATGGCACACTGACACTTGGGGTCCCAAAACAATGACACACTGACACTTGGGATCCCAGAACAATGGCACACTGACACTTGGGGTCCCAAAACAATGACACACTGACACTTGGGATCCCAGAACAATGGCACACTGACACTTGGGGTCCCAAAACAATGACACTTGGGGTCCCAGTACAATGATACACTGACACTTGGGGTCCCAGAACAATGACACTTGGGGTCCCAGTACAATGATACACTGACACTTGGGGTCCCAGAACAATGACACACTGACACTTGGGATACCAGAACAATGGCACACTGACACTTGGGGTCCCAGAACAATGTGACACTGACACTTGGGGTCCCAGAACAATGGCACTTGGGGTCCCAGAATGTGACACTGACACTTGGGGTACCAGAACATTGTGACACTGAAACTTGGGATCCCAGAATAATGACACTTGGGGTCCCAGAACAATGACATACTGACACTTGGGATCCCAGAACAATGGCACACTGACACTTGGGGTCCCAAAACAATGACACTTGGGGTCCCAGTACAATGATACACTGACACTTGGGGTCCCAGAACAATGACACACTGACACTTGGGATCCCAGAACAATGACACACTGACACTTGGGGTCCCAGAACAAAGACACTTGGGGTCCCAGAACAATGTGACACTGACACTTGGCATCCCAGAACAATGACACTTGGGGTCCCAGAACAATGGCACTTGGGGTCCCAGAACAATGACACACTGACACTTGGGGTCCCAGAACAATGACACACTGACACTTGGGGTCCCAGAACAATGACACACCGACACTTGGGATCCCAGAACAATGACACACTGACACTTGTGATCCCAGAACAATGACACACTGACACTTGGGGTCCCAGAACAATGACATGCTGACACTTGGGATCCCAGAACAATGACACACTGACACTTTGGGTCCCAGAACAATGACACACTGACACTTGTGATACCAGGTCAATGGCACAATGACACTTGTGGTCCCAGAACAATGACACTTGGGGTCCCAGAACAATGACACACGGACACCTGGAGTCCCAGAACAATGACACACTGACACTTGGGGTTCCAGAACAATGACACTTCAGGTCACTGAACTTGTTGTTGCAGCTGAAAGGAGTAAGTGTCTCCCCCCATGGATGGTAAATGTGTGATTGACTTAAATAAAGATTAACAGCAAAGCTTGTTGTGTACAACCAGTGAAACAGTTGACACAAATCAATGAGCATTTTGGAGATGAATAATGTTCCATGAATCCCAGCTCTAGGGATCTCTCTAGTTTTCATTAGAATAGATGTCAGCTATTTTCTGTGCGAGCTATGTAGTGGGTAATACTGATACTGCGTCACAGCAATGCACACAAATGCTCATATTAATCACCTATCATTTTCCTTATGTTTTGATAAGTGCAAAATATAGGGGAAGATATAACAAGCTGTGTAAAGACAGGAGAAGTTGGCCATAGCAACCAATGGGATGTAGTTAATAGACCGGCAGACTACCTGCCACCGGAATATATATATCCCGACAACTAAAGCCTGACGGGGGACTTAAGATAGGCGTTGAAACACCGATGCCTATCTTAATCACGATGCTGGAATACAGAAGAACGTCGGACCGATCGAGGTAAGTCCGGGTGTCTTAGCCGTGGGTTTTGGGGGGGTTATGTTTAGGGACTCCCGGGGAGGGTTAGGGTTAGGCTAGGGGAAGGGAAGGTTGGGGTTAGGCGCCACTGGGGGGAGGTTAGGTTTAGGCACCCCCCCTGGGAGGGTTAAGTTTAGGCACTTAGGTCTTAGGGTTAGGCACCACTAAAGGAGTATTAGAGTTAGGGGGGGGGGTTAGTGGTGGGCTAAACAGCTGGTATTTCAGCCGCTTAACTACTGTTTAACTGCGTGACTAGGTTGATACTGCTCCGTAGCTTCTAGCTTCCCATGTCCATCCCGTGTTTCGCGGCTTGCGCAGTTCTCGGTTTCCTCCTACACCGGATATTATATTTCCTGCATGATGTTATTACACTCTGTAGAGAAAGTAAAGCTTCAGGCTGCAGCAAATGTCCACAAACAATCTCTGTGAGGGTGAATATTCATAAATCCAAGTCATTGTTAATGTACATTAGCAATGAGTGCGTTTCCCATATTCCTGCGCACTGTGTATTGGCTACGTGCGCGGATGTACCTATTAGTTGTAGAGAGAACCCCAGCGCATTAAAGAGTGAAGCGAAGACTTTCAGGTCTCATTGCGGCAGTAATAATACGCAGCAGCGCCATAGATCGCATCTACCGGGAGCTGCTGCACATTCTCCCCGATTCAGAAACTGGCCCAGGGCCCACGTTTCCCCAAATGGCCGATGTTTTCCCTACTGCGCACGTGCCGCGACGGAGAGGATTTATTTTCAAAGTGATTGATAGTCAGGGACCATGGGCGGTAACGGGGGTTGGTGACTCAAACGCAGGCGTGTCGCAGCCGTTTCGGGGATATGTCGCGGCCTGCGACTGTGATTCCGTACGCAGTTGTTGCGTCCATCTCGGAATCAGGAAGCTCTGTGTGTACATACTGTCTCGCTGCCACCTGTTCTTTCTGTGGCAGTTGGAGGTCAGTCTGCCATCCTGTCTTTGGGTATGATGGTCTTACCAATTGGTAATATTCTTACTATGAAACATGAGTGCCAAATATGCGCCAGTTGTAGGAGAGTAGCCATTGCCGCTACTATGCCCCTTCACCAGCGGCTGGAACCGCTTACCTCTGTGTTGTGTGCATAGCTGCTGCAGCGCCTCTTTGCAGGCGACAGTGGCATTTACTGGCGGCGCCTCGCATTTACTCTGGATTAGAACTACAGGGTAGCAGTCAGGGTGGGTGAAAGAGAGCACTGAGGGCCTGATTCAGAGCCGGACGCTATTTGCGCTCGCTCGGTCAGAAAAAGGGGCCGGTTATTTAAATAGAGCGCTCGCTCATTGCGGTCTGTTGACGCCTCTATGTCTGAGCGAGCAAACGAAACATGCGCTCGCTATTTTGTGAAGACGCCCCCTGGCTGCTCGCATCATACGTCATCTCCGCTATTTATTAGATTAATCGAGTACATCGAAAGGCGTATTAACTGCTCGCTATTCTTGTTGGATTTTCCTACCGCAATCATGCGAGCAGTTCAGGCTAAGAGACAACCAAGTGACGTGGCCGATGATGCTGCTTTGTTAATTATGCACACCCATTAAATGCCCGTTTTGACCGTCTGGCACGCCTGCGTTTGGATCTCCACTCCCTGTTTTCAAGCACCTTCCCCTGTTACCACCCACAAACGCCTCCTCCTGTCACTCAAATTAGCAGGCACTCGCTATTTTGCGAATACACGATTTCCGACCGCACTGACTGGTTGGCGCATGCGCATTACGACCCATACGCATGCGCAGATGTGCGAACATCGCTCGGAGCGAGCGAGCGAGCGGCCGCTTACGAGCGGCTCTGAATCAGGCCCTGAGTTCAGTACAATACAGCACAGCCAGGGATGGTTTATAGTGGAAGGTCTTATCGGTAGGTCGCAGGACCCCAGCAGGGATGGACACGGTAGTGGTGATACACCCAGAGGGAATGCACACAACTGAGCCAAAGGCAGCCTCCAGTAGTGCCACACATTCCAATAAGCTCTCCTGGCAATGGAACAATGCTAGCAGGTAATTGGAGCGGTGTGGCCAACATAGAGATATTACATATTAATTGTTAGTATATGGGAATAGTTCTGGGTGCAGGGAATAATAGGTTAAAATCTAAAATTGAGATATCAGTCCTGATTCTGATGCTGGGCATACACTATACAATTATCTGTCAGATATCTGTCCAATCTGGCTGGATGGAAAGAAAACCTGGTAATGTATGGGAGCAAATGACAGTCGATCATATGGTCTTAAACACTGGAAAACGGACAAAAAACTATTATTCAGATTGGGTAAATTTGTGTGTTTTAACCAATTTATTTGAACGACCATTTTTGTCTGTTTTCCAGTGTTTGTGAGCAAATGGATGATTGTCATTGGCTCCCATACATTACCAGGTTTTCACTCCAACCAGCCAGATATCTGACAGATCATTGTATAGAGTATGCCCAGCACTAGTTGGACATGAATTAGCTGTAATTGCGGGAAGCTGCGGTTGCCGCAATGCTAATGCAGTGATCCTGGTGGTTTCAAGTGGGAAGTGGCGCCACCTACTGTTTTTCCTTTATCATTATTATCGATACTTGCACCAGACCCCCTACTGGGTGCAACAGATCCATCAGAAACAGACTTTCCTTTGCTGTAGAAGTGACTCTGAATACCACGGTACGCCAGCCACACGCCCACGACACTCCCACAAGGGGAGATCCACCCAACATCCGTCCAACTTAGAATCGCCTGGACCATAAACACTATTTAGAGTAATCTGGCTCCCAAAATAACTATGGTTCATCATTGGGGCAGTTTCCACTACTAGGGGTATAGAAACTAAAGGGCGGATTTTTAGAAGTGTAGTTGTTGCCCATAGCAACCAATCAGATTTTACCTAACATTTATTTAGCACCTTCTAGAAGATAATAGCTAGAATCTGGTTGGTAGCTATGGACAACATCTCCACTTCTAAAAACATGGACTTTAGTAAATATGCCCCCCTACTCCTTTCTTAGACAAGGAGACTCCCTGTAGTACTCTACCAAAGGTATGTTGCTGTCAGTGTGTGATCAAAAGCTCAATTAACAAGCGGCATCCTATATCACAGAGTTATACACACATGCTGGGGCCATACTGTCTCAGAAATACATGTATATACAGTGGGTAATTCCTTACCCTTCCATATGGGGAAAGGTGGATCCAGCCACATTGTTTTATTGGGATTGTATTATGATATCATGTTGATGTTTCCATGACAACAGCGAATGATTCCCTTGACACGTTGCTGTAATATCTGTTGTTTGCTATTTACTTGACACTCTGTAACTTCTACCATGAAGGCATAACCTGTACTAATACACAATTTATATTTATTAGCGGATGTTGCCTCAGGGAGCCACTATTTCACTCTTATCTTCCATCAATACAGCCACTAGTTATGCTTAACTAGATAACCTAATTACTAAGTATCTCTAGGAAAGACACAGCTATTAGGGTAAGAGAGGAAATTGGTTTTGTTGGCTGTTTCATGCAGGACGATTGAGAGGCGCAGTTGGCTCGTAGACTCAGGAGCGGAGCGCAGAACAGCGATCGCTACTAACGAATCATTTTTAAAGCATATTGACAGACACTGTAATGCGTGGAGATTATAATCGCACTCCCGGCCTCAAATCGGGCCTCAGGAGAGCCTCCTTCCTGCCTCCAGTGGAGAGAGAATAAGAATTCATTTGAACGCGGAGTATTTGTTTCCCAGCATATATAGAAGTTTTCTCCCCCTTATACTTCATTAAGCAGACATAACCGTGAGACCTCTCCCCTCTTATGTGTAGCTGCAAAGTGGATGTTCTGCTTTAATGTACATACATACAGCCGACAGGTGTGTGCTGTAGTGGGGAGCACTAAGCTGAGCCTATCCTTTACAGGGAAATAGATTTATTATAGTATCTCTTATTAAAATATATGATCTTTAATCAGGTGTATTTTTACAGCGTTGTCCTATCGGTGTATATCGAATAAAGCATTTTTTTCTCTATATAAAAAGGTACCGCCACTCGCCTAATGATAATTGCTTTATTCGTTTCTCAGATTATTTCATTGATTTTTTCCTGTTTCAATTTATACCCAAACATACGGCGCTGGTACAGCGTACAGCTGACTGCCAGCAGAAACAAAATGCGGCGTCAATCATTTTGGAAATCGTGTTCTTCAAAGAAAGTGGAAGCGTATTTATTACTTACATTAGCAAAGATTTATCAATGAGCGCCTGTCAGTTTGGTGGGTTTCAATATCTAAACCCCATTGTTTGAAAGATCCTAATTCTCTAATGCCCCCATAACATTCCTTTTTCTGGAACTCTGACACAAACTATCTGCTCATGGCCACTTTATCTCATATTCTGGGGTTAATGTAATAGGCTGCGGACTACAGGCATCGGCGATTTGTGGGCGAGACTGACGAGTGTTCCTGACCAAGGCTTTCAGAAACTGAAACGTTAATATACACCCCCTCTCGTATCATTTTGTAATCCTGAGTGCTGCACCTTCTTCATTGTATTATTGCCTATACGTCTGTGAGGGCATCGGATAAAGGCCCTCATTCAGAGCCACTCGCTATTTGCGGTCGTTCGTTCTAAAACAAGGGGTGGCTATTCAAATGAACGTTCGAACAAAACTTGCGTTCGTTTTTTTTGGAAAAATACGCCCCCTGGCCGCTCGCATCCTACGTCATGTCCGCTATTTATTAGATTAATCGAGTACGACCAGGGTATGAACTGCTCGCTATTCTTGGGGTTGGTGTTTTCTACCACAATTTTGCGAGCAGTTCTGACTATAAAATAACCCAGTGACGTGGTTAATGACGCTGCTGTATTAATTATGCACACCCATAAAACGCCCGTTTTGACCTTTAAGCACGCCTGCGTTCTGATTTCCACTCCCCATTTTCAAGCACCTTCCCCTGTTACCACCCACATACGCCTCTTTCTGTCACTCAAAATAGCAGGCATTCGCTGTTTTGCGAGCACATGAATTTCGGCCGCACTGACTGGTTAGCGCATGCGTATAACGATCCGTACGCATGCGCAGTTGGGCTAACATCGCTCGGAACGAACGAGCGGCCACTTACGAGCGGCTCTGAATCAGGCCCAAAGTTGCTTGGATCTTCTCGAGTGCCAGTCCTTGGTAAAAATATATATACACACATATATATATATATTTACAAAGTACTGTGCAAAAGTTTTAGGCAGGTATGGAATAAATACTGCATTCAAAAATAGAAGTGTTAATAGTTTATTTTTATCAATTAACAAAATGTGAAGTGAATGAACAGAAGAGAAATCTAAATCAATATTTGGTGAGACCACCCTTTGCCTTCAAAACAGCATCAATTCTTCAATTCTCCTAGGTACACTTGCACACAGTTTTTGAAGGAACTCAGCAGGGAGGTTGTTCCAAACATCTTGGAGAACTGACCACAGATCTTCTGTGGATGTAGGCTTGGTCATATCCTTCTGTCTCTTCATGTAATACCAGACAGACTGGATGATGGTGAGATCAGGACTATGTGGGGGCCATATCATCACTTCCAGGACTCCTTGTTCTTCTTTACGCTGAAGATAGTTCTTAATGACATTGGCTGTATGTTTGGGGTCGTAATCCGGCTGCAGAATAAATACCTGATGGTATTGCATGATGGATAAGTACCTGCCTGTATTTCTCAGCATTGAGGGCACCATTAATCCTGGCAAAATCCCCAACTCCATTTGCTGAAATGCAGCCCCAAACTTGCAAGGAACCTCCACCCTGCTTCACTGTCGCCAGCAGACACTCATTATCTACAGAGCAGAGGGCTCATCGAGGTCCCGAAATGCCATCAACAGGTCTAGTATGACGCAACAGGACACAACACACCATGACATCTCCATTGAGAGAAATATGCTCGGAGTTGCTTGTCCCATGATCCCGCTGCTGGTGTGACCAGCTAGGGCGTGCTGTGATTACTCCTAGGCCAAGGAGTCTTAGGGTTATCACCCTACTCTGTTCTCAAATGCCTGCTTCCATGAGGACCTTCCCATCAGAGAGGAGGAGGAATGTGAGCCTGATGTACCTGATGTGGGGGTGTTGGCATCAGAAATTTATTTGATCATAGGTGTCCGGAAGAGTAAAGTAATACATGTGGCTGTAAATTTGCAGACTGTGTGGGTGGGTAACCAGGATGGTGCAGGGTCTTAGGGACTTAGGTGCTTCTATTACCCTGGTGCCCGCTAGCTTTATCCCTAGGTCCCAAGTTTTAAAATAGCAAAGTGCAAATCACGTTGGCAGGTGGACAGCAGAGAGCAAGGACTGGCCAGTTATTTTGAGCAGGCACAGACTGGCATCCCCACATGGGTAAGACTGTGCCAGCTACCAAGTGATTAGGTAATCTGATTCAGACAGATTTTTAAATGGAGAGGATCATAATGATATGGGGGTGTCAGGACCATCAAAATAGGGGTTTATCCTGCCGGTCACGCCAATTTGCACATTCTGTTTAACATTGCTTTTATAGTATTGTGTTTACCATGTATGTATGTCAGTTGTACAATTCTGTAATGTTGCCAGGTAGGGTTGCACACACTACATTATTGTGTGACCTGGCCTCAGGGCTGTAACTAGGGATGTGGTAGGGCTGCCCAGGGTGCCAAGGTGGAGGGAGTCGCCCCTTTATTTACCTTGCAGGGTGCCTGGTCCTCGGACGAGCCACCCTTTGTATCCTTAGGACAAGCTGGCAACCCAGCTTTCTGGTCCCGATGACGTACCCCTCTCGCCCTCTTAGTGACATTATGACGTCACTGCAGTGGGGGTAGCTTAGGACTCATGGTCACTCTACTAGGGCTCTGCTTGCCCTCATGTCATAGCATCTGTGCGCAGTCTGCTCGTGCCTCACTGAGAGGCATCCTGCGTTAGCACCTCTACGCCATATAACGTTCATACAACAAACTTGTTAAAAAAAAGTTTACTTATAGTGATGTTTTCAGTGCTGAATTTTTCTGTCCAGTAAAATGTGCCATTGTTATTATTAATAATAATAATTTTATTTTGATAACGCTTTTCTCCAATAGGACTCAAAGCGCTTTACCATGAACATAGTACAGAGTTTTAAGGGTATATTTACTAAAGTGCGGGTTTTAGAAGTGGAGATGTTGCCCATAGCAACCAATCAGATTCTACTTAACAGTTACCTAGCACCTTATAGAAGATATGGCTAGAATCTGATTGGTCTACTTCTAAAAACCTGCACTTTAGTAAACATACCCTTTAGATTTGCATATGAATAGAATACAAAGGTAGTATCTAGATGCCCTGACGTCATCAGCTACTGTCCAACGTCATTTCCTACCATCCTCACGGGCATAGAGGGGGAATATAATCTTGTGGCGAGCCATCGAGCCTGCAGAGCGGCGAGCGGACAAGTTACTTCTTTGGGCGGACTTTGTCTCCATGCATTCGCACTTCCGCCCTCACTGCAGGTCTCTTCCAGGTCCTTAGCATGAAGGGGATATAAGCTCTACCATAATACAAAGGTGCGGCAGACACTTTGGGTCATCATTTCCAAGGATTATTCAGCCTACAGTACCTAAGAAGGATCTAGGGGAGGTAGCCATTTTAGGCACACTACATAGGAGTGCACTGGACAGTATAGGCAATGCTCGGAAGGGATGATACATAATGGGGGAAGATATAGATACTAGACGAGATAAACAATCCTTACAGAATGATCAGAACCATGCATTGTTGAGTTCCAGTTGAGGCAGCCATCTTTGCTGCACTACAGAGTTGGTGTAAAACTCTTCGGAAACCATACGGAATGAGAAACGTGTGGGATGTAGAGAGGATAAAACAGTCTCATGGTGCATACACACGGTCAGATTTGTCAGATGAACGATTTGAACTATGGCCCTGATTCAGAGCCGGACGCTCTGACAGAGCTCTCGCTCTGAATCAGGGCCAGGCGGCCAGGAATCATCGAGTGGCCAGGAAGAAGGTTGCGATGGTCAAGACCATTGCGACCATCGGGCTTGCGACGAGACCCTTGTGGTAGGGTCTCGTTGCCGCAAGCCCCAGAGAGATTTCGGCTCTAACAGAGCCGAAATCTCTCCCACTGCGAGTGATCTCAGTGGGGCCGCCCCCAAACGGAGGCGTTCACATGGGAACGCCTCCGTTTGGGCAGCCACTCCCCCGGCCCGCCCACCAAAGGGGGCATGCTGTCACTCAACATCGACAGCACGCCCCCTTTGGTACGAGACCCGGAGCGACAGATTGCCCGTCGCTATCCGGGTCTCCCGCATGCGCAGAACAGAGCCGGCTCCGTTGTGCGCATGCGCTCTGGCCCATCATCGACCAGCTTGCGACCAGGTCAGAATCAGGCCCTATGAACGATATTTGACTGCATTAAAATGACTGAAATCGTCCAAAACTGACTGCAAACACATCAGATATCATTATCCGACCATCGGGAACGCGCATCGTTCATCATTCAAACGTGTCAGATATGTCAGATTTTTCTTCAGATGTGAACGATTGAACGATTTTTTTAAATCGTTATCGTTCAGATCTGAAGAAAAATCTGACCGTGTGTATGCACCATCAGTGATAACTTCTTCCAAATCAAAAAATAGGCCGAATAGAGAAGAGCGATCTGGGACATTTACAGCCATCGTATGAGTATAATTGTGTTTTCATATAAGATAAGTTATTGTTGATGGCATGTCCTGCAGAGAGGTGAGCCCTTCACCCAATCAGTACTGATGTAGCTTCACAGCTCGTGGGGTTATATGAGAGAGTTGATCATCCCTGCTTATAGGAGGGGTATAACTTTCTTATAATGGATGGCTTTCATTGTTTATAAAGATTATTCAGGTGCTACGTTCATCCCAGATGTTTGTAAAGAGAATTTTCTCCCTTTTCCCATCATGGGTTAATAACTTGTAGGAACATACATCTGCTTCTATCTATCGGAGTATCTGACATGCCAGCCGTCTTCTCCAAACATGCACGTCTTGTTTCATGTGACAGCTGAACACGCATAATGAGGGGGATCCCACTCACAACTAGCATGTCAGCCATACACGTGGGCACATTGATCCTTGTGCCTCCATTTAAATGGGCTATATGGAGCACTGGTGATCCCTAGTGCGAGTTGAATCGAGCGGAACCGTGATGCTGCTAACAGCTCGTCCGTAATAGCGAAAGAGCAATATGAATGGTGAGGCTACGCCGACGCTGCGTATGGTTCTTTTCTTATTTGGAGATAATGCGTGCTTATAGTGTTGTGACTGCAGTTTGCATTATTGTGGTTTGTTATTTTGCCGGCTGGTGTGTTGTATGTATAACCGTATCGTTCTGCAGCACAGGTCGGCGGTGCAGCTCCGGTGCCGCCAGGGCAATACTACGTCCTCTCCCTCTCATTGTTCTGATCATTTCTTTCTTCGTTTTTATCTCCCCCCGTCCAGGCGCATCGATGATGACAAAGGAAGGACACACGAGCTGGAGCATTCTGCAATCAAATGCATGCGAGGGATCCTGTACTGTTACATGCGGCAAGCCGATAAGGTAGAGGCAGCTACGTGACCCAGCATCTCAGTAACAGGAGGCTATCGCAGGCATTCTCCGTTTCCCCGTCACCTACGTTATCAGTTATAAGCTGTATATTCCATGCAGACAGGCTCTCACATGTTCTCCGTCTGTAGACATCATTAGCTGAATAATAATGAGCAGCTGAACCGTTCCATTATAAAAGCCGGATCCATCCGTTCCTTATCTGGGTACTGTCGGAGTGAGATCCACCGAGGTCACACAAGACACTTCCTCATTATCAATGATGCATCTACTTAATCGCCCACTAACCTATTTGTCCGGTCACTTGTGACCAGCGTTCTGCGGGATGATGGTGTCATTTCCGCTAGCAGTCTCTGAACAGGGTTCCCCGTTTATGGCCTGCTCGGTTAGGCACAATACATTATCAAGGGCTTAAGAGAGCATGAATGATCTATTACTCAGTCTCCTGTATATACATTGCAGGCATGCAGCAAACCCCCCTTGCCCCCCCCCTTAATGGTCGCGCTTCCAACACTGCAACGACTGAGATCCCATGGCTGGAACGTGCGGTTTTCTTGTTGCTGTGTGTTTACCCCAGGTTGTGGCTGCGTAAAGGCCTGATAGACATTTCCAGGGACCGCCAGCACAGGGACTCTCTCAGCTCAAGTCAACGCGGGCAAGTGTTATTTCAAGCAACATTCTGTAAATGGGTTGCGTTAGGGGACACAATGGCTTTCATAGGGGGTTTTCATGGAAAGCCAGCAGTGCATGTTTGTCAGGTTTCTCATAAGCCTTGTAAAATAAAACCTTTTACATACAGTACGTCCATAATCCATTGGTTGTGAAAGCATTTGGGAACCATTCTGCAGATTGCCCTGCGGTCTACTGTTGATAAATTAAGCATGGATTGATGTGGTTTCCAAAGGTGCCCACACACTAGGCAATATTTTACACGATCAGCCCGATTCCGACGCAAATATGTCCTAATCGTGAGTCTCTACTCACGATTACGATGCTGATGCGCGTACCCGCTGGTCGCGCGGTATGCTATCGGGAAGCCGGCGGACGTAAGCTCGACAGACGGCTTCCCGACTGCTTTGTCCCGGCGAGGGTTAAATGACAGGCGTCTAATTCTAGACGCCTGTCATTTTTCTGATGCCGGGAGACTGGCGCCAGACATCTGATCGAAGTGATGCCGGGCGCCGCTACAGACAGCCGCGGGGGGAGGAGGGTTAGGTTTAGGGCTCCCGGGGGAAACTTAGGGTTTGGCATCCCCCCGGGATATTAGGGTTAGGCTAGGGGGTGGAAGGGTTAGGGTTAGGCACCCCCCCGGAGGACTTAGATTTAGGCTGCGGGGCAGGGGGGGTTAGGTTTAGGCACTTAGAGCGGGGATTAGGGTTAGGCAGCGGGGAAGGCGAGAGTTAGGTTTAGGCACTTAGAGGGGGGATTTGGGTTAGGCACTGGGGGGAAGGTTAGGGTTAGGCACCCCTAAGGAGAGTTAGGGGGGTTAAGTTAGGTTAGTTATTACTTACCTGGGGACGATCGGGATTTTCAGCCGTGTCGGCCTGCCGCTGTCGGGATTTGAAATTCGTATGTATTCCGGTCGTACATCGCATCTTCAGATCTTGCCTACTGCAGGCAAGATCTGAAAATCTTATCACGATGCACTGGAATAGTATAGGATGCACGATAGAAATCGGACACAATAGCGGATCGCGACCTGAACGCCTAGTGTGTGGGCACCTTAACCCACCTAGTTGTGAGCTGAACATTTCAGCTGACCTTTACCTGCCAAGTGAATTTGAAAAGAGAGAAGTCTGAGCTCTTAGGTTCTCTTCCCTCCCTAGTCATTATAATACAACTCGCAGTCAGCCAGGACAGCTCTTAGGTTTGTTTAACTTTGATATTACATTTATAGTGCTCACTGTACAACCATTAAACCTTGTTCAATGAGCCACTCATAGCCTAACGTGGCTGATAACATCACCAGTGATGTCAGTGGGAGAGCTTCCGCGCTCTGTTAGAGCCAGAATCTCTCTGGGGCTTGCGGCCACGAGACCCTACCACAAGGGTCTTGTCGCAAGAGACCATCGCGACCATCATCCTGGCCGCTTGCTATAGCTGCGAGCGGTCAGGAGGTCGCACATAAAAAAACAAGCAAACGCCCAGATTCAGAGTGAGCGCTCTTTCAGAGCGTCCATCTCTGAATCAGGACCTGTGTCTGTATAAACCCCAGTTTGTCATATAACTGCAGTGTATGATGTGATACGATTATGCCGGCCCAGACCTTATTGTTACATTGACAGTTCAGAGAATAATATGCAGAACTTTTAAATTAACTCAAGGTAAGATATCTGGTAAAATCATCTTTCACGAGTAATCTATATAATTAGTGAGAAAGCGTGTCTGTCTGTCTTTTTGTCCTTTATGCAGGGCCAGCGTTTTAGACCTAGCTCCACCAAATTTGGGAGGGTGGTGTAGTTTGACCCAGGATTAGGTTTTTGCCTAGATTTGAACTTCGTCAGGGCCACACACTGTTACACAATCCCTAAAAATGGGGACACAGGTTTCCGGGCTCCAGTGGCAATTGACAGTCTGCCAAAAACCTGTATGAAAGCTACAAAGGTATCCTTTCAACGGCAGCATGGCCCTCGCTGACTATGTCGCCCATCAGACCTACATGCAGGTCTGACAGCCAATGTCGTTGCCGATGCGCGGGAGCGCGCATCATCAGTGACATTGACTGTACACACTAGAAGATGTTGCCGACATGTCGTACGATCCGGCCAGATCGTACGACATATCGTCTAGCATGTACCGCCTATTAGTCTTTTTTTAAATGACCATATATATTAGTCAGCCCTCTGAGTTTGTATGCAAGGGCGTAACTAGAACTTTGTGGGCCACATAGCAAGATCTTAAAAGACCCCTCCCCCCAGAGGTAAAAAGAAACGCATACATTTGCCCCCATACAGAGCCCATTTATGTTATGCCACTCAGTAGTACCCCCATATACACATTATGCCGCACAGTAATGCCCTTTATGCTACACAGTAATACCCCTTGTACATCTCCCAGTGTTTCTCCAGCAGCCTCTCCCTGTGTGCACCAGCAGGTGTGGATTTGGTGCCGGGCCGTCGGCTTATTACAGCTGGCGCAGTGGCAGACATGGACAGACAGCACCTGCACAATTCGGATCTGGTGCCAGTCGCAAGCTCCGATTGGCTCGCAACTGGGACCAGCAGCCAATCAGGAGCCGCCACTACTGATTACCGGTCTGCGAGCTCTAATTGCCTCGTTACCGGCAGCGCTGTCTCTCCATGCCAGTCAGTGCCCCTGCTGTAATCGGTTTGCTGGCCGGACACCAAATCAACACCACTGATACCCAGGCCCCCCTCGGCGGCCCTGACTGGACCGGCTTACCTTCCGTGCGTGACTTGGTTCAGGGGGTGGGCCAGAGAGGCAGCTCGGGCACCATAGCAGCCGCACCCCTGGCGTCCACAGTAGTTACGCCACAGTTTGCATGCTTATTAATGCTTGATAATTTGACCATATAAGGGAAAATATAAGTAGATGAGCATAATTGTTTTGTTCTTTGAACTAGTGGCCTATAGTGCGCACAGATCGCCGCAGTTCGCGGGGGAAGAGTCAGTTTTGTCGTGTCATTGTATATTATTAGGTATGGCCAGTGTGCTACAAAATTTCTTTTGTATGCATAATTGTGTATTTTACAGGAGTAAAGCCCCCTTTCAGTGATAATATGAGTTTTCTGTATGACATCTCAGTACTCGGATCAGGAGTTTGTAAACATAACGGGGTTTTTTTTTCTAGAATTTTTTTTTTTTTTTATATATCATTCATAGTTTGAATTGTGCGATTTGATTAATAAGACACGTGACCATTTCTATTCCAGGTTGAACAGTTTAAGCAGGACCCCAGCCCGCAGAAATGTCTGCATTCTATTTTCCACATGGACACCGGGGACGAGATCCTGTCATACAAAGAATACGGCCACATCCAGGTAACATGCCGCTGTCACGTGTTCTCTCCTGCCTGTGTCCCGTGTGTCACCATGACTGTCACTGTACAGATGTGTCCTCGTACACTAAGGCTGCAGGTGCGCCAAACAGCCCTTCTTGGCACGCCAGGTCTCGTCTGACTCTGGTTCCGCTGTTCGGTTTTGTTTGCGGCTTTTTTTGGCCCAAAATGCGCTTTAGTCACAAACAAATACGACAAACCGCTTCACGAGACTGCGCTGACTAATTTGATATGTGACACTTGTATATCTGTGTGCGAGTGAGTGTGAATCTGTATCGGAAGTGTTACCATGCAGCGGACGCAGCTTATATCCGCGCCAAGTTGTGCATTGTTTACAGACTATAGCAAATGAATCAGTGCAGTCTCGTAAAGCGGTTAGTCGCTTTCATTTGCGACTAAGGGCTATATTCAAGTTTGAGGCGAAAAGTCCGAGATCGGCTTTTTCGCCATCATCGCCGTTTTTTGCAGGGATAAAGTATCGTGCGCGTGCCCGCTTATCCCCGTATTCAATTAGGATCCGGCAAAAACGGCACCCGGCGGAAAGCTAAGTATTGTAAGATCCTGTCACTTTAGGGGAAATCAGCCTGTCATCCCCCAAAAGATGGTCTGACATGGGGGATCACTATGGGTACACCTGATTTGGCTTGCTGAAGGCAATTGGGGTTTTTTAAATTGCCGCGGCAGATGCATAAATGCGCCTGTGAAGAAGTGGTGAAGAATAGTACTTAGCTTTATTTTTTGGGAAAAAAAAGCTAGTCCCATCAAATTTGGGGTAGATGAAAATGGGTGCAAGCATATTTTTAAGTCCCTAAAGTAATTTTAAAAAATTCTTCAAAAATCTACCTGCAGCTACCAGCCGCATTCTAGAAAACACCTGCCGCATACTTGGGGACCCCCCCGGAGTCAATTTCGCTAGTTTAGAAGTTTGTCCCCCAATATTAATTTTTTTTGCCCCCAGAATGAAAGTACCTTTTTTGGGGTGTCCTAAGTAATTGTTTTTAAGAAAAATTTAACACAGATTACATTGAGGGGACATTCCAAAGGCTGCAGGCTACTTTTTTTTTATTCTGCACCCCAAAACCCCAATTCTGCACTTTTTTTCGCCACCTAAACAGTGGCGAAAACTTATCCCGTTTTTTTTACAAACACTTTTTGCACCTGCGAAAAAGTCTTTGAAATTGAATATGGGGATAAGTGAAAATGGGCAGCCTAACTGAATACGGCCCTAAGACACATTTTTAGGTGAAAAAGATGCTCGGCGCAGTCGCATGGGATCTGGCAGCTCACTCGCCGTATATTGCAGCTAGGCATATGAGGTACATTATTTATTATTGCTATGTAGTGATATTAAATAACACACAGGGGAAGTGTCATCGTTACAGTGATGAGGTCTTTAATTGACCTGGGCCCTCATTCAGAGCCGTACGCTCTGAGCAGAGCGCACGCTCTGAATGAGGGCCGGGCTCCATTTTCATGGAGCGTCCTCCTGGACGCTCGTATAGCTGTGGGTCACCACCCACAGGCTATACGAGCGTGCTTTGTGATGGCCGCGATGGTCTCGACCATCGCGACCATCGAAATTGCGAGCCGGAGCCTGCGGTTGAGGTTTTCAACCGCAAGCTCCGGAGTGATTTTGGCTCTATCAGAGCCAAAATCACTCCCACTGACATCACTAGTGATGTCAGTGGGCCGGCTTCTGACGGGAGGCGTTCCCGTGGGAACGCCCCCGTCAGGGAGGCACGCCCACCAAAGAGGGCGTGCTGTCAATCAACATTGACAGCACGCCCCCTTTGATCGGACACAACGAGCGAAGGACTTTCCTTCGCTCGTCGCGTCTGGCGCATGCGCACGACGGAGCTCCCTCCGTCGTGCGCATGCTCAGTGCATAACATCGACCCATTTGCGAGCGGACAGCCGCTCGCGTGTGGGTCTGAATCAGGCCCCTTATCTGCTGTTCCTGCTAAAAGAAGTTTTCCAAAATCATACAACATTAGTGTACCAGGTTTGCACATATCTCCCTGCAGCATTTATTCCATACATTTCATTATCTGTCCTGACATCTACTGATTTCATCTAGAATGTGCTGTTTATTATTCTTGCAATTGGATATGGCACAGAGCTGCTCTGTGCATCCTTTTGTACAATGAATTTCAGACTACCCCAAGCTAGAGCTGGATCTGATTAATGTGTCCTATAGATATGTTGTCTTTCTGTCTCACCGATCTGTTTTTTTCACCACAATCTTTGTCATTTGGGTAGATTTGATTTGCGTTGCCTTTGGATATGATGCAGAGCTTCTGCAGCTGAACAGCCATGTGCAGTTCTGCTGATACTTCCACAAATCACGACCCAACCACCTGAAGCTGGAGCTCAGGACATTTAATGTCTGTTCTTTATACATTATATTTGCTAACAGTATGGATGGACTTGTTAGTCCGCCTACATAAACGCGTTAACAACACACAAATACTTATTACCAAATCCAGAGCAGGATTTCTGACCGCAGAAACAATCAAGCGTATTAGTTTGCGCTGCAGGCAATGCTTCCATTATCAGCGGTGACCGTGGGTTGTCAGTGTTACAGATACAGAGACCATTGTTTAAGCCATTATTCAAATTGTTACAGAAATTCTCTTTGACGATAATGCTGTAATTTAGATAAACATGAGGCAGTTTGAATTAGGGCTTTTAAAGTAATTGCCCGCAGATCTAATCCTTGTTTCCAGGCAAAAGTTAAATGTTCATTTTAGAAGCAAGACAGACTTGTATGTAGAAGTACTCTCCCCGCATATTGCTGGGTGCATTTTACAAAGCATTAAAAGAGAAATAGGACATTGAGTGACCAGATATGGTTAGTTTAGCCACGCGGCTGGATTGCCAAATTGGTCAGATCTGGTTTTTCGTTGTCGGTCGAATGACCATATCACAAGATGAAAGTCACTGACCGTCTAGATTTGATAGCTCGGCCATTCAGAATCCAGATGATTTTGTATATATATTTAAGGGGCGTCAGTGGTATTTGGCTCACATGCAAGGCGGCGGTATCTGGTTAGTTTGATAATATCAGGTAATCTGCATGTTTTTTTTTTATATCACCATGTATTGCCCCCCTGTATGCCTCCTAGACAGTCACTTTTAGGCCGGGATCCTATTAGCTGCAAAAACTATACATTTTTCGCAGGTCTGAAGTTTGCACACTGGCCCTGATTCAGAGCCGCTCGCAAGTGCTGTGCGCTCACAAGCGGGCCGATGTTTATGCACTGCGCATGTGCCGCATCCGGCGTGCGCGAGCCCCGCTGAGCGACTGAAGTTCAGTCGCTACGGGGCTCGCAACAAGACAGGGCGGCTGTCGCCCGTGAGTGACAGCTTGCCCCGTTTTGTGGGCGGGTACGGGGGGGGTGGCTGGACAAACGCAGATGTTCCCTTAGGAACGTCTGGCGTTTGTTGGGAGGTCTTACTGACATCACTGCTGATGTCAGTAGTGGACTTCCTGCTCTATTAGAGCAGGAAGTCCACTCGGCCTTGCGGCAGCCTAGACCCTACCGTAGGCTCTCGTCGCAAGGCTGATGGTCACGATTATCGCGATGGTCTCCACGCCGCTCGCACAAGCTGTGGGTGGTCTCCCACAGCTTTGCAAGTGGCCGGAGAACAAAACAAAAAAGCCCACAATCCCAGCAAGCGGCCAGCGGCTGCGAGCGGGTCTGAATCAGGACCGTCCCAGCTAAATTTGGAGCGGCCTCCCACAGCTTATGTGAGCGGCCAAAAAGATGGCCGCGATGGTCAAAGACCATCGCGACCATAAGGCTTGCGACGAGACCCTGCGGTAAGGTCTCGCTTCCGCAAGCCCAGGAGTGATTTTGGCTCTATCAGAGCCAAAATCACTCCCACTGACATCATTACTGATGTCAGTGGGGCCGGACTCAGACGGTAGGCGTTCCCATGGGAACGCCTCAGTCTGGCAGTCACGCCCCCCGGCACGCCCACCAAAGGGGGCGTGCTGTCAATTAACATCGACAGCAAGCCCCCTTTGGTGCGAGACCCGGAGCGACGGAGAGCCCGTCGCTATCCGGGTCTCGCGCATGCGCACGATGGAGCTCCCTCCATCGTGCGCATGCGCAGTGGGGCAACATCGACCCGTTTGCGAGCGTTTTTTGCTCGCGAACGGGGCTGAATGACCCCCACTGTTCGCAGTGAAAAGTACTGGAGAAAATAAGATTATTCTGCCTGTACCACTATTAAAGTCAAACTAACCTTGAGTAACATTATAAATGTGTATTAGTGGCCATTATCAAAGGGTTTAGGGTTCTTAAATTGTGTCACATGGCTGTTCTATGCATTTTTTGTGGCCAAAATAAATGCTGTAGTTAAGTTAAAGGTGCATAAAAATGGGTGTAATTATATTTTTGATGTTATTATAGGGCACTTTTAAAAAATGTTAAAAATACACCTGTCACTTGTACCTGCAATCCTAAAAACACCTGTCCCGTCCATGCAACCCCCCAAATTACCTATACCAGTTCTTAAAACCCATATTCCAACACTTTTTAATTTTTCACCCCAAAAATGACATAATTATTGGCCAAAATAAGCGAATTAAAAAATAATTTTTTCCTAATTTGTCATTTATACCCCTTTCAGACAGAAAAACAAATTACCGGGTTAAACTCTTCAACCCGGTAATTTACCGATTTACACGGGTATTTCTTCTGTCTGAAAGGGTCAAGCCGGGACTTCAACCCAGGACTTTACCAGGGTCGGAGACACGGGAATTTAGACTCTGGTTGAGACAGAAGAAATACCCGTGTAAATCGTCAAATTACCGTTGAAGAGTTTAACCCGGCAATTTGCTCATCTGTCTGAAGGGGGGTACAGGCAAGAAATGGCAAATACGCAATACGCAAATGCCGGATAAAATTCAGGTTTTTTGCTATTTTCTGTCTGAAAGTGGTATTAGGAGGGCGTCCCAGTGGTTCAAGTCCTGACATTTTTACCTTAAAATAGGGGTTTTGCACAACTTTTTCACCTTCTCAGAGATGGTGAAAACGTTTTTGCCACTTTCGGCTATGTAGAATTTGCACATGTGAAAACCGCCGCCAATAGGATAGCACGATAAGTATTTTTTTGCATGATGAGACTTTTTTTTGCCGAAAAACGGCTTATCACAGCTAATAGGATATGGCCCTTTGTCTAATATGATTTGTAAAGGACAACAATAGCTTGCTCCGAACATGGGCCCTCATTCAGAGCCGCTCGCAAGCGGGTCGATGGTGGGGCATTGCACACGCGCCGCACGCAACCTGCGGAGCGAGTGAGAAATTCACTCGCTCCGGGGCTCGCTACAAACGGGGCAGCTGTCGATGTTGATAGACAGCTCGCCCCGTTTTGTAGGCGGTGGGGGGGGGGGGGTGGCTGGACAAATGGAGGCGTTCCTGACGGAGCGCCTGCCGTTTGTGGGCGGCCACACTGACATCACTCGTGATGTCAGTAGTGAGCTTCCTTTTGTCGGAACCTGGCTCGCCATTGGGGGCTACATCACAATGATTAGTGTAAGATAGCAATGTAGTTTTGTCGGAACCTGGCTCGCCATCGGGGGCTACATCACGATGCTCAGTGTAAGCTAGCAAGGTAGTTTTGTTGGAACCTGGCTCGTCATCGGGGGCTACATCACAATGATCAGTGTAAGTAAGCTAGCAAGGTAGTTTTGTCGGAACCTGGCTCGCCATCAGGGGCTACATCACAATGATCAGTGTAAGCTAGCAATGTAGTTTTGTCGGAACCTGGCTCGCCATCGGGGGCTACATCACAATGATTAGTGTAAGCTAGCAATGTAGTTTTGTCGGAACCTGGCTCGCCATCGGGGGCTACATCACAATGATCAGTGTAAGCTAGCAATGTAGTTTTGTCGGAACCTGGCTCGCCGTCAGGGGCTACTTGGCACGACTGAAGCTACAGTGTGAAAGAACACATCTCCATAAGGGAAACAAAAAAAACCCCGTACTACTACATAGAGGGTGTTTGCCCTTTAAGTATTATACTTTTGTGTTTGAAATATTTCCAAGAATTCCGATGGAGGCCCGTGCGACGTGCAGCCGCGCGCCACCATATCAGGAGCTGTTATAAGGTCAGCAGACAATGCGCGGCCATTAATTACCGGTAACCTTTCTTTTTTATTTCAGATAAATGCCGTGTCCCTCTTCCTCTTGTATTTGGTGGAAATGACCTCCTCCGGACTACAGATTATTTACAATACAGACGAGGTAACTGGCTGCTTCCAATTTCATTATCTTTGATCAATATATTTTTCATTAATCCTTTCCTGTATCGCCTTTGCAGCTTAATTATATTTCACGCATACGCTCACTAGGCATCAGGCTACTTGCGTATACGGGTGCTGATGTGTAACTCGCAGAGGGAACAGGGGAGGTTTCTATCATTCAGAGGCAAAGGCTTTGTTTGCAGTAATTATCATCATTTACAATCCTAGCAGGGTCTTGAATAACGGTCAGAAAATGGGAATTAAATATTCAGGATAGTCAGAAAAGAACGGACTTGTACTAACACGTCGGTCTGAAGCCTCCTTTCCGTGATGGAGAAAATTAAAGGTCTACTTTTGTTTTGATGCCAATATATAAATTATCCCAAATGAACCCACTACCTCTCTTTTATTGTCTATTAGATACATTTTCTAGCTGTGTATCTAACATTACCTACAGTGAACTGTTAGGTACACACATCTAGAGAGTATCTAACAAGGAGAAGATATACAATGATCAACATTAATGATGCTGTGGGTGTTACTGCATGGATAAGTATTAAAACAAACATCCTTTAAACCAGTA
The DNA here is from genome assembly GCA_031769625.1 of Taudactylus pleione. Classification (NCBI taxonomy): domain Eukaryota; kingdom Metazoa; phylum Chordata; class Amphibia; order Anura; family Myobatrachidae; genus Taudactylus; species Taudactylus pleione. Next base: position 2,053,906 of record JAUIMM010000883.1, read on the forward strand.
GATTGTCTCCTAAGTGTCAGTCCCTGATAAAATGTTGTTGGTAAATGTCCTCATACTGTTTTCGACATGGAAAATTGTCAACATATGATATATTAACATAGTGAAAACGTGGACATTAATGTTAGTTAGGTGTTGACATTACTCTGTCAGTATACAGTACCTGTCGGCATACTGTAGGTCAACATTTTAAATGCGACGTAACGTATGTATCCTGTAATTCTCTGTATCTTTTTTATGCTTTTTATATATTTAACTGCACAGTGTGACTTCTCCTGTTCTATATACTAGATCATGTTCTCAGTATCTGGTCTTATTCTTTATGTATAGAGAACGGCACAGTGTGACTTCTCCTGTTCTGTATACTAGATGTAATGCTCAGTATCTGGTCTTATTCTTTGTGTATAGAGAACCGCACAGTGTGACTTCTCCTGTTCTGTATACTAGATGTAATGCTCAGTATCTGGTCTTATTCTTTATGTATAGAGAACCGCACAGTGTGACTTCTCCTGTTCTGTATACTAGATGTAATGCTCAGTATCTGGTCTTATTCTTTGTGTATAGAGACCCGCACAGTGTGACTTCTCCTGTTCTGTATACTAGATGTAATGCTCAGTATCTGGTCTTATTCTTTATGTATAGAGAACCGCACAGTGTGACTTCTCCTGTTCTGTATACTAGATGTAATGCTCAGTATCTGGTCTTATTCTTTGTGTATAGAGAACCGCACAGTGTGACTTCTCCTGTTCTGTATACTAGATGTAATGCTCAGTATCTGGTCTTATTCTTTATGTATAGAGAACGGCACAGTGTGACTTCTCCTGTTCTGTGTACTAGATGTAATGCTCAGTATCTGGTCTTATTCTTTGTGTATAGAGAACCGCACAGTGTGACTTCTCCTGTTCTGTATACTAGATGTAATGCTCAGTATCTGGTCTTTTTCCTTTGTGTATAGAGACCCGCACAGTGCGACTTCTCCTGTTCTGTATACTAGATGTAATGCTCAGTATCTGGTCTTATTCTTTGTGTATAGAGAACCGCACAGTGTGACTTCTCCTGTTCTGTATACTAGATGTAATGCTCAGTATCTGGTCTTTTTCTTTATGTATAGAGAACCGCACAGTGTGACTTCTCCTGTTCTGTATACTAGATGTAATGCTCAGTATCTGGTCTTATTCTTTCTGTATAGAGAACCGCACAGTGTGACTTCTCCTGTTCTGTGTTCATATTCTTTGTGCATAGATAATTGCAGAATATGACTTCTGTTCTGTATGCTGGGTGTAGGTCTCAGTATCCTCTTATTCTTTGTGCATAGATAACTGCAGAGTATAACTTCTGTTCTGTATGCTGGGTGTAATTCTCAGTAACTGTTCTTATTCTTTGTGTATAGATAACTGCAGAGTACGACTTCTGTTCTGTATGCTGGGTGTAATTCTCAGTAACTGTTCTTATTCTTTGTTCATAGATAACTGCAGAGTACTCCTTTTCTGTATGCTTGGTGTAATTCTCAGTATCCTTATATTCTTTGTGCATAGATAACTGCAGAGTACGACTTCTGTTCTGTATGCTGGGTGTAATTCTCAGTAACTGTTCTTATTCTTTGTGTATAGATAACTGCAGAGTACGACTTCTGTTCTGTATGCTGGGTGTAATTCTCAGTAACTGTTCTTATTCTTTGTGTATAGATAACTGCAGAATATAACTTCTGTTCTGTTTGCTGGGTGTAATTCTCAGTAACTGTTCTTATTCTTTGTGTATAGATAACTGCAGAGTACGACTTCTGTTCTGTATGCTTGGTGTAATTATCAGTAACTGTTCTTATTCTTTGTGTATAGATAACTGCAGAGTACGACTTCTATTCTGTATGCTGGGTGTAATTCTCAGTAACTGTTCTTATTCTTTGTGTATAGATAACTGCAGAATATATCTTCTGTTCTGTTTGCTGGGTGTAATTCTCAGTATCTGTTCTTATTCTTTGTGTATAGATAACTGCAGAGTACGACTTCTGTTCTGTATGCTGGGTGTAATTCTCAGTAACTGTTCTTATTCTTTGTGTATAGATAACTGCAGAGTACGACTTCTGTTCTGTATGCTGGGTGTAATTCTCAGTAACTGTTCTTATTCTTTGTGTATAGATAACTGCAGAATATAACTTCTGTTCTGTTTGCTGGGTGTAATTCTCAGTAACTGTTCTTATTCTTTGTGTATAGATAACTGCAGAATATATCTTCTGTTCTGTTTGCTGGGTGTAATTCTCAGTATCTGTCATTATTCTTTGTCTATAGATAATTGCAGAGTACGACTTCTGCTGGGTGTAATTCTTTCTGAATAGATAACTGCAGAGTACGACTTCTGTTCTGTATGCTGGTTGTAATTCTCAGTAACTGTTCTTATTCTTTCTGCATAGATAACTGCAGAGTACGACTTCTATTCTGTATCCTGGGTGTAATTCTCAGTAACTGTTCTTATTCTTTGTGTATAGATAACTTCTCCATATGACTCTCCTGTTCTGCATGCTGGATATAATTCTAGGTATCTGTTCTTACTCTCTGTGTTTCGATAATACTACCGAGTGACATCCCTTATGCATACTGGCCATGGTGCTGTGTATCTGTACTCTAAATACATGAACATCTGAGCAGTACTACTTCTCTTATACTAAATGGGTGCAATTCTCAGTATGAGGTGTTATTGCCGGCAAGTATAGAATACGGAACGCATTGTAACATTCATTTTCTCGTGCCACGTAAAGCTTGCAGCGCCCTCCATCTGATGTAGTGCGCCGCAGGTGATGTCTGCATTTGCAAGTAACACTGCAGTAAAGTGCGTTTACAAAAAATATGATATATATATATATGCAGGTATAAAAGATGATTGCTGAACTAGTGGGAAAATGTTTAGTCCTACAACAAACCCGTGCATTTATAAATGGTTATTGATTGGGAAGAAGAACAGTCTTTTATTGTGTATCGCAGTGCCTACCAAATATCCCTTTGTCCTTATTGTTGTTTACAAAGGCTTTTATTCTATGTACAGCACCTTTCGCACATCGACGTCTGCAGTAACCATGGCACCTGCCTTTGATACAGACTTAGCATTGTGCACAGTGAGAGATAGTACATAACCACTTTTCTGCCGAACAGACAATTTTTCATGGGCTCTGTAGTGTCATGGAATGATTTCATATCCGACAGTAAAACCACTCCTGAGCCTATACATTCACTAGGAAATAATGATATCACCGAGGCATGAGGCACTGCGCGGTGTCACTAGTATTAAGTGAACTTGGGGTCTAGTTACTAAGCAGTGTTAGGAGACAGAGTGAAAAGTGATAAGGTGCCAGCCAATCAGCTCCCAACTGTCATTTTTCAAACACAGCCTGTGAGATGGCAGTTAGGAGCTGATTGGCTGGTACCTTATCACTTTTCACTCTGTCGCCTAACACTGCTTAGTAAATAGACCCCCTAGTGCGTTAATTGGCTGCATTTTTCTGGGTGGGTGTTCGGCCCATACGAACGGTTGCAGTTAATAGTTCATACAATGATCCACTTATCAGTGGCCCTTTTTTTTCCGTGAATAATAAATGGAGATTTATCCAAAATGTGGATTGTTAAGGTTTGTCTGGATGGTTCAATGCGCATTTTTAATGCCATAATGTAAAAAATAAAAAGAAATTCTGGGACGGTAATCCCCAAACCCTAGTTTTACTTAAACATCTTTTAAAAACCTGTATTCCACTTTGCAAAGTATAAAATGTGGGATTGTTCCCCCGTTGCATCCTGTTTACATTATTGCGCATATTTACTAAGTACACGTTTTTATGCACGTGCGAGATGGTTCCCGGTCTCATTACCTTTTTATGTTTCTATACTCTAAATGATTCAATTTGTATCTTTTTTTTTTTTTTTTTTTCTCGTCCTCGCAATGGACATTTTTACTAATTTATCTCCAGGTTGTTTTCCACGGGCGATTACGGTACAAAACACGTCCGTCCCAGGTGACGGCAGGGAGCATTGTCTTGTAATATCAATTTTACATGCAGGCTATTCCTGGCTGCTTTGAGAGCAGTGTAATCTGTGTCAGCATTCGCTCTAACATAGAGACTAAAGTGTTTGTTTCAAACTAAGTTTTAAGTTTGCTGCAGCACAGGCATTGTAATGCGTCTCCATGGTGATAGAGAATAAGGGGGAATATAAAGGGATAATTAATTTTTTTAAAGTGAAGAGAAAGCTACTGATATTGGAGAAAAACATCATAGTCTTCCTAATGCTTGTAGATTAGGCATATGCCAGTAATTGCCTGCGGCGCCAGGCGTGAAGGAGGCGGGTGGGGGATACGTCGCTGTGCTCTAAGCTGGGCTGTACAATTCTCTGTCCGTGTTTGTGCTGTTTGTCAGTGTAATAATGTAATCACCCTCACTCCTACCTCGACTCGATATTTATGTTCTCAACTTGTTTCACCTCCCCCAGTATTTTACTGTACTTAGTGCCCACTTCAGCCTGCGCGCTCAGCTCATACGTTTCTGTACTTACCCCCCCCCCCCCCCGTGGTTTTTTTTATTCCCATTACCCTTTACAGACCAGACTCCACCAGTGTACTGTAGATGGGTGTTTGGGGGGTTTTTTTGGACACAAAACTTTTATTTTCCTGCTCTTATGTCCCAATCATTTTTTTTTTCTCCTTTCATGGTTTTTACAGTGTCACTCATTTGGCCACAGTTTTTATATTTTTTACTCTTCGGCAACAAAATTCTCCAGGCTATTAGAGAACTTCCTCTCTCTGTCCCTCAACCTATTAGAGAACTTCCTCTCGCTGTCCCTCAGCCTATTAGAGAACTTCCTCTCTCTCTCCCTCAGCCTATTAGAGAACTTCATCTCCCTGGCCCTCGGCCTGTTAGAGAACTTCCCCTCACTGGCCCTCGGCCTGTTAGAGAACTTCCTCTCCCTGGTCCTTCGCATGTTAGAGAACTTCCTCTCTCTGTCACTCAGCCTATTAGAGAACTTCCTCTCTCTCTCCCTCAGCCTATTAGAGAACTTCCTCTCTCTGTCTCTCGGCCTATTAGAGAACTTTCTCTGTCTCTCGGCCTATTAGAGAACTTCCTCTCTCTCTCCCTCAGCCTATTAGAGAACTTCCTCTCTCTCTCCCTCAGCCTATTAGAGAACTTCCTCTCTCTCTCCCTCAGCCTATTAGAGAACTTCCTCTCTCTCTCCCTCAGCCTATTAGAGAACTTCCTCTCTCTCTCCCTCAGCCTATTAGAGAACTTCCTCTCTATCTCCCTCAGCCTATTAGAGAACTTTCTCTCTCTGTCTCTCGGCCTATTAGAGAACTTCCTCTCTCTGTCTCTCGGCCTGTTAGAGAACTTCCTCTCCCTGTCCCTCGGCCTGTTAGAGAACTTCCTCTCCCTGGCCCTCGGCCTGTTAGAGAACTTCCTCTCCCTGGCCCTCGGCCTGTTAGAGAACTTCCTCTCCCTGGCCCTCGGCCTGTTAGAGAACTTCCTCTCCCTGGCCCTCGGCCTGTTAGAGAACTTCCTCTCTCTGGCCCTCGGCCTGATAGAGAACTTCCTCTCTCTGGCCCTCGGCCTGTTAGAGAACTTCCTCTCTCTGGCCCTCGGCCTGTTAGAGAACTTCCTCTCTCTGGCCCTCGGCCTGTTAGAGAACTTCCTCTCTCTGGCCCTCGGCCTGTTAGAGAACTTCCTCTCTCTGGCCCTCGGCCTGTTAGAGAACTTCCGCTCTCTGTCCCTCAGCCTATTAATGAACTCCCTCCCCAGCCTATTGCAATTCTCCCTTTCTCCCCAAGCCTAATTCACATCTTTCAGGCTGTTACAGTACTTCCTCCTTCCACCAGCCTGTTACTTTCCTTCCAACCTTCAGACTGTTAAACTACTTCCTCCCTCCCCAGCCTATTACAGTACTTACTCAAACCCTCATGATTATTTCAATACTTCCTCCATCCCTAAGACTATTACAGTACTTCCTCCATCCCTCAGCCTATCACACTACTTCCTCCATCCCTCAGCCTATCACACTACTTCCTCCATCCCTCAGCCTATCACACTGCTTCCTCCATCCCTCAGCCTATCACACTACTTCCTCCATCCCTCAGCCTATCACACTACTTCCTTCATCCCTCAGCCTATCACACTGCTACCTCCCTCCCTCAGGCTCTTACAGTACTTCCTCCCTCCCTCAGCCTGTCACACTACTTCCTCCATCCCTCAGTCTGTCACACTACTTCCTCCATCCCTCAGGCTCTTACAGTACTTCCTCCATCCCTCAGGCTCTTACAGTACTTCCTCCATCCCTCAGCCTGTCACACTGCTTCCTTCATCCCTCAGCCTGGCACACTACTTCCTCCATCCCTCAGCCTATCACACTACTTCCTCCATCCCTCAGCCTATCACGCTACTTCCTCCATCCCTCAGCCTATCACACTGCTTCCTCCATCCCTCAGCCTGTCACACTACTTCCTCCATCCCTCAGCCTGTCACACTGCTTCCTCCATCCCTCAGCCTGTCACACTACTTCCTCCATCCCTCAGCCTGTCACACTACTTCCTCCATCCCTCAGCCTATCACACTACTTCCTCCATCCCTCAGCCTATCACACTACTTCCTCCATCCCTCAGCCTATCACACTGCTTCCTCCATCCCTCAGGCTATTACAGTACTTCCTCCCTCAGCCTATCACACTACTTCCTCCATCCCTCAGCCTATCACACTACTTCCTCCATCCCCAGCCTATCACACTACTTCCTCCATCCCTCAGCCTGTCACACTGCTTCCTCCATCCCTCAGCCTGTCACACTGCTTCCTCCATCCCTCAGCCTGTCACACTGCTTCCTCCATCCCTCAGCCTGTCACACTGCTTCCTCCATCCCTCAGCCTGTCACACTGCTTCCTCCATCCCTCAGTCTGTCACACTGCTTCCTCCATCCCTCAGGCTATCACACTACTTCCTCCATCCCTCAGCCTGTCACACTGCTTCCTCCATCCCTCAGCCTATAACACTACTTCCTCCATCCCTCAGCCTATCACACTGCTACCTCCCTCCCTCAGCCTGTCACACTGCTTCCTCCATCCCTCAGGCTATTACATTACGTTCCTCTTTTGTCATTGCCTCTGATTCCAAGATGTTCACCCTACACTGAAGACGCCCATATTTGCGTCACTGTTGCTAAAGCCGTCTGTCATCACTTCTATCTGGTATAAAAAGAATAACTTTTCATCTTCAATGGGTACAGTTTTCCTGGCAATAACCATGTGGTCATACCTTGTAAAGAGTCCGGACTCGCAAGCATGTGACTAAGGGTTATATAGATAACTTGAAATCGAAAGTGGACTTTGTACTTTCACATTTAACAGTCTCGTTCTAAGTGGTTGGGTACAGGATGCCGGCGCTCGGGATCCTGGCGGATAGAATACCGACACCGGCATCCCAACAGGGTTGGGATACCGACACATGTTGGGTAAGTATCCTAACCCTACCTCTAACCTTCCCTCCCCGCACCCTAAACCTGACTTCCTCCACTAGTGCCTAACCCTCCACCTAGTGCCTAACCCTCCCTCCCCGCATCCTAAACCTGACTTCCTCAGCTAGTGCCTAACCCTCCACCTAGTGCCTAACCCTCCCTCCCCGCACCCTAAACCTGACTTCCTCCACTAGTGCCTAACCCTCCACCTAGTGCCTAACCCTCTCCCCACACTCTAACCCTGACTTCCTCCGCTAGTGCCTAACCCTCTCTCCTCACACCCTAAACCTGACTTCCTCAGCTAGTGCTTAACCCTCCACCTAGTGCCTAACCCTCCCTCCCCGCACCCTAAACCTGACTTCCTCCGCTAGTGCTTAACCCTCCACCTAGTGCCTAACCCTCCCTCCCCGCACCCTAAACCTGACTTCCTCAGCTAGTGCCTAACCCTCCACCTAGTGCCTAACCCTGCCCCTAACCCTACTTCTTACCGTCCAGATGCCAGCGCCTGGACACTCACTGGTGTCAGGATTCCGGCACCGGCATACTGAGCGCCGGTATCCCGCACACTTGTATTTCAACTACTGTACCTCCCATTCTAAGTTATAATGGAGAAACCCATTGGACAGTGTTAGATTGGTTACCCTCCAATGCAGTGCCCACCTCTGAAGACCCTTCTGGACATGTAATCAGATGTACTGCTAGTCGGATAATGGGACTTGGGTTTGTGGTCTCTGTGGCCCAGCACAGGCATGTAACATACCAATACAGACATGAACCTAGCTCTCATACATCTGTGTGATTGCATTACCTAGGAAAACCTGGATCACTCTCCGTAGACAGTATAGAAATATAGAATGTAAGGTTTATTCCCCACCAGGATAATCCCCGGGCTGCACACCTCTAGGAATTCAATTTTAACTTGTGAACCTTGTAATAATTGCAATATAAGCGAAACCCTGAACATAAATAGCAAACGTATCCTAGCCTTGCTGGCTCTGATTGCCATGTTCCCCTTCCAGGGATGGACGGCTCAGTCCGGGGGTTTAGATTGTAGATAGTTCTTGCTGTTGTCATTAGTAATAATCTGTATAAAAAAAAAAAAAATGTTGTCAGCAGCCAATTAACTCACCAGGAAACTGGAGCCCCCATAGAAAATCCACGCAGGCACATGGAGAACATACAAACTCCACACAAATATGCAAATGACTGGGAATTGAGCTCATGCTTACCACTATGCCACTGTGCTGCAAGTTTAATTTTACCACGTGATGTTTACAGCGCTCTAATTTTTGTAGGAACCAATGCGTGTCTCTGAATCCTCATTTCTCCATTTTCCAAATAGTTTGCAGGTTTATCTCTCGGCCACGGGTATATGTTCCACCTGGGGGACTTTGGTTTCATGATCCTTGTGTGTTCTTATATGGTGAAGCCTTGTTCCGGCCATCAGACCACCCCCGGCCTTGTTGGCTCTACGTATCGTTGTATTCCTATGTGCAGGGACCCCGGACTCCCCTCTATCTCATAGTGGTAGCGAGAGGGAACATTAGAGGAGTGGCACAGATCTCACAGTCCATCTAAGCGCCATAACCGTAAATCTCTCATGGGATGGTTATGGGATGCCGGCGCTCGGGATTTCGGCGGTCAAAATACCTACACCGGCATCCCGATAGGTTAGGATACCGACACCTGTCTGTAGGTATCCTAACCTTCCACCTGTCCCTACCCCTAAACTTCCCTCCCTGGTGCCTAAACCAATCATCCCCCCCCCAGTGCCTAAACCTAACCCTACCTGCACCCTAAACCTAGCCTTCCCCCCAGTGCCTAAACCTAACCCTTTCCCTACCCGCACCCTAAACCTAACCCTCCCCCCAGTGCCTAACCCGTTCCCTACCCGCACCCTAAACCTAGCCTCCCTCCCCGGTGCCTAAACCTAACCTTCCCCCCAATGCCTAAACCTAACCCTCCCCCCAGTGCCTAAACCCAACCCTTCCCCTACCCGCACCCTAAACCTAACCCTCCACCCCCCCCCCAGGTGCCTAACCCTATCCCTCCCCCTAGTGCCTAACCCTTAACTCTCCCCCTAACCCCGCTACTTACTATCGGGATGCCGGCGATCAGAATGCTGGCGCCGGGATTCTGACAAGTATCTGGATCCCGGCGCTGGGATAGTCAATGTCCGGATACTGACCGTGTCCCCCTTAGAATAGTTGCGCAGATCACACACTCCATCTAAGGGCCGTATTCAATTTGAAGCGAAAACGGGTTATCGGCCATAATTTATCGCCTGTTTCAATTATCTCCGTATTCAATTTCAAAGACTTTTCACCGATGCGAAAAGTCTTTGTTAAAAAACGGGGATACGTTTTCACCATGTAATACATGGCGAAAAAAAGTGCAGAATTGGGGTTTAGGAGTGCAGAATAAAAAAAAAAAAATATATATATATATATAGCCTGCAGCCTTTTTAATGTCCCCTAAAAGTAATCTGTGTAAAAAAAAAAAAAAGTTTCAGGACACCCCAATTTTCATGTACCCCAAATTTGATGGCAGTAGTATTTTTTTGCAAAAAAAACACAAAACTAAGTGCTATTCTTCACCCCGTCTTCACAGGCGCATTTATGCACCTGCTGCAGATATGTAAAAACCCTGATTACCTTCAGCAGGCAAAACCGGGGGTACCCATAGTGATCCCCCATGTCTGGACATCTTTTGGGGGTGCCAGGAACATTTCCCGAAAATTCCCTGGATTTTTCGATACTTACCTTTCCGCCAGCTCACGTTTTAACCGGATCCTAATTGAATACGGGAATAAAGCGGGCACACGCCCGATACTTTATCCCTGAAAAACCTGCGATGATGGCAAAAAGTCCGACCTCTGACTTTTCGCCATCAACTTGAATATGGCCCATATTGTCATAACCGTAAGTCCCTCGTGCAAATTTTTACTATCCTCACCCAAGTCTGGATGTAATCTGACTATCTTTTTCCCCGGCTCTGTTCAGGTTACGTTTATTTGTAAAGGTAAATGATTTGGAGACTGTTGAAAGATGATGCTATTATGGGAGAGATATCCAGAGGGGGTGGGGGGGGGGGGGGGGAAATATCCATAATACTTAATTTCCTTTCTGACGTGAATTAATGCACGGAAAGGCTCCTGCGTCTCATTCGCCGGCACATTCATCACGTCCGTAATGCGGAGTCCGTGAATGGGCCTGCTGAGCTGCTCGCGGATCCAGCCGTGTACTAAGCAGCTTGCTGTACACAATGAGCCAAGAGGGAGCTGTTCCTGTCTCATAAATCAGTAGCATCTGTGCCGGCCTCAACTAGACTTTTTTTTTTTTTTTTTTTCCTTTACAGAATTCCTGCGTGACCTGCCATGCGACCTGATTACTGTGCTCGTCGGTCCCTGCACGACATCCAGGTGCACGCATGGCCCAGCTCTGTATTTAAATCTTAATTCTAAAGCTTCACGCTGGCCCCTCAAAGATATCTTATTAATAATAAAGAATGCAGCAGCAGGCTGTCCCACCAACATTTCCTTCATTACTGTCTGTGAGTTTTATCCAGGTTTAAATCCATTCTGCTGCTACCACTAAGTTCCAGCGGGAGGAGGATGCCCAGAGCTCTTTTCCTTTCCTTTACGGCCTGTCACTGGGCCACATAGAGCTGTGCGATATCTGCAAGAATATGGTTTAAAGGACCAATAAGAGAATAGTCGCCTTAAGGTGAGTACACACTATACAGATATATGTGCAGATGATGGTCCTTCATACGCACTGAACCGCCATCATCTGTGTCTTGCTGCAGGTCCCGGTGGACAGGGGCGTGTCCCGCTCCCCTCCTCGCGTCTGCCGCTGTGTGTGTACGGGCAGTCTGCAGACCGCCCATACACACCTGCCGATGGACAAATATGTCTGCAGACATATCTGTCCATCGGCTGTGCAGCACAGCCAATGCGCTATGTCGGTGAATGCCGACGTTCACCGACATAACGCGGGTGCACACTGCCCGACTGGCAGCAGATACATTGGCCGATCAATTGATCGGCCAATGTATCTGTCAGTGTGTACCCAGCTTTAGCTACCAGTTGCATTTACATATATACAGTGGTGCTTGAAAGTTTATGAACCCTTCAGAATTTTTTATATTACTGCTGAAGTTTGACCTAAAAGTACCTCAGACTGTCACACAAGTCCTAAAAGTACCTCAGACTGTCACACAAGTCCTAAAAGTACCTCAGACTGTCACACAAGTCCTAAAAGTACCTCAGACTGTCACACAAGTCCTAAAAGTACCTCAGACTGTCACACAAGTCCTAAAAGTACCTCAGACTGTCACACAAGTCCTAAAAGTACCTCAGACTGTCACACAAGTCCTAAAAGTACCTCAGACTGTCACACAAGTCCTAAAAGTACCTCAGACTGTCACACAAGTCCTAAAAGTACCTCAGACTGTCACACAAGTCCTAAAAGTACCTCAGACTGTCACACAAGTCTTAAAAGTACCTCAGATTGTCACACAAGGACTAAAAGTACCTCAGACTGTCACACAAGTCCTAAAAGTACCTCAGACTGTCACACAAGTCCTAAAAGTACCTCAGACTGTCACACAAGTCCTAAAATTACCTCAGACTGTCACACAAGTCCTAAAAGTACCTCAGACTGTCACACAAGTCCTAAAAGTACCTCAGATTGTCACACAAGTCCTAAAAGTACCTCAGATTGTCACACAAGTCCTAAAAGTACCTCAGACTGTCACACAAGTCCTAAAAGTACCTCAGACTGTCACACAAGTCCTAAAAGTACCTCAGATTGTCACACAAGTCCTAAAAGTACCTCAGATTGTCACACAAGTCCTAAAAGTACCTCAGACTGTCACACAAGTCCTAAAAGTACCTCAGACTGTCACACAAGTCCTAAAAGTACCTCAGACTGTCACACAAGTCCTAAAAGTACCTCAGACTGTCACACAAGTCCTAAAAGTACCTCAGATTGTCACACAAGTCCTAAAAGTACCTCAGACTGTCACACAAGGACTAAAAGTACCTCAGACTGTCACACAAGTCCTAAAAGTACCTCAGATTGTCACACAAGTCCTAAAAGTACCTCAGATTGTCACACAAGTCCTAAAAGTACCTCAGACTGTCACACAAGGACTAAAAGTACCTCAGACTGTCACACAAGTCCTAAAAGTACCTCAGACTGTCACACAAGTCCTAAAAGTACCTCAGATTGTCACACAAGTCCTAAAAGTACCTCAGACTGTCACACAAGTCCTAAAAGTACCTCAGACTGTCACACAAGTCCTAAAAGTACCTCAGACTGTCACACAAGTCCTAAAATTACCTCAGACTGTCACACAAGTCCTAAAAGTACCTCAGACTGTCACACAAGTCCTAAAAGTACCTCAGATTGTCACACAAGTCCTAAAAGTACCTCAGATTGTCACACAAGTCCTAAAAGTACCTCAGACTGTCACACAAGTCCTAAAAGTACCTCAGACTGTCACACAAGTCCTAAAATTACCTCAGACTGTCACACAAGTCCTAAAAGTACCTCAGACTGTCACACAAGTCCTAAAAGTACCTCAGACTGTCACACAAGTCCTAAAAGTACCTCAGATTGTCACACAAGTCCTAAAATTACCTCAGACTGTCACACAAGTCCTAAAAGTACCTCAGACTGTCACACAAGTCCTAAAAGTACCTCAGACTGTCACACAAGTCCTAAAATTACCTCAGACTGTCACACAAGTCCTAAAAGTACCTCAGACTGTCACACAAGTCCTAAAAGTACCTCAGATTGTCACACAAGTCCTAAAAGTACCTCAGATTGTCACACAAGTCCTAAAAGTACCTCAGACTGTCACACAAGTCCTAAAAGTACCTCAGACTGTCACACAAGTCCTAAAAGTACCTCAGACTCACACAAGTCCTAAAAGTACCTCAGACTGTCACACAAGTCCTAAAATTACCTCAGATTGTCACACAAGTCCTAAAAGTACCTCAGATTGTCACACAAGTCCTAAAAGTACCTCAGACTGTCACACAAGTCCTAAAAGTACCTCAGACTGTCACACAAGTCCTAAAAGTACCTCAGACTGTCACACAAGTCCTAAAAGTACCTCAGACTGTCACACAAGTCCTAAAATTACCTCAGACTGTCACACAAGTCCTAAAAGTACCTCAGACTGTCACACAAGTCCTAAAAGTACCTCAGACTGTCACACAAGTCTTAAAAGTACCTCAGATTGTCACACAAGGACTAAAAGTACCTCAGACTGTCACACAAGTCCTAAAAGTACCTCAGACTGTCACACAAGTCCTAAAAGTACCTCAGACTGTCACACAAGTCCTAAAATTACCTCAGACTGTCACACAAGTCCTAAAAGTACCTCAGACTGTCACACAAGTCCTAAAAGTACCTCAGATTGTCACACAAGTCCTAAAATTACCTCAGACTGTCACACAAGTCCTAAAAGTACCTCAGACTGTCACACAAGTCCTAAAAGTACCTCAGACTGTCACACAAGTCCTAAAAGTACCTCAGATTGTCACACAAGTCCTAAAAGTACCTCAGATTGTCACACAAGTCCTAAAAGTACCTCAGATTGTCACACAAGTCCTAAAAGTACCTCAGATTGTCACACAAGTCCTAAAAGTACCTCAGACTGTCACACAAGGACTAAAAGTACCTCAGACTGTCACACAAGTCCTAAAAGTACCTCAGACTGTCACACAAGTCCTAAAAGTACCTCAGATTGTCACACAAGTCCTAAAAGTACCTCAGACTGTCACACAAGTCCTAAAATTACCTCAGACTGTCACACAAGTCCTAAAAGTACCTCAGACTGTCACACAAGTCCTAAAAGTACCTCAGACTGTCACACAAGTCCTAAAAGTACCTCAGACTGTCACACAAGGACTAAAAGTACCTCAGACTGTCACACAAGTCCTAAAAGTACCTCAGATTGTCACACAAGTCCTAAAAGTACCTCAGACTGTCACACAAGTCCTAAAAGTACCTCAGACTGTCACACAAGTCCTAAAATTACCTCAGACTGTCACACAAGTCCTAAAAGTACCTCAGACTGTCACACAAGTCCTAAAAGTACCTCAGACTGTCACACAAGTCCTAAAATTACCTCAGACTGTCACACAAGTCCTAAAATTACCTCAGACTGTCACACAAGTCCTAAAAGTAGATAAAGAGAACCAAATCAAACAAATGAGACAAAAAAATTAGACGTGCTCTTTTTTTATTTTGAGGAAAATGATTTCAAGCACCACCGTATACGTAAATCATCTATTGGAGATAATATCTGACTTCTTTTTGAAGGTCACCGCAGCCAACCTTCCTGAATTTAAAGGAACTTGCAATCGACTGCATAGTTAATTTTTAATGTGACTAGAATTATTTTCTAAATTGGCTACAACACATGGATTCGTCTCCATCTTAGCCCCGTATACAATTTGTAGCAAAAAGTCCATTTCGGAGAAACTTTTTCGCCAATGACGTCATTTTCGCGATTTCATTTATCTCCGTATTCAATTTCCCCGACTTTTCGCCGGTGCAAAAAGTTTGCGCATTGTATCCAGCATAAAAGTTTCGGCAATGGATTCCCGGCGGAAAAAAAGTGCAGAATTGTGGTTTTGGGGTGCAAAATTGGAGCAACCCCCCTAAACCCTTTGTACACCCCCCTTGACGCTAATTGTGTCCAAAAAATGGAAAAAAAAACAAAACACTAAAGACACCCCAAAGAAGCCTGGGGCGAAAAAAAATCAAAGTGGGGGTACAAAATCAAAAAGCAGCGAAATAGGTTTTGGGGGTATCTGGTAGTATGGGGAAGCTGTATTTTGGATTGCAGGTGATTGCTGAAGGTGCTTTTTTGGCGCTATTTAATGCTTTACTTTAGCAACTTTAAAATATGCTTGCACCCATTTTCATGTACCCCAAATTTGATGGGAATACTTATTTTACCCCCAAACAGTTGCAAAATGCTATTCTTCACCACTTGCTGACAGACGCTAAATAGCGCCTATTGAGACCATTCAAAAACCCCAAATACCTTCATCAGGGCTAATCGGGAGTACCCATAGTGAACCCCTATGTCAGAGCATCTTTTGGGGGGGTGTAAGGCTGATTTCCCAAAAAAACGACAGGACTTTTCGCCTGTTTGAGTTTCGCCGCGTCCCGTTTCCGCCGATTTGAAATTGAATATGGGGAAACGCGGGGACGCTCGTGAAGACGGCAAAATGTCCGGCCTCTGACTTTTCGCTTCAAATTGAATACGTCGGTAACCACAAAAGAAGATGGACAGGAATAGTGCGCTCGGATTAAATACTTTTCTCAGATTGCAGATGTTTAAAAGATCTTTGAACACTGAATCATACTATCAATCTTCAATAGTAATCCTTCTGGATCTCTCAGCAGCATTGGATACTGTGGACCACAGGATTCTAATTGAGCACCTGAGAAATTTCTGTGGACTGGATGGCACAGTCCTTAGCTGGTTCACATAATTTCTGACTGGCAGGTCACAGAGAGTTTCTTCTGGAGTAAACTCTTCATCACCATTAGTGCCACTTCCAGGCGGTGTCCCACAGGGCTCTATACTATCTCCCATGCTGTTTGCAGTATACACGCTACCACTGGGTGAAATAATCAGACGTCATGGCCTGGTCTACCACTGCTATGCAGATGATACACAACTGTACATGTCCTTTGCTCCAGGTACAAAGAAACCCATAACAACCTTAAATGGCTGCTTAGCTGAGCTTCAGGAGTGGATGATGCCAGTTATGATAGGTCACAGGACAAGGCTACAGCATAGCCAACCAACAGGACTTACTCTTGGGGGCACAGAGTTACAAAACACTGAACATGTGCGGGATCTTGGTGTTGAGCTGGATGGTGGCATCTGACACTTACACATCAGGTATCAGCCACAATCACATCCTCATTCTTTCATCTGAGGAGCATAGCCAGAATCAAGCATTTAATTCCCTCTGAAGATCTGCCTAAAGTCATACATGCATTTATATCATCACACCTAGACTACTGCAACGCCCTCTACCTCAGTCTCCCAGCAAAAGAATTGCACCACTTGCAGATGGTGCAAAATGCAGCTGTCAGGCTATTAACCAACCAGCCCCGTTCCAGCCACATAACACCCATTCTCTACTCCCTTCACTGGCTGCCTGTCAGATGGCGAAATGTTTTCAAGATTGGCTTACTAACTTACAAAGCCCTACGTGACCATGGCCCAGGGTACCTGAAGCAGCTTCCGATTCCTCACCGTCCAGCTCGATTACTGCGATCCGTTGACGAAGGACTATTGACTGTACCTAGAATCTCACGGAATTCGTCTGGGGGGGTCGAACTTTCAGCTTTGTGGCTCCAACTCTATGGAACTCACTTCCCCGCACAGTTTAGAGAGGCCTCCACTCTAGAGTACTTCAAAAATAGACTGAAGACTCACCTATTCAACCAAGCATTTCACTAATATCCCTTATTAAGCTTGTTTTGTATTATGTGCTGTAAAGGCAAATGTAAAGCACTTTGATTCCTTTTAGGAGAAAAGCGCTATATAAATAATAATAATTATTATTATTATAGTGTGAACTATTTAAGCATGGCATCGCGGAAAGCCTCACTCAGCAGGCTGGATGTGTGGGAGGGAAGGGGTTAATGGAAACTAAACCAACTGGTCTGCGTACAAATGATTAAACTCCTCCAAAATAATATCTCACAATTAGCTACACAGTTCTGATGCCTCTTAGATTTGGTTCCAAATCTGATCCTCTGAGGATGTTTTCAGTTACTCCCTGACTTATCTCAAAAGACAATCACAACGTGAAGTAATTAGAGACACTGTAAACCAAACAATTTACTGAATTTATTTATCTAGCATTTATAAGAACTAAAGCTGCGTACACACACAACGATTTTCTGTCCAACCATCCAACTAGTTGATTGGTTGGAATGAAAATCTGGTAAGGTATGAAAGTAAATGACAATCAGCAATTTGCTCCCAAACGCCGGAAAATGGACAAAAACTGTTGTTTGAACAAATTGTTTAGATCAAACATTTAGTAAACTTGTCTGACGCCATTTTCATCTGTTTTCTGGCATTTAGGAGCAAATTGCTGATCATCAGTTACTCCCATACGTTACCAGATTTTCATTCCAACCAATCAACTAGTTGGATGGTTGGACAGAAAATCTTTACGTGTGTACCCAGCTTGAGCCTCTCAGACCTGTGAATTTGATTGTGTGCAAAGACAGAACATTATTAAATGGAGTTTAATATGACACAAAAGCTACAATGATTGAATATTTAAAAAATAAATAAATTGCAAAAAGAAATACAAATTAAAAAAAAAGTTTCAGACGTAGCTTTAAAATGGACAAAACCTCAGTAGCAGTCTGAACCCCAGATTAACAATCTTTACCATATTTTCGTGACTTCTAAAACCATTTTTTCTCCCTCAGACTTACGTCCTTGCGAAGTCACTGAGAGAAGTGAGTGGCCATATTAATTGATTGCTTTTGATTGGCTGGATTTTCACGCCCCTTTTTGTTTCCAGGTTTTTTTTTTATTATGAATCCTATACAGGTTGAGTCGCCCATATCCAAATATTCCAAAATACCGAATAATACGGAATTATTTTGGCATGACTGAGATAATGAAAATTTGATTGTTGATGGTTCAATGTACACAAACATTATCTAAGGCACAAATTATTACAAATAATGTATAAAATGACCTACAGAATGTGTGTATAGGGTATATATGAAACATAAATGAATTTAATATCTGTGCACAAACTTTGTTTGAGCCACAAAATTATTGAAAATATTGTATAAAATTACCTGCGGGCTGTGTGTATAAGGTGTATATGACACGCAAATGCATTCTGTGTGTATATTTGGACCCCATTCCCAAGATATTTCCTTATTAAATGCAACTATTCCAAAATACGGAATATTCCATTATCCAAAATACCCCTGGTCCCAAGCATTTTGGATATGGGAGACTCAACCTGTAATAGATATATTTCAGCAAAAAAAAAAAAAAAACAGATACATTATTACACCTAATAAACAAGTTATCATTTTCCGCACCTATCCCTGAGAGACATGAGTATGTTATATAAATTATTTTGGAGGATACTTGACCTCGCATTCTTCCAGATAAAGCTGGTATCAATGCTTGGCAAATGTCCTGTAGCTCGGTTTGTTGACTATAAATATGTACAGCAGTCTTCTCCAATCAGAATTCAGAAAGGTATTGTGAGATTCCCTCTAAACTATACTGTATAATGCCCTGGGACTAACCACAACTACTGCTCTATGTATTCACTACCTCTGGGCTGTGTAAGACTAAGCCATAAATGAAATGGTCATCTTATTTAGTGGCTGGGAGACATCGGCCATCCTGAACATAAACAACCCAGCTATAAAACAGGACACTTAAGATAAAAATAAATGAACTTATAATTTACTGACACACAGCGACTTAAATATCTTTTAAGTGTAATCATGACCAAATTTATATATTTTACTTTTCTACAAAAGGTAAAGAAGTTGTCTTTTATCTGCATACATTTAATGACCTTTATGAATCTCGTCTGTTGTGCAACACCTGAGAAATCTCCTTACGCAGCCAGGATAGTGGATAATGAGTTTTTCTTCCATCTCTGAGAATCTCTTAGGAATTGTTGATGGATCACGGACAGCCCTGGCTACTACTGATAATGGACGTCGTAGAATAGATTTAAACACACGGGGAGGATGAAATCTGTCAGGTTTAAGCAGAAACATTCTTATCGGTGGGTTTATTCTAAAGATCTGTTGACAAGGTTCCTACCCCTCAATAGATGAAACAGTAGGCACATCATATACTAAATTAAACTTTATGTTCTCAGAAAATCCATTCAATATCTTATGGAGCTGCGAGCAATTGCTGACGTTACCCCGTTTTATGCCAAATAAATAATCAATGAACCATGTCTGGTGATCGGTTCATTGGAATACACAAGCAGATGTTCTAAATTGACCATAAATGTACTTGCGTATGCTGGCACGTCATGCGAGTCTCGTCACTGTAAATAATACATGGCGTTCTTTATTTTATTTTATTCAATACAAGCCTGTACAGCTACTGGATCAGTCAATGTTAGATTTCTCAGTAAGTGAGGTCGTAGAGCAAAATACCGAAGTCATGTTCTGTTGATGTACTCAGTCTTCCTACATCCAAGGTGAAAAGATCCACACAGTGTTCTGAGAGTGTATTATTTATCTATTATTTATTAACTCTTATATGGCGCACCTCCTCCTCCACAGGGCTTTAAAGAGAACGTTTAGTTATTCACATCAGTCCCTGCCCTAGTGGAGCTTGCATTTTTTGGGGGCTGGATTCAGTTAGGTGCGAAAAGTTGCGTTTGGCGAAAAGCGTTCGCAGGGTGAAGTTTCCGCCCCATTCGCCAGTTTTGATGCAATATTTTCGTGCATTTTCGCAATGCGCGCTCCTGCTTTTTGCCCTATCCAATTACAAAACACTCAAAAATTGGAAATCAGTCTGCACTCCATAAAAAGCCTAACTGACACTGGAAAACAATATAGAAGTGTAATAATAGCCATAATAAAAGTATTTTGGGATCTTAAATTGAGTCAAAGGGCTGTTATATGTATATTTGCATAAGTGTGGAAAAATGATAAAAATATATATATATATAATTTTTTTTTTAAATAATTGCTGTAGTTAAATTGTGGGTACAGTACATTAAAATGGGTGCTAGTATATTTTTGTGTCTATAAAGTGTAGTTTTAAAAAATATTAAAAATACACCATACAGCCCCCTAAAATATCTGACCCAGTACTTTAAACCCATTTTCCAATACTTTTTATATTTTCACCCCAAAAATGACATGTCATTATTAGGGGAAATTAAGCTAATTGAAAAATTATTTTTGCCTAATTAGTTATTAGAGGAGGTGTCCAAAGGGTTCTGAACTAAGGGCCTGATTCTGTAAGGATCGTAATTGCAAAGCTACACGCAGCCTACAGATATGATGTATGCACTCAGGGCCTGATTCAGAGCCGGACGCTATTTGCGCTCGCTCGTTCAGAAAAAGGGGCCGGCTATTTAAATTGAGCGCTCGCTTTTTGCGGTCTGTTGACGCCTCTATGTCTGAGCGAGCCAACGAACCATGCGCTCGCTATTTTGTAAAGACGCCCCTTTGCCGCTCGCATCATATGTCATCTCCGCTATTTATTAGATTAATCGAGTACATCGAAAGGCGTCTGAACTGCTCGCAGTGCTTGTGGTTGGATTTTCCTACCGCAATCATGCGAACAGTTCAGGCTAAGAAACAACCAAGTGACGTGGTCGATGACGCTGCTTTGTTAATTATGCACACCCTTAAAGCGCCCGTTTTGACCGTTTGGCACTCCTGCGTTTGGATCTCCACTCCCCGTTTTCAAGCACCTTCCCCTGTTACCACCCACAAACGCCTCATCCTGTCACTCAAATTAGCAGGCACTCGCAATTTTGCGAACACACGTTTTCCGACCGCACTGACTGGTTGGCGCATGCGCATTATGACCCATACGCATGCGCAGATGTGCGAACATCGCTCGGAGCGAACGAGCGTCCGCTTACGTGCGGCTGTGAATCAGGCCCTCAGGCAGCTTTGCAATTTCGATCCTTTGCAGATATATCACGCCTCCTGTGCATTACTTAACCGAGCTGCATTGTTTAACACAGCATCGGTTAATCTGCGTGCCATCGTGCGTGCTCCGTCGTGCGCATGCGCGTGACCCGCATAGCGACAGCCAAGCTGTCGCTCCGGGTCTCGCACCAAAGGGGGCGTGCTGTCGATGGTGACTGACAGCACGCCCCCTTTGGTGGGCGTGCCGGGGGCGTGGCTGCCGGACGGAGGCGTTCCCATGGGAACGCCTACCGTCTGGGTCCGGCCCCACTGACATCTCTAGTGCTGTCAGTGGGAGTGATTTTGGCTCTGATAGAGCTAAAATCACTCCAGGGCTTGCAGCAGCGAGACCCTACCGTAACCCACAGCTATGCGAGCGTCCAAGAGGCCGCTCCATTTTTAGGTAGGAGGGCCCTGATTCAGAGCGTCGGGCTCTGAATCAGGCCCACTGTATCTTCCCCATGGCTGATAAGAGCCGGTGTTTACCAGCAGATGGTCACATAAAGTGGGAGCTCTTAAATATCTATAATTTCTATGTATATAATATTGTTAATAGCTCCTAACGGTACGATAACGTGCGTTTTTAGGTTCAGTCGTCATTTTGTTTCTAAATCCTGTCTTGAAAGCTTATGATGATGATCCCTCATTCAGAGCATGGTTGGCAATGTAGCCTTCAAAGTTCAGTATTTTCTATTCTGCTTTGTTGCTGAAAGAGGAGCTTACACCGGGTGCACAGGCGGGCTCTGCCCATCTCTGTCTGAGCGAGCTATGGCCGCCTCCTCGTCTCCTGTAATGCGATACATCCTTATACACTGGCTTCTGGATAATAGTAGAGGTTGTGGGTCACAGTCACATCTTACTCTTGGGTGTTATCTACTTTCTTCCCCGGGAACCTGCAAATGCCGGACGGTCCGCCACTTCTGGTCTGTGGCCATGTCCCATCCACTCTGATGTTTGTGACAATGCGCAATATTGAGTTTATCCTCTGGATCCCTGTAGCTCACTATATGCAGGTCAGGCATTTAATTGCCCCTTGCACACCATCCCCAAACTGCTGATGACTTATCGAGTCTCGCGCTGCCTTAGCTACATGTTACTGGTGTGGAACCGCATATACCTGCCCACAATACTGTGCCAATTCCAAGCTCTCTAATGTGTCCTATATAGAATTTTCTATATAGAATCTGTCGATTCCTCCTATTATTCGTTTGCTGGGAACAGCGGGCTCAGGCTCTCCAGGACTAATAAATGAGCTATGGATAATGCTGTCTTTACACTGATAGCTCGATAGGCTTTTCTAAATGCTTGTAAACTCTTTCTTTCTTTAATGATGCTGAAAGCTTAACCCCCAGACCCTGCAAGCAACAGTGCTCCGTCAGTAGAGGAATGCAATGCACGCAGAGGAAATCACTTACAGACACGCTCCAGAGAAGCTTAAGATACGTCCCAACTTACACAGGAAAAAGACAGAATGTTTATGTAGAGAACACACTAACAGTCAAACCTAGTAGAACGCTCCCTCCAGTTTTTGTTGAAATTTTAAGTCCAGAGAAAAGCCTGACATGGTACAGAGGTGAGCCCTAAACTACTAGCCTGACATGGTACAGAGGTGAGCCCTAAACTGCTAGCCTGACATGGTACAGAGGTGAGCACTAAGCCGCTAGCCTGACATGGTACAGAGGTGAGCACTAAGCCGCTAGCCTGACATGGTACAGAGGTGAGCACTAAGCTGCTTGCCTGACATGGTACAGAGGTGAGCACTAAGCTGCTAGCCTGACACGGTACAGAGGTGTGCACTAAGCCGCTAGCCTGACACGGTACAGAGGTGAGCATTAGCTGCTAGCCTGATATGGTACAGAGGTGAGCACTAAGCTGCTAGCCTGACATGGTACAGAGGTGAGCACTAAGCTTCTAGCCTGACATGGTACAGAGGTGAGCCCTAAGCTGCTAGCCTGACACGGTACAGAGGTGAGCACTAAGCTGCTAGCCTGACACGGTACAGAGGTGAGCACTAAGCTGCTAGCCTGACACAGTACAGAGGTGAGCACTAAGCCGCTAGCCTGACATGGTACAGAGGTGAGCACTAAGCTGCTTGCCTGACATGGTACAGAGGTGAGCACTAAGCTGCTAGCCTGATATGGTACAGAGGTGAGCACTAAGCTGCTAGCCTGACACGGTACAGAGGTGTGCACTAAGCCGCTAGCCTGACACGGTACAGAGGTGAGCATTAGCTGCTAGCCTGATATGGTACAGAGGTGAGCACTAAGCTGCTAGCCTGATATGGTACAGAGGTGAGCACTAAGCTGCTAGCCTGACATGGTACAGAGGTGAGAACTAAGCTTCTAGCCTGACATGGTACAGAGGTGAGCCCTAAGCTGCTAGCCTGACACGGTACAGAGGTGAGCACTAAGCTGCTAGCCTGACACGGTACAGAGGTGAGCACTAAGCTGCTAGCCTGACACGGTACAGAGGTGAGCACTAAGCTGCTAGCCTGACACGGTACAGAGGTGAGCACTAAGCTGCTAGCCTGACACGGTACAGAGGTGAGCACTAAGCTGCTAGCCTGACACGGTACAGAGGTGAGCACTAAGCTGCTAGCCTGACACGGTACAGAGGTGAGCACTAAGCTGCTAGCCTGACACGGTACAGAGGTGAGCACTAAGCTGCTAGCCTGACACGGTGCAGAGGTGAGCACCAAGGTGCTAGCCTGACACGGTGCAGAGGTGAGCACTAAGCTGCTAGCCTGACACGTGCAGAGGTGAGCACTAAACCGCTAGCCTGACACGGTGCAGAGGTGAGCACTAAACCGCTAGCCTGACACGGTGCAGAGGTGAGCACTAAGCCGCTAGCCTGACACGGTACAGAGGTGAGCACTAAGCCGCTAGCCTGACACGGTACAGAGGTGAGCACTAAGCCGCTAGCCTGACATGGTACAGAGGTGAGCACTAAGCTGCTAGCCTGACACGGTACAGAGGTGAGCACTAAGCTGCTAGCCTGACACAGTACAGAGGTGAGCATTAGCTGCTAGCCTGACATGGTACATAGGTGAGCACTAAGCTGCTAGCCTGACATGGTACAGAGCTGAGCACTAAGCTGCTAGCCTGACATGGTACAGAGGTGAGCATTAGCTGCTAGCCTGATATGGTACAGAGGTGAGCACTAAGCTGCTAGCCTGACATGGTATAGAGGTGAGCACTAAGCTGCTAGCCTGACATGGTACAGAGGTGAGCACTAAGCTGCTAGCCTGACACGGTACAGAGGTGAGCATTAGCTGCTAGCCTGACACGGTACAGAGGTGAACACTAAGCTGCTAGCCTGACACGGTACAGAGGTGAGCACTAAGCTGCTAGCCTGACACGGTACAGAGGTGAGCACTAAGCTGCTAGCCTGACATGGTACAGAGGTGAGCACTAAGCTGCTAGCCTGACATGGTACAGAGGTGAGCACTAAGCCGCTAGCCTGATATGGTACAGAGGTGAGCACTAAGCTGCTGGCCTGACATGGTATAGAGGTGAGCACTAAGCTGCTGGCCTGACATGGTACAGAGGTGAGCACTAAGCTGCTAGCCTGATATGGTACAGAGGTGAGCACTAAGCTGCTTGCCTGACATGGTACAGAGGTGTGCACTAAGCCGCTAGCCTGACACGGTACAGAGGTGAGCACTAAGCTGCTAGCCTGACATGGTACAGAGGTGAGCACTAAGCTGCTAGCCTGACATGGTACAGAGGTGAGCACTAAGCCGCTAGCCTGATATGGTACAGAGGTGAGCACTAAGCTGCTGGCCTGACATGGTATAGAGGTGAGCACTAAGCTGCTAGCCTGACACGGTACAGAGGTGAGCACTAAGCTGCTAGCCTGATATGGTACAGAGGTGAGCACTAAGCTGCTTGCCTGACATGGTACAGAGGTGTGCACTAAGCCGCTAGCCTGACACGGTACAGAGGTGAGCACTAAGCTGCTAGCCTGACATGGTACAGAGGTGAGCACTAAGCTGCTAGCCTGACATGGTACAGAGGTGAGCACTAAGCCGCTAGCCTGATATGGTACAGAGGTGAGCACTAAGCTGCTGGCCTGACATGGTATAGAGGTGAGCACTAAGCTGCTAGCCTGACACGGTACAGAGGTGAGCACTAAGCTGCTAGCCTGACACAGTACAGAGGTGAGCACTAAGCTGCTAGCCTGACACGGTGCAGAGGTGAGCATTAGCTGCTAGCCTGACACGGTACAGAGGTGAGCATTAGCTGCTAGCCTGACACGGTACAGAGGTGAGCATTAGCTGCTAGCCTGACACGGTACAGAGGTGAGCATTAGCTGCTAGCCTGACACGGTACAGAGGTGAGCATTAGCTGCTAGCCTGACACGGTACAGAGGTGAACACTAAGCTGCTAGCCTGACACGGTACAGAGGTGAGCACTAAGGTGCTAGCCTGACACGGTACAGAGGTGAGCACTAAGGTGCTAGCCTGACACGGTACAGAGGTGAGCACTAAGCTGCTAATCAGTGATTCCCAACCTATTTCTTCAGGGCACACTATCAGTCCTGGTTTTAGTGATATCCATGCTTGAGCACAGATGGTTACATCAAAATACCTGAGCTACTAATTAAGTCACCTTTGCTCAAGTATGGCTGTCCTTAAAACCTGGACTGTTAGTGTGCCTTGAGGACCGTGGTTGGGAGCCCATGTGCTAGAGGTTAAACGAAAAAAAAGTTTTAGTGGAAAAAAAAATATTCAGAGAACAAGTACTGGGCTAAGGGCCTGATTCATTACGGATCACAACTGCGAATGCAATAGTGATTACGCACGCAGTCTCACTGCGATCGTATGCTAGTCCGATACGATAGCTATGCCGTCGCAGCACTACATAAGGACCCCCAGTTTACCTTACACACATCCGAAAACCTTAGCAAGACTGCGAAACTATCGGTAACATGGAGTACCATCGCTGCCTCACGCACACTTGCACAAGCTCTGACCTTACTCAGGAATTGCCTCAAGGTTGCATATGGCATCGCAGTGGATAATTTATGCACGCCCCTGTAACGATGTTCAAAGGCACTGGCAGGCCTGCTTTTCACCTCCCACAAACGGCACTTCCTGTCAATCATTCTGCGATGCGTCTGCGTAATCACTGCGATCACAGTCCCGATCGCAGTGGCTTGTTTGCGCACTGCGATGCATGCGCAGAGCACAACAATCGGCCGATTGCGCGCGTAATCGCAGTTGCAATCGGTAGTGAATCAGGCCCTAAGAACTTGCGGCTGTTCTGCACTAATGACACAGAGGCTGCCCGGGCCGTGAGGCACCGCCAGTGGCTAGTAAGGACTGGCAAGAGGGTCTTGTGGCCCGATGAATACATTTTTTTTTTGTAAATCTTTAGTTCATCACACAGGATAGGCGAAATTATGTCCCTAGAGTGTGGGGCTCATTTACTTCCCAATGTGTTTAAGGCCAAAATGTAAAAAGGCAATGTTTTTAAGATCATAACACTTCATGCTGTGCTATGAAAAGTATTGCCCCTTTTACATTTTGGGCTTAAACCCACTGAGAAGTGATGTCTAGTAACATAAACCCCTGTGACCCCAACTGTCAAACATACAGGAGGACGTGTGATGGCCGGGGCTCTTTTTGCTGGATCCCGAGTCAGCGACTTAAACAGAGTGGCTGGCACCATGAACCAAAAGTGCTACCACGGTATTTTGCTGTGCCATGCAATACCCTCTGGTCTGTGCCTAGCTGGGCAAGGGTTAATCTTACAGCAAGACGATGACCCCCCAACGTACCTACGGGCTATGTCAGAACTACCTTCCAGCAAAAGAACAAGACGATAGACTAAAAATCATGGAATGGCCGCAGAGACTCCAGACTTACACCCCATCCAGCCGGAGAGATATATTGGTACATCCGCATGTGTGTACGGGTGGCACGCCGACCGCCTGTACACTTGCTGCAGGAACCGTCAACACTGACATCACAACTGGACGGGCAAACTTAAATGCCCGCCCAGTTGTGATGTCTGGCCAGACATACCGAGAGGCTGATCGGTAAGTGTGTACAGCTCTAACAACTTGTGCTGCGTACACACTAGGACGATGGATCGGTCACTAGACCCATCCGCCGTCCTAGTGTCTACCCAGCATAAGTTGAAGCAATGTGAGAGCTTTATGCCTGGGACTGCTGTAGCTCTGGCTATACCACCACCGATACCTCAGCACTGCCTCATGCAAACTAGTGCAGCAAATCGAGGCTGGATAATAGTCTGCTGTAGCCATAAGCCATTGATGCTCTGGAACCTGGTCCAAGGCGTGTGACACCCATGGTTCTACTATTTGATGTGGGGTTAGGATGGAGACAAAAAAAAGACCTTTATGGCTGGTGTTCCCAAAAAATGAGGAGTCTCAGCCATTGGAGCAGCTACAGAACTGTGTACTCATCCCATGTGACCAGGAGTTGGATCTGTTTTCCGCTAGGTGCCCTGATCTCATAGCGGGAGCTTTGCTCCAATGTTTGGCCCAGCGATCTGTAATTCAGGACACGAGATCAGGCCAAGCCGCAGCCTATCCCAGCTTTATTAACAACCCTCACAAGATACAGTCTATTTATTTCCCTCTAAGGTGGTTCAGAATAATTTAGCTCCCATCTGTAACACTACTCTGTTTCCCATTAAGCGCCAGTCCAAAGGAAAAAAAAAAAAAATCCTTTTTTTTTTTTTTTTCTTTTATATTATTATTTGATATTTGTTTTTGTTTATTGCAAAGCGATTACAATTTCATTTTCAGTCTGGGTTTCTGTTCTTACGCCATTAGAAATGTGATTCCTCAGCCTACCCGACAGACGGGCTATTACTCTGAGATTGCTCTCGCTCTCCTCACCTTATCATTCACAAACAACTGCATGGCGGCCTTGTTCCTAAATCCATATTCTGACTGCAGGACTGGCTGATTATGTAGAGCTTGTTTGCTCGGAAAAGAGACTTGGCTCTGACTTATAAACAGTCTTTAAGCTACAGTGTCTGCCCTCCAGAGACCGGTACTATTTTAATAGCGCTATAGATTTCATGCACCCTTCATGCTACATGCATAGACCTCCTGCTCTTGCGGTATTAAACTGCGCCCTGCTCTTCAGTGCATATAATATATCCCTCAGTGTTTACATTATGTTTAAATCCCAATAGCAGAAATGGATTCTGAGTTGCTTTGGGATTAGCCCAGTTGTTGATGTTACTGTGACGTCCTTTTCTTGATCTGTTCTTATGGTGTTATGTTAACCAGAGATAGAGCGTTCACCTCGAGACTTGCGTGCTGTGAATGGCTGGAAATAAAATGGTTAATTTGGAATTAAATACGGAAATGACACCGCTTAGATTAATATTCCTTCAAGGAGACTTATTACTACATAACAAAGTGGTACTGGTACATTTTACTCGCACTTTAAAGTTTTCCGAGATCCAGGAGTGTCCCTTGATACAGGCGGGTGTTTCTGCAAACTGAGAGCCTGTTGTCAGAGCTCCTCCTCTGTGTATGGGAGGCTCTGGGGGGGAGGGGCTATGACAACACTACTGCATGCTAGGAACAAACTTGTAGCACAGGAAGTAAAGAGGACGTCACTTGACTATCATAGACCTCGGGGTCCTGGCTAGATTGAGAGGAACAGTGTAGGTTAACAGTATCCTTGGTGATGGGAGTCGTTTGTGAAAGTCCATGGTGGTGGAATGGGGGTGAGGGTATTGGTGAATATATCACAAGGTTCAGCTGGTCATGTCAGTCTCTCTGGTGGCTGGCACAACTGGCAAACAGCAGGTTGCCACTACTTGTTTTAGCTTGTGACTGTAGTTATCCTGTCCCACATCATTTGAGGATTTAAGATAATCTCCATCTACAGAATTATATTACATCCCCCCCCTTCCTCACTCCCTCTTTCTCTCTCCCCGCTCTTACTCTCCCCCCTCGTTCCCTTTTCCTCCCCCTCTCGATCCTCATTTCTCCCTCCTTCTCTTTCTCTCCCTACCCTACACTGTCTCTCCCCCTCTCCCTCCTCATCTCTCTATCCTCCACTCTACCTCCCCCACTAACACTCTCTCCCACCTCCTCCTCTTTCTCTCTCTATCTCCCACTCACTCTCCCTCACTAACATCCTCTTTCCCCCTCTCCCTCTCTCTATCCCCCACTCTCCCTTCTCCACTAACACTCTCTCCCACCTCCTCCTCTTTCTCTATCTCCCACTCACCCTCCCTCACTAACACCCTCTTTCCCCCTCTCCCTCCCTCTATCCCCCACTCTCCCTCCTCCACTAACACTCTCTCCCACCTCCTCCTCTTTCTCTCTCTATCTCCCACTCACTCTCCCTCACTAACACCCTCTTTCCCCCTCTCCCTCCCTCTCCCTCTCTCTATCCCCCACTCTCCCTCCTCCACTAACACTCTCTCCCACCTCCTCCTCTTTCTCTCTCTATCTCCCACTCACTCTCCCTCACTAACACCCTCTCTACCCCTCCCCTCCTCCTTCTCTCTCTATTCGTCGCATTCCCTCCCTCCCTAACACCCTCTTTCTCTCTCCTTCTCTCTCTATCCCCCACTCACCCTCCCTCCATAAAATCCTATCTACCCCTCCCCCTCCTTTTCTCTCTATCCTCCACTCACCCTCCCTCCCTAACACCCCACCTTCTCTCTCTATCCTCCACTTACCCTCCCTCCATAACACCCTCTCTACCCCTCCCCCTTCTTCTCTCTCTATCCCCCACTCACCCTCTCTCCCCCTCCCCCTCCTTTTCTCTCTATCCTCCACTCACCCTCCCTCCCTCCCTAACCCCCCCTTCACTCTCTATCCCTCACTCCCCCTCCCTCCATAACACCCTCTCTACCCCCCCTTCTCTCTCTATCCCCCACTCACCCTCTCTCTCTCTCTCTATCCCCCACTCGCCCTCCCTCCCTCACACCCTTTCTCCCTTTCTTAATGGGTTCCATAATGCTTAGCCTTTTATTTCCCACCCATGTTGTATTATATTTAGGTTTGTAGTCTGTAAAGTCTATCACCGTCCCATCTTCCGCTTCTCGGTATCTCCCGGGTTGTTCTCTCATGTCTTTCACGTCTCTTTAAGTTTTGTTGCCGAGGCTTTAGCTACATTGTCACTGTGACAAATCGCCACAACGCATTATTGCTAATTGAGTTACATTACGCACTTCAGACTGTGGAAGCTTCTTGGGGATCCGCTATTAAGTCTTTTGTAGAACAGCAGTGCCCATATGTTCCCATTAATAACGCAGTCCCGGCATTGCTGTCCCACATACCTGCAGTCTTACTGAGACCGTGTTTTACAGCAGGCACCGAAACTCCAGCGGAGATGGGAAAGGATATCAAGTTGTGCTTAGATTGTTCACCGGGAAACAGAATTCTTCTCTTTTATTTATTTTGCTCTTACTTTCTCAATTTATTCTCTATCAATATTGAATTTTTTTTTTCTACTTTAAGGGCCGTATTCAATTGCCGGCGAAAAGTTCTCACCGGTGACGTCACTTCGCCAGACGAGAACTTTTCCCCGTATTCAGTTCCAAAGACTTTTCGCCGGCGGGAAAGATTCGCCTCTGAAAGGAGACGGAAAAAGTACAGAATTGGGGGTTTGAGGTGCAAAGTTGCGACAACACCCCTGCAGCCTTGGTACAGTCCCCGAAAGGTAAACTGCGTAATAAAGTGGGACAAATAGTTTAGAACACCCCAAAAAAGTACTTTTGTTTCGGGGGCGAAAAAGTTCAAATTTGAGGGACAAACTTAAAAACTAGCGAAATAGACTCCAGGGGGTCCGCCAAGTCTGCCCCAGGTGGTTATTTGATTCCGGGTGCATTTTTTAGGTTTTTTAAAACCGAAATGTAGCGATTTTTAACCATGCTTACAACCATTTTCATGTACCCCAAATTTGCTGGGACTACTTATTTTTCCTCAAAAAACACTGCTAAGTGCTATTCTTCACCATTTGTGCAAAGACGCTAAATAGCACCAATTGAGAGCATTCAAGCACCCCAAATACCTTCAGCAGGGCTATTCGGGGGTATCCATAGTGATCCCCCATGCCAGTGCATCTTTTGGGGGGTGTCAGGCTGATTTCCCCAAATCTGACAGCACTTTGCCGATTTGAGTTTCGCCGGGACATGTTTCCGCGTCCTTTGCAATTCGAATCACAGTGACGAGCGCTGTACTTTTCCGAAGGCAAAACCAGTGATGACGGCGAAATCTCCTGCATGCGAACAGTTCGGCAATTGAATACGGGCCTAAGTCTTATTATTACATTCCTTATTACCCCTATGACTTCTTGCATGTCCTTGAGACCATTCCTTGCCCATTCCTGTCTCTTTCATGGCATCGTACTCCGGATGTGTGCTTTGCCCCCCCCACGGCTTTTTTGCCCTTGACCTCCTCTTGGCACTTACCTGCCCCCGGGTAACCTTCCTCATGCCATCTCCCTTACTGACCGGCGCCCGTACCTTATTCTTTGTCACTTTTATTGTTCATTTGTATGTTTGTTTTAATTTTTATTGTAGCATTTTACGCATCTATTTGTAATCTTTTCCTCCCGTGGTTCTGAGTCTTGTCACTCTGCTCTTGTCCCCCCCTTTTGCAGGTGTCCTTCATCCAGAACCTGGTGTTCTGCGTGGAGCGAGCGTACCGCGTGCCAGACTTTGGGATCTGGGAGAGAGGCAGCAAGTACAACAACGGAAGCACGGAATTGCATTCAAGGTATTTGCACACAGCTCATTCCATTATTTTGCCACGTTGATGAGCTAATTAAGTCGCAGCCCCATTTGATTTGGCTATTATTCCTTATGGCAGCCTTTATGGACGTTCTGTATAAATAGATTGGATTAGAAAAACTCTGTAATGACGGAGATGAGAACTGAGTAAGCACAGCTAAATTATAGTCCCTTCAGCGTAAGGGAGCAATGTGTTTCTTGCTTATTTCATTTGCCGCTTGTGAGTTCGGTCTGTTAATGCTGCGAATCATTGGAGTATACAACGTCATGTTTAAAGAGACAGCGTCACCAACCCATTAAATGGGCCTGTGTCGCCTTACAGGCATGTATGTCTCTGTATGTATGAAACCTATGTATGACGTGCACCTGTTACATTGTTAGTAAGGCTACGAGCATCTTTCTTTACAGCAGATGACTTCTTGTCCTCGGTTTGGCCCTTTGTATGAAGAGTTTCCCAGACAAGTCTTTGGATTTGGCTCCTCACAACCTTACATATTAATGAGGTCACTCCCCTGCCTTTACTATCCAACATAAACAAAATCTTGGGGGAGATGTATCAAACCCTTCATAGCAACCAATCAGCTCATAGCTCTCATGTCATAGAATATACTAGATAGTCTATAGTTATGATGTTGGTGGGAGGGGGGGGGGCGCTAGGCTGTGGGAGTGGAGGTTAGGGGCTAGGCTGTGGGTGTGGAGGTTAGGGGCTAGGCTGTGGGAGTGGAGGTTAGGGGCTAGGCTGTGGGAGTGGAGGTTAGGGGTTAGGCTGTGGGAGTGGAGGTTAGGGGCTAGGCTGTGGGAGTAAGGGTTAGGGCTAGGCTGTGGGAGTGGAGGTTAGGGTCTAGGCTGTGGGAGTGGAGGTTAGGGTCTAGGCTGTGGGAGTGGAGGTTAGGGGCTAGACTGCGGGAGTGGAGATTAGGGCTAGGCTGTGGGAGTGGAGATTAGGGCTAGGCTGTGGGAGTGGAGGTTTGGGCTAGGCTGTGGGAGTGGAGGTTTGGGCTGGGCTGTGGGAGTGGAGGTTGGGGCTGGGCTGTGGGAGTGGAGGTTGGGGCTGGGCTGTGGGGGGAGGTTAGGACTAGGCTGTGTGGGGGAGGTTAGGGCTAGGCTGTGTGGGGGAGGTTAGGACTAGGCTGTGTGGGGGGAGGTTAGGACTAGGCTGTGGGAGTGGAGGTTAGGGGCTAGGCTGTGGGAGTGGAGGTTAGGGGTTAGGCTGTGGGAGTGGAGGTTAGGGGCTAGGCTGTGGGAGTGGAGGTTAGGGGCTAGGCTGTGGGAGTGGAGGTTAGGACTAGGCTGTGGGAGTGGAGGTTAGGGGCTAGGCTGTGGGAGTGGAGGTTAGGACTAGGCTGTGTGGGGGAGTTTAGGGCTAGGCTGTGTGGGGGTGGTTAGGACTAGGCTGTGTGGGGGAGTTTAGGGCTAGGCTGTGTGGGGGTGGTTAGGACTAGGCTGTGTGGGGGGAGGTTAGGGCTAGGCTGTGTGGGGGGAGGTTAGGGCTAGGCTGTTTGGGGGGAGGTTAGGACTAGGTTGTGTGGGGGGAGGTTAGGACTAGGCTGTGTGGGGGGGAGGTTAGGAATAGGCTGTGGGAGTAGAGGTTAGGTCTAGGCTGCTGGAGGGGAGGTTAGGGGGTGGGGGCGAGGTTAGGGCTAGGCTGCTGGAGGGGGAGGTTAGGGTTAGGCTGTGGGGGCGAGGTTAGGATTAGGCTGCTGGAGGGGAGGTTAGGATTAGGCTGCTGGAGGGGGAGGTTAGGATTAGGCTGCTGGAGGGGGAGGTTAGGGTTAGGCCGTGGTAGGGGAGGTTAGTGCTAGGATGTGGGAGGGGAGGTCTGGGCCATGGTGGGGGAGGGGGCTGCTTGGTTTAGGCTTCGGGACTGGAGATCAGGGTTAGGCTGTGGGAGAAGGGGAGGTTAGAGCTAGGCTGTGGGGGGGGGGGGGGGGGGGGTGGTTAGGACTATGCTGTGGGGGTTGGGGGAGGTTAGAGCTAGGCTGTGGGGCGGGTGGTTAGGACTATGCTGTGGGGGTTGGGGGGGTTAGGGTTAGGCTGTGGGAGGGGAGGATAGATCCTGGATGAGTCAGTAGATGTTTGAATGGGTTGGTGGGAACAAAGCAGAATAAAGCAAGTAACTTTGCACCTGAATAAAACCATGTTGCACTGCAGATGGGGCAGAGAGAGTTAGATTTGGGAGGAGTGTGTCCAAACTCAGATGTAAAATGCAGTGTATAAATAAAGCTGCCCACACTCAGAGCCAGGCCCCCAGTATTGTACCTAGGACCTGATGCAGACCAGCTCGCTCCCAGCGTATGGAAATTCAGCTAAGAGACGTCAAGGCAGGCGCTCGCACGGCAAGGCATAAGCACGCCCACTATGTCTTGGCGAGCGATCACTTTGTGTTTACAGACGCCCACCAGCCAGTCTTTAGCCGCCCACTAGCGAACGTCAACTCCAGGAAATATATACAACCATCGGTACATCGGGTTCCATCGGATCTGACCGCCGCGCTTGCGGTTGACTGTACCCTACCGAAAGCACTGCGAGCACTCCAGTGTATAATTCAACCAGGTGACGTGTACTCTGACGCTGCCTGTTAATTATGCACGCCTCTGAAACGGCGTTGAAAAACTCAGGCACGCACGCGTCCTCAACGCCACTCCCCCGTTACTACTGCCCTGCCCCTGTTACCACCCACAAATAGCCTCTCCTGTCACTCATTCCACTGGGCTATGTTTGCTGGGCCAGCGAGCGCTTCTCGATCGCTCTAACTGGTTTGCGCACGCGCCCTGCAGTGCATGCGCAATTGCATAACATCAGCTGCGTACGAGCGAGCGGCCGCTTGCGAGAGGGTCTGAATCAGGCCCCTAGTGCAGAGAGCACGGCAGCTTGCCATCATCCCTGGACAACAAAAATAAATAAGTTGCAGGAGGGTGTGCACAAGCCAAGATGTTAAAGTCATCTGAAGGCCAATAGCCCCTAATCAGAAATGCTGATAGGGCGATGGATCACCGTACTAGCTGCCCCTGCATACTCGAGGTGGAAACCCGGTTTTGCGGCAGGTCTTTGAACATCTTTGTGATAGGAATTTGCCAACCGTTAGGTACAAACTTTAATATTCAAAGCTGCCATAAGCGCGACCCTGTAACGAATATGTTTGTCTAGGGAGCTAATCGCATTTATTAGCCGTTCACAATGTGTTTTTAGTTTTTGGTTTTTTTTCTCGTTTTTTTTTTTTGTTTATTTACCAAGTAAATGGAATTGTCCCTTGCTGTTGATCCCGGCTCCCGTGATGGAAGCGTATTTATCTCGGAGATATTAAGCATGGTAATTAAGCAATGAAGGGTGATGAAATTCCATCTTGGAGCACAGTAGACGAGTTAATCATTCTTCCACCGCCAACGTCCAATGTATTAGTGTGTCAGCGCTGATAGATGTGTACGTAACCAGGGACATTACTGCCGTCGTAACTCATTCCGCTGACACCTCGGCGAAGTTGAATAATAATGAAAATGCAAAGTGATCTCGCTTCTTTCACCGTGAATAGTGTAACACTGCCGCCATTAGTTATTTACCGAACAATGATTACACTTCTACGCAATAAAAGCAGCACGGCAACGGGCAGTGTCTGGCGCAGCTAGTCCAGGCCAATGTCAGGTGAGTTCTAGTTGGCTTGGGTTAGAAATGTTGAGTAAAACATGATTTATGGAGCGGGGTTACTCAGATTTGGACGTTTTTGTTTGGCCGTGCATCCAGGCGCAGTAAGATGGTAACTGATGCCATTGTCATATATTTATACGCTAGATTTAATGCTACTTTTATCTCCAATACAACCTCAGAAACGTAAGTGTGCGAACACATTTTTCGTTTACGCAGTTGTTACATTTAACTCTACATCTGTACCATAATCACATTCCCATACTAACAGACAGGGTCAGATTAACAATGGGGGGCGATGAGACTACAGCCCCAGGCCTCCACATATAAATAGGCCCTTCCCAGTGTCTGGTCATCATTAGCATAAATGTACTCGCTGAATTGAAACATTGGTTGAATATACTGTACCTCTAGTTTATTTACCAGTTCCGCTGCTATGGGAGATTATTTGTGAATGTTATGGTGCATACACACGGTCAGATTTGATGAACGATTGAACGATTTTTACAACGATTTGAACAGTTTAATCAACAATGAACGATTTCTGACAGTGTTAAAATGAATGAAATCGTCAATCTGACTGCAAACACAGTCGATGGCAGAGATCGTTAGCTGAAATGCGGGAACGCGCATCGTTCGTCGAAGAGAGCGATTGAGCGATTTTTGCAATCGTTATTCATATCTGATAAGAAATCTGACCGTGTGTAGGCACCATAAGTGAGTAGTACAGTAACTCTCTGACTGTAAGACAACGTGAATATTAGGTTTAGTGGTCCTCATACAAATACATTGTAGCCTAGACCAACTTTCCCCTCTCACTGTTATTCTGACTCACTGAATATCCGGAATCAGATACCGGTCTCTAGCTTTGGTTATTTGGTTTGTTCCCCCATTCGCTTTCCGTTGTCGAATTAAACAGCGCAGAGATTTCTGCGGCTCGGACCCCCCACCCTGCTCAGAACTGACAAACACATCTGACAGAACCACTTAATCACCCAGTAAATGTATCAAACACACATTCTGCAGAAATAGGATTATCACATATCCTTATAGAAAAGTCAGACCAGAATCCAATTACTTTCCAGTGAGGAAATTGACGTGATGGCAGCTCTGTGTGTTACTGTGCCGGATTTTTAAGCCTCTCTCTGGTTGGTTGAATCCACATCGGATGGAGGAGGCATACAGCGACCGTTGTGGGGTGTTTACATAATCTACTAGAATTCCTTCTGAGTCTGCCTTCCCCCTATCATTTCTAAGGACTGACTCTGGCATTAGAAGGAAGCTCCCAATACAGAGGATTGATAAAGAGTAATTTATCTATAAATCAGGTACAAGGCATAACAAACACTGGGCCTGATTCAGAGCCGCTCGTAAGCGTTCGCTCCGAGCGATGTTCGCACATCTGCGCATGCGTATGGATCGTAATGCGCATGCGCCAACCAGTCAGTGCGGTCGGAAATCGTGTGTTCGCAAAATAGCGAACACACGATAGCTAATTTGAGTGACAGGATGAGGCGTTTGTGGGTGGTAACAGGGGAAGGTGCTTGAAAACGGGGAGTGGAGATCCGAACGCAGGCGTGCCAAACGGTCAAAACGGGCGCTTAATGGGTTTGCATAATTAACAAAGCAGCGTCATCGACCACGTCACTTGGTTGTTTCTTAGCCTGAACTGCTCGCATGATTGCGGTAGGAAAATCCAACCACAAGCACTGCGAGCAGTTCAGACGCCTTTCGATGTACTCGATTAATCTAATAAATAGCGGAGATGACGTATGATGTGAACGGCCAGGGGGCGTCTTTACAAAATAGCGAGCGCATGTTTCGTTCGCTCGCTCAGACATAGAGGCGACAACAGACCGCAAAGAGCGAGCGCTCTATTTAAATATCCGGCCCCTTTTTCAGAACGAGCGTCCGCAAATAGCGTCCGGCTCTGAATCAGGCCCTCTATCTTTATTGCAGCCATATTGTTCTCTCTCTCATCACCTTAGTACATATCTGCATAAAATCCAGTAATCGGAGCCATTTTCTGGACAGATATACATAAAGTATTATTAATGTGAGTGTGAACATCACGTGCTGGCAGGGGCACAGAAAGGGGGAGCTTACATAAGGGGTCTATGCGCTAAGTCTTGGAGAGAGAGAAAGTGGATGGAATTAAGGCCCTGATTCAGAACCGGACGCTCTGACCAGAGCGCTCGCTCTGAATCAGGGCCCACCTACATTAATATGGAGCGTCCTCCTGGACGCTCGTATAGCTGTGGGTCACCACCCACAGCATATACGAGCGTGCAAAATGATGGTCGCGATAGTCAAGACCTTCGCGACCATCGAGCTTGCGACGGAGACCCTGTGGTAAGGTCTCGCTGCCGCAAGCCCTGGAGTGATTTTGGCTCTATCAGAGCCAAAATCACTCCCACTGACATCACTAGTGATGTCAGTGGGGCCGGCTTCAGACGGTGGGCGTTCCCATGGGAACGCCTCTGTCTGGCAGCCACACCCCCGGCGCGCCCACCAAAGGGGGCGTGCTGTCAATCAACCATCGGAACTGCGAGTAAAAGCCTGCGGTTGGGTTTCTCAACCACAAGCCCTGGAGTGATTTTGGCTCTATCAGAGCCAAAATCACTCCCACTGACATCACTAGTGATGTCAGTGGAGCCGGCTTCAGACGGTAGGCGTTCCCTTGGGAACGCCTCCGTCTGGCAGGCACGCCCCCGGCATGCCCACCAAAGGGGGCGTGCTGTCAGTCACCATCGACAGCACGCCCCCTTTGATGAGACACTCCGAGTGAAGGAAAGTCCTTCGCTCGTCGGGTCTCGCGCATGCGCACGACGGAGCTCCCTCCGTTGTGCACATGCGCAGTGGGGAACATCGACCCACTTTCGAGCGTACTGCCGCTCGCGAGTGGGTCTCAATGACCCCCTAAGTACCATCCAATCAGATCCTAAGTGTCACTTTTACAGGCTGTGTTTGAAAAATGATAATTAGGAGCTGATTGGTTGGTACTTTGGCCCGTATTCAGTTAACCGTGAATAGCCGTTTTCGGCGAAAAGTTTTCGCCGGTGACGTCATTTCGCCAGGTGAAAACTTATCCCCGTATTCAATTTTAAAGACTCTTTGCCGGTGCGGAAAGTCAATGCGTTGGAATAGGAAAAAAAGTTTGCCAATGAAAGCTGTCGAAAAAAAAAGTGCAGAATTGGGATTTTTGGGGTGCAAACTTGCGGGAACCACCCTGCACCCTTGGGACAGTCCCTCGAAGGGTAAACTGTGTCAAAAAAAGTAAAAAAAAAACTTAAGAACACCCCAAAAAATGACTTTGCAAAAGGCGGCGAAAAAGTGCAAAGTTGGGGGACAAACTTAAAAACTAGCGAAATAGACTCCGGGGGGGTCCCCAAGTATGCCCCCGGTGTTTTTAAGTTTGCAGGTGATTGCGGAAGGTGGATTTTGTAAGTTTTTTAAAACTTCACTTTAGCAATTTCAAAATATGCTACCCCCCATTTTCATGTACCCCAAATTTGCTGGGACTACTTATTTTCTGGAAAAAAAAAACCTGCTAAATGCTATTCTTCACTACTTCCGCAAAGACGCTAATTAGCTGCTATTGAGAGCATTTGAGTACCCCAAATACCTTCAGTAGGCCTATTCGGGGGTATCTATAGTGATCCCTAATGTCAGACCATCTTTTGGGTGGTGTCAGACTGATTTCCCCAAATTTGATAGCGCTTTTCGCCAGGTCGGAATTCGCCGGCTCCCGTTTTCGCCGATTTCTAATTGAATACGGGGATCCTTTTCGCATGTAAAACCAGTGATGTCGGCGAAAAGTCCACCATGCGAAAAGTCCGGGACTTTTCGCACCTAATTGAATACGGGCCTTTATCTCTCTCCAAGGCTTGGTGCATCTCCCCCCAGAGTCTCTGTGCCTTGATCAGCTAAGACCCCAAGGTGGCATAGCTGCATTGGCTTCACAACGATTCAGCATGTTGGGCAGGACCCGGTATTAACAATTGCCACAACCGCTCCCCTTGTACCAGGACCCTAAAGATCTCCTTGCGTCCCTGAGTGCTGGCAGACATGCTATTCGGGCTCAGTCAAACTGTAGGAGCTCTGCCAGCTTCTGATTGGCGAGAGAGAAAGTACCAACCAATCAGCTTCTCACGGTCATGTGACAGGCTGCCTGTGTTATGAGATAACATGGACAGCCCCACGCAACCGTACCTCCCGCCATTCGGGGGCGGCCACGTGAAAATGGGGAGGGGAAGGTCTGCGTCTAAACCGCCACGATTGGATCATGTGGGGCCAATATATGGCCAAATAATAGGAAGAAGCAGCAGAAATAGAGAAATGGGATTTGTGTGTGTTTAGCTGCGGCTGTACTATTATTTCATGTTCCCATCCTGCATGGCAGGTGCATTTCTACATTTCATACTGATGTGTGATAAAGTGCATTTCATTCTCCTTGGATTATTATTCCCATTTATTTATGTAATGTCAGCATACTCCATAGAGCTTTATTGTTGTATTACACAGTCTGCTCAGCAATAAAATGGGGGTTTTTTTTTGGCCTGCTTATTAATTAGAACATTATGGCCCCAAAACAGAGCCCAGCTCTGAAATGCTAACCTTTCGCAGCTTGGTGAATAGAGCCGGACTACAGTCCCCACTGAGAAAAATAGGGACTGTGGGCCTGATTCAGAGCCGGACGCTCTGACCAGAGCGCTCGCTCTGAATCAGGGCCCTCCTCCATGAAAATGGAGCGTCCTCCTGGACGCTCGTATAGCTGTGGGTGACCACCCACAGCTATAGCGAGCGTCCATGATGATGGTCGCAATGGTCAAGACCATCGTGACCATCGGGCTTGCGACGGAGACCCTGCGGTAGGGTCTCGCTGCCGCAAGCCCTGGAGTGATTTTGGCTCTATCAGAGCCAAAATCACTTCCACTGACATCACTAGTGATGTCAGTGGGGCCGGCTTCAGACGGTAGGCGTTCCCATGGGAACGCCTCTGTCTGGCAGCCACGCCCCCGGCACGCCCACCAAAGGGGGCGTGGTGTCAATCAACATCGACAGCAAGCCCCCTTTGGTACGAGACCCGGAGCAACAGCTTGGCTGTCGCAGTCCGGGTCTCGCGCATGCGCACGACGGAGCTCCCTCCGTCGTGCGCATGCGCAGTGGGGCAACATCGACCCGTTTGCGAGCGTCCTTTGCTCGCGAACGGGTCTGAATGACCCCCTGTGTTCTGCAGCATTTTTTAGCCTTGACCCTGATATCTCCTGCGTAAGGCTTTTCTTTGAATAGCCCCGATAACTAGAGATAGTGTTTGCGCATTAGCCCCAATAATGTAAATCCAGTGTTTCTGCATTAGCCCCGATAAGTAAATCTAGTGTTTCCGCATTAGCCCCGATAAGTAAATTTAGTGTTTCCGCATTAGCCCCGATAAGTAAATCCAGTGTTTCCGCATTAGCCCTGATAAGTAAATCTAGTGTTTCCGCATTAGCCCTGATAAGTAAATCTAGTGTTTCCGCATTAGCCCTGATAAGTAAATCTAGTGTTTCCGCATTAGCCCTGATAAGTAAATCTAGTGTTTCCGCATGAGCCCCGATAAGTAAATCTAGTGTTTCCGCATTAGCCCCGATAAGTAAATCTAGTGTTTCCGCATTAGCCCTGATAAGTAAATCTAGTG
Organism: Taudactylus pleione; assembly: GCA_031769625.1. Classification (NCBI taxonomy): domain Eukaryota; kingdom Metazoa; phylum Chordata; class Amphibia; order Anura; family Myobatrachidae; genus Taudactylus; species Taudactylus pleione. The sequence continues at coordinate 2,095,140 of JAUIMM010000883.1, forward strand.
TTTCCGCATTAGCCCTGATAAGTAAATCTAGTGTTTCCGCATGAGCCCCGATAAGTAAATCTAGTGTTTCCGCATTAGCCCTGATAAGTAAATCTAGTGTTTCCGCATGAGCCCCGATAAGTAAATCTAGTGTTTCCGCATTAGCCCCGATAACTAGAGATAGTGTTTGCGCATTAGCCCCAATAATGTAAATCCAGTGTTTCCGCATGAGCCCCGATAAGTAAATCTAGTGTTTCCGCATTAGCCCCGATAAGTAAATCTAGTGTTTCCGCATTAGCCCTGATAAGTAAATCTAGTGTTTCCGCATTAGCCCTGATAAGTAAATCTAGTGTTTCCGCATGAGCCCCGATAAGTAAATCTAGTGTTTCCGCATGAGCCCCGATAAGTAAATCTAGTGTTTCCGCATTAGCCCCGATAACTAGAGATAGTGTTTGCGCATTAGCCCCAATAATGTAAATCCAGTGTTTCCGCATGAGCCCCGATAAGTAAATCTAGTGTTTCCGCATTAGCCCCGATAAGTAAATCCAGTGTTTCCGCATTAGCCCCGATAAGTAAATCTAGTGTTTCCGCATTAGCCCCGATAAGTAAATCCAGTGTTTCCGCATTAGCCCTGATAAGTAAATCTAGTGTTTCCGCATTAGCCCTGATAAGTAAATCTAGTGTTTCCGCATTAGCCCCGATAAGTAAATCTAGTGTTTCCGCATGAGCCCCGATAAGTAAATCTAGTGTTTCCGCATTAGCCCCGATAAGTAAATCTAGTGTTTCCGCATTAGCCCTGATAAGTAAATCTAGTGTTTCCGCATTAGCCCTGATAAGTAAATCTAGTGTTTCCGCATGAGCCCCGATAAGTAAATCTAGTGTTTCCGCATTAGCCCCGATAAGTAAATCTAGTGTTTCCGCATGAGCCCCGATAAGTAAATCTAGTGTTTCCGCATTAGCCCCGATAACTAGAGATAGTGTTTGCGCATTAGCCCCGATAAGTAAATCTAGTGTTTCCGCATTAGCCCTGATAAGTAAATCTAGTGTTTCCGCATTAGCCCTGATAAGTAAATCTAGTGTTTCCGCATGAGCCCCGATAAGTAAATCTAGTGTTTCCGCATTAGCCCCGATAAGTAAATCTAGTGTTTCCGCATGAGCCCCGATAAGTAAATCTAGTGTTTCCGCATTAGCCCCGATAACTAGAGATAGTGTTTGCGCATTAGCCCCGATAAGTAAATCTAGTGTTTCTGCATTAGCCCTGATAAGTAAATCTAGTGTTTCCGCATGAGCCCCGATAAGTAAATCTAGTGTTTCCGCATTAGCCCCGATAACTAGAGATAGTGTTTGCGCATTAGCCCCAATAATGTAAATCCAGTGTTTCCGCATGAGCCCCGATAAGTAAATCTAGTGTTTCCGCATGAGCCCCGATAAGTAAATCTAGTGTTTCCGCATGAGCCCCGATAAGTAAATCTAGTGTTTCCGCATGAGCCCCGATAAGTAAATCTAGTGTTTCCGCATTAGCCCCGATAAGTAAATCTAGTGTTTCCGCATTAGCCATATAAGTAAATCTAGTGTTTCCGCATTAGCCCTGATAAGTAAATCTAGTGTTTCCGCATGAGCCCCGATAAGTAAATCTAGTGTTTCCGCATTAGCCCCGATAACTAGAGATAGTGTTTGCGCATTAGCCCCAATAATGTAAATCCAGTGTTTCCACATTAGCCCCGATAAGTAAATCTAGTGTTTCCGCATTAGCCCTGATAAGTAAATCTAGTGTTTCCGCATTAGCCCCAATAATGTAAATCCAGTGTTTCCGCATGAGCCCCGATAAGTAAATCTAGTGTTTCCGCATTAGCCCCGATAAGTAAATCCAGTGTTTCCGCATTAGCCCTGATAAGTAAATCTAGTGTTTCCGCATTAGCCCTGATAAGTAAATCTAGTGTTTCCGCATTAGCCCCAATAATGTAAATCCAGTGTTTCCGCATGAGCCCCGATAAGTAAATCTAGTGTTTCCGCATTAGCCCCGATAAGTAAATCCAGTGTTTCCGCATTAGCCCTGATAAGTAAATCTAGTGTTTCCGCATGAGCCCCGATAAGTAAATCTAGTGTTTCCGCATTAGCCCCGATAACTAGAGATAGTGTTTCCGCATTAGCCCCGATAAGTAAATCTAGTGTTTACGCATTAGCCCTGATAAGTAAATCTAGTGTTTCCGCATGAGCCCCGATAAGTAAATCTAGTGTTTCCGCATTAGCCCCGATAAGTAAATCTAGTGTTTCCGCATTAGCCCTGATAAGTAAATCTAGTGTTTCCGCATTAGCCCTGATAAGTAAATCTAGTGTTTCCGCATGAGCCCCGATAAGTAAATCTAGTGTTTCCGCATTAGCCCTGATAAGTAAATCTAGTGTTTCCGCATGAGCCCCGATAAGTAAATCTAGTGTTTCCGCATTAGCCCCGATAACTAGAGATAGTGTTTGCGCATTAGCCCCAATAATGTAAATCCAGTGTTTCCGCATGAGCCCCGATAAGTAAATCTAGTGTTTCCGCATTAGCCCCGATAAGTAAATCCAGTGTTTCCGCATTAGCCCCGATAAGTAAATCTAGTGTTTCCGCATTAGCCCCGATAAGTAAATCCAGTGTTTCCGCATTAGCCCTGATAAGTAAATCTAGTGTTTCCGCATTAGCCCTGATAAGTAAATCTAGTGTTTCCGCATTAGCCCTGATAAGTAAATCTAGTGTTTCCGCATGAGCCCCGATAAGTAAATCTAGTGTTTCCGCATTAGCCCCGATAAGTAAATCTAGTGTTTCCGCATTAGCCCTGATAAGTAAATCTAGTGTTTCCGCATTAGCCCTGATAAGTAAATCTAGTGTTTCCGCATGAGCCCCGATAAGTAAATCTAGTGTTTCCGCATTAGCCCCGATAAGTAAATCTAGTGTTTCCGCATGAGCCCCGATAAGTAAATCTAGTGTTTCCGCATTAGCCCCGATAACTAGAGATAGTGTTTCCGCATTAGCCCCGATAAGTAAATCTAGTGTTTCCGCATTAGCCCCGATAAGTAAATCCAGTGTTTCCGCATTAGCCCTGATAAGTAAATCTAGTGTTTCCGCATTAGCCCTGATAAGTAAATCTAGTGTTTCCGCATTAGCCCCGATAAGTAAATCTAGTGTTTCCGCATGAGCCCCGATAAGTAAATCTAGTGTTTCCGCATTAGCCCCGATAAGTAAATCTAGTGTTTCCGCATTAGCCCTGATAAGTAAATCTAGTGTTTCCGCATTAGCCCTGATAAGTAAATCTAGTGTTTCCGCATGAGCCCCGATAAGTAAATCTAGTGTTTCCGCATTAGCCCCGATAAGTAAATCTAGTGTTTCCGCATGAGCCCCGATAAGTAAATCTAGTGTTTCCGCATTAGCCCCGATAACTAGAGATAGTGTTTGCGCATTAGCCCCGATAAGTAAATCTAGTGTTTCCGCATTAGCCCTGATAAGTAAATCTAGTGTTTCCGCATTAGCCCTGATAAGTAAATCTAGTGTTTCCGCATGAGCCCCGATAAGTAAATCTAGTGTTTCCGCATTAGCCCCGATAAGTAAATCTAGTGTTTCCGCATGAGCCCCGATAAGTAAATCTAGTGTTTCCGCATTAGCCCCGATAACTAGAGATAGTGTTTGCGCATTAGCCCCGATAAGTAAATCTAGTGTTTCTGCATTAGCCCTGATAAGTAAATCTAGTGTTTCCGCATGAGCCCCGATAAGTAAATCTAGTGTTTCCGCATTAGCCCCGATAACTAGAGATAGTGTTTGCGCATTAGCCCCAATAATGTAAATCCAGTGTTTCCGCATGAGCCCCGATAAGTAAATCTAGTGTTTCCGCATGAGCCCCGATAAGTAAATCTAGTGTTTCCGCATGAGCCCCGATAAGTACATCTAGTGTTTCCGCATTAGCCCCGATAAGTAAATCTAGTGTTTCCGCATTAGCCATATAAGTAAATCTAGTGTTTCCGCATTAGCCCTGATAAGTAAATCTAGTGTTTCCGCATGAGCCCCGATAAGTAAATCTAGTGTTTCCGCATTAGCCCCGATAACTAGAGATAGTGTTTGCGCATTAGCCCCAATAATGTAAATCCAGTGTTTCCACATTAGCCCCGATAAGTAAATCTAGTGTTTCCGCATTAGCCCTGATAAGTAAATCTAGTGTTTCCGCATTAGCCCCAATAATGTAAATCCAGTGTTTCCGCATGAGCCCCGATAAGTAAATCTAGTGTTTCCGCATTAGCCCCGATAAGTAAATCCAGTGTTTCCGCATTAGCCCTGAAAAGTAAATCTAGTGTTTCCGCATTAGCCCTGATAAGTAAATCTAGTGTTTCCGCATTAGCCCCAATAATGTAAATCCAGTGTTTCCGCATGAGCCCCGATAAGTAAATCTAGTGTTTCCGCATTAGCCCCGATAAGTAAATCCAGTGTTTCCGCATTAGCCCTGATAAGTAAATCTAGTGTTTCCGCATGAGCCCCGATAAGTAAATCTAGTGTTTCCGCATTAGCCCCGATAACTAGAGATAGTGTTTCCGCATTAGCCCCGATAAGTAAATCTAGTGTTTACGCATTAGCCCTGATAAGTAAATCTAGTGTTTCCGCATGAGCCCCGATAAGTAAATCTAGTGTTTCCGCATTAGCCCCGATAAGTAAATCTAGTGTTTCCGCATTAGCCCTGATAAGTAAATCTAGTGTTTCCGCATTAGCCCTGATAAGTAAATCTAGTGTTTCCGCATGAGCCCCGATAAGTAAATCTAGTGTTTCCGCATTAGCCCTGATAAGTAAATCTAGTGTTTCCGCATGAGCCCCGATAAGTAAATCTAGTGTTTCCGCATTAGCCCCGATAACTAGAGATAGTGTTTGCGCATTAGCCCCAATAATGTAAATCCAGTGTTTCCGCATGAGCCCCGATAAGTAAATCTAGTGTTTCCGCATTAGCCCCGATAAGTAAATCCAGTGTTTCCGCATTAGCCCCGATAAGTAAATCTAGTGTTTCCGCATTAGCCCCGATAAGTAAATCCAGTGTTTCCGCATTAGCCCTGATAAGTAAATCTAGTGTTTCCGCATTAGCCCTGATAAGTAAATCTAGTGTTTCCGCATTAGCCCTGATAAGTAAATCTAGTGTTTCCGCATGAGCCCCGATAAGTAAATCTAGTGTTTCCGCATTAGCCCCGATAAGTAAATCTAGTGTTTCCGCATTAGCCCTGATAAGTAAATCTAGTGTTTCCGCATTAGCCCTGATAAGTAAATCTAGTGTTTCCGCATGAGCCCCGATAAGTAAATCTAGTGTTTCCGCATTAGCCCCGATAAGTAAATCTAGTGTTTCCGCATGAGCCCCGATAAGTAAATCTAGTGTTTCCGCATTAGCCCCGATAACTAGAGATAGTGTTTGCGCATTAGCCCCGATAAGTAAATCTAGTGTTTCCGCATTAGCCCTGATAAGTAAATCTAGTGTTTCCGCATGAGCCCCGATAAGTAAATCTAGTGTTTCCGCATTAGCCCCGATAAGTAAATCTAGTGTTTCCGCATTAGCCATATAAGTAAATCTAGTGTTTCCGCATTAGCCCTGATAAGTAAATCTAGTGTTTCCGCATGAGCCCCGATAAGTAAATCTAGTGTTTCCGCATTAGCCCCGATAACTAGAGATAGTGTTTGCGCATTAGCCCCAATAATGTAAATCCAGTGTTTCCACATTAGCCCCGATAAGTAAATCTAGTGTTTCCGCATTAGCCCTGATAAGTAAATCTAGTGTTTCCGCATTAGCCCCAATAATGTAAATCCAGTGTTTCCGCATGAGCCCCGATAAGTAAATCTAGTGTTTCCGCATTAGCCCCGATAAGTAAATCCAGTGTTTCCGCATTAGCCCTGATAAGTAAATCTAGTGTTTCCGCATTAGCCCTGATAAGTAAATCTAGTGTTTCCGCATTAGCCCCAATAATGTAAATCCAGTGTTTCCGCATGAGCCCCGATAAGTAAATCTAGTGTTTCCGCATTAGCCCCGATAAGTAAATCCAGTGTTTCCGCATTAGCCCTGATAAGTAAATCTAGTGTTTCCGCATGAGCCCCGATAAGTAAATCTAGTGTTTCCGCATTAGCCCCGATAACTAGAGATAGTGTTTCCGCATTAGCCCCGATAAGTAAATCTAGTGTTTCCGCATTAGCCCTGATAAGTAAATCTAGTGTTTCCGCATGAGCCCCAATAATGTAAATCCAGTGTTTCCGCATTAGCCCCGATAACTAGAGATAGTGTTTGCGCATTAGCCCCAATAATGTAAATCCAGTGTTTCCGCATTAGCCCCGATAAGTAAATCTAGTGTTTCCGCATTAGCCCTGATAAGTAAATCTAGTGTTTCCGCATGAGCCCCGATAAGTAAATCTAGTGTTTCCGCATTAGCCCCGATAAGTAAATCTAGTGTTTCCGCATTAGCCCTGATAAGTAAATCTAGTGTTTCCGCATTAGCCCCGATAAGTAAATCTAGTGTTTCCGCATTAGCCCCGATAAGTAAATCTAGTGTTTCCGCATGAGCCCCGATAAGTAAATCTAGTGTTTCCGCATGAGCCCCGATAAGTAAATCTAGTGTTTCCGCATGAGCCCTGATATGTAAATCTAGTGTTTCCGCATGAGCCCCGATAAGTAAATCTAGTGTTTCCGCATGAGCCCCGATAACTAGAGATAGTGTTTGCGCATTAGCCCCAATAATGTAAATCCAGTGTTTCCGCATGAGCCCCGATAAGTAAATCTAGTGTTTCCGCATTAGCCCTGATAAGTAAATCTAGTGTTTCCGCATTAGCCCTGATAAGTAAATCTAGTGTTTCCGCATGAGCCCCGATAAGTAAATCTAGTGTTTCCGCATTAGCCCCGATAACTAGAGATAGTGTTCCGCATTAGCCCCGATAAGTAAATCTAGTGTTTCCGCATTAGCCCTGATAAGTAAATCTAGTGTTTCCGCATTAGCCCTGATAAGTAAATCTAGTGTTTCCGCATGAGCCCCAATAATGTAAATCCAGTGTTTCCGCATTAGCCCCGATAACTAGAGATAGTGTTTGCGCATTAGCCCCAATAATGTAAATCCAGTGTTTCCGCATTAGCCCCGATAAGTAAATCTAGTGTTTCCGCATTAGCCCTGATAAGTAAATCTAGTGTTTCCGCATTAGCCCCGATAAGTAAATCTAGTGTTTCCGCATGAGCCCCAATAATGTAAATCCAGTGTTTCCGCATTAGCCCCGATAACTAGAGATAGTGTTTGCGCATTAGCCCCAATAATGTAAATCCAGTGTTTCCGCATTAGCCCCGATAAGTAAATCTAGTGTTTCTGCATTAGCCCCGATAAGTAAATCTAGTGTTTCCGCATTAGCCCCGATAAGTAAATCTAGTGTTTCCGCATTAGCCCTGATAAGTAAATCTAGTGTTTCCGCATTAGCCCTGATAAGTAAATCTAGTGTTTCCGCATGAGCCCCGATAAGTAAATCTAGTGTTTCCGCATTAGCCCCGATAACTAGAGATAGTGTTTGCGCATTATCCCCAATAATGTGAATCCAGTGTTTCCGCATTAGCCCCGATAAGTAAATCTAGTGTTTCCGCATTAGCCCTGATAAGTAAATCTAGTGTTTCCGCATTAGCCCTGATAAGTAAATCTAGTGTTTCCGCATGAGCCCCAATAATGTAAATCCAGTGTTTCCGCATTAGCCCCGATAAGTAAATCCAGTGTTTCCGCATTAGCCCCGATAAGTAAATCTAGTGTTTCCGCATTAGCCCCGATAACTAGAGATAGTGTTTGCGCATTAGCCCCAATAATGTAAATCCAGTGTTTCCGCATTAGCCCCGATAAGTAAATCTAGTGTTTCCGCATTAGCCCCGATAAGTAAATCTAGTGTTTCCGCATTAGCCCTGATAAGTAAATCTAGTGTTTCCGCATTAGCCCTGATAAGTAAATCTAGTGTTTCCGCATGAGCCCCAATAATGTAAATCCAGTTTTTCCGCATGAGCCCCGATAACTAGAGATAGTGTTTCCGCATTAGCCCCGATAATGTAAATCCAGTGTTTCCGCATTAGCCCCGATAAGTAAATCTAGTGTTTCCGCATTAGCCCATATAAGTAAATCTAGTGTTTCCGCATTAGCCCTGATAAGTAAATCTAGTGTTTCCGCATGAGCCCCGATAAGTAAATCTAGTGTTTCCGCATTAGCCCCGATAAGTAAATCTAGTGTTTACGCATTAGCCCTGATAAGTAAATCTAGTGTTTCCGCATTAGCCCCGATAAGTAAATCTAGTGTTTCCGCATTAGCCCTGATAAGAAAATCTAGTGTTTCCGCATGAGCCCCGATAAGTAAATCTAGTGTTTCCGCATTAGCCCTGATAAGTAAATCTTGTGTTTCCGCATGAGCCCCGATAAGTAAATCTAGTGTTTCCGCATTAGCCCCGATAAGTAAATCTAGTGTTTCCGCATGAGCCCCAATAATGTAAATCCAGTGTTTGCGCATTAGCCCCGATAATGTAAATCCAGTGTTTCCGCATTAGCCCCGATAATGTAAATCCAGTGTTTCCGCATTAGCCCCGATAAGTAAATCTAGTGTTTCCGCATTAGCCCTGATAAGTAAATCTAGTGTTTCCGCATTAGCCCCGATAAGTAAATCTAGTGTTTCCGCATGAGCCCCGATAAGACGCACAGAGAATGTAGGCTGCTCCATATAATTTTAATCAGCAAAAGTGCTTGTGCTATCTATTCGCATCGTTGTGCGAATAAGACGCATTTGAAGGTATAAAGACGCTAATCGTTACCGAGTCACACCACGGCATGCCGCCACTAGAAGGGCTGTAAAAAGCGCCAGGAGGCTAGATGTATGAGGTCCCTGCCCACAAGCTATCAGTCTATAGGAAATCTGGGTGTTTTCCATCTGTGATAAATACAGGACTTGCTTACCTGGAAGGTTGAATTCTGTCTTTTTGGAACGGACGTGGAATCTGCGCCTTAGCTTTTTGCGTACGAAACACAATTCCTTTCCATAGGGAGATCTGTATTTCAGTTGTGTCTGTCCCTGCGTTAGTATATTATCTGGGATGCGATAAGACTGAACGGTCTGTAATACCCAATTTCTGCCAGTGTTATGTCTGTTTCCTGATTACAAGGTGGCGTCTCGTACCCATCACTGCGAGCTGCCATATAATACATTTAAATATCATTTCTGCTTCATTAGCCTCGGAGTCAGTATGCAGGGATACCGTCAGATGAGATTTTAATGTTCCCGATAGAAGCAGAGAAAGATTGGGAAGACGTTCTCCTGCGTAGTTGATGTGTCCTAATACTGAACGTTAGGGCTGTTGTGCATGTGTTAGTGTAAGGCACTGTTGTGCTGCGTGTTCCCTACAGACACAGTAACGCTGGCCTCTCGCCCTGAAAGGGGAACCGTATTCCTGGCAGGCACATTAAGGACTTGCAGTTATGTTTTGGGGCGATGACGATTGATTTCCTTACACTCACCTTAATCCAGGGAAGATGTAGTTCAGCGTCTTTATTTAACAAACCAAATGTAACATTCGTCATTCACTTGTTTATCTAGATGTGAATGTACTAGAGAGAACCATCGTATTGTGTAACCAAACTATACTGTGTGTAAGAACACATAGTAATACTTACATCCACTAGAGAAGTGGCGCTGTGCAGTTATCTATAAATACATTAATAGAGCAGTACTGAGTATTACATCCAGCATTTATAGCAAAGTGTATACACAGAAAGTTATATCTGAGAATTGCAAAAGAGAAGTGGTACTATGCAGTTATCCATACACACAGGAATAGAGCAGTGCTGAGCATTACATCCAGCATATAGAGCAAGGTGCATACACAGTAAGTAATATATGAGAATTGCACATAGCACAGGAGAAGTGGTACTATGCAGTTATCCATACACACAGAAATAGACCACTACTGAGCGTTACATCCAGCATATAGAGCAAGGTGCATACACAGTAAGTAATATATGAGAATTGCACATAACACAAGAGAAGTGGTACTATGCAGTTATCCATACACACAGCAATAGACCAGTACTGAGCATTACATCCAGCTTATAGAGCAAGGTGCATACACAGTAAGTAATATATGAGAATTGCACATAGCACAGGAGAAGTGGTACTGTGCAGTTATCCATACACACAGCAATAGGCCAGTACTGAGTATTACATCCAGCTTGTAGTACAAGGTGCATACACAGTAAGTAATATATGAGAATTGCACATAGCACAGGAGAAGTGGTACTATGCAGTTATCCATACACACAGAAATAGACCACTACTGAGCGTTACATCCAGCATATAGAGCAAGGTGCATACACATTAAGTAATGTATGAGAATTGCGCATAACACAGGGGAAGTGGTACTATGCAGTTATCCATACACACAGCAATAGACCTGTACTGAGTATTACATCCAGCATATAGAGCAAGGTGCATACACAGTAAGTAATATATGAGAATTGCACATATCACAAGAGAAGTGGTACTATGCAGTTATCCATACACACAGCAATAGACCAGTACTGAGCATTACATCCAGCATATAGAGCAAGGTGCATACACAGTAAGTATATCTGAGAATTGCACATAACACAGGGGAAGTGGTACTGTGCAGTTATCCATACACACAGCAATAGGCCAGTACTGAGTATTACATCCAGCTTGTAGTACAATGTGCATACACAGTAAGTAATATATGATAATTGCACATAACACAGGAGAAGTGGTACTATGCAGTTATCCATACACACAGAAATAGGCCAGTACTGCGTATTACATCCAGCTTGTAGTACAAGGTGCATACACAGTAAGTAATATATGAGAATTGCACATAGCACAGGAGTAGTGGTACTATGCAGTTATCCATACACACAGAAATAGGTCGGTACTGAGTACTACATCCAGCATATAGAGCAAGGTGCATACACAGTAAGTAATATATGAGAATTGCACATAGCACAGGAGCAGTGGTACTATGCAGTTATCCATACACACAGAAATAGGTCGGTACTGAGTATTACATCCAGCATATATAGCAAGGTGCATACACAGTAAGTAATGTATGATAATTGCACATAACACAGGAGAAGTGGTACTATGCAGTTATCCATACACACAGCAATAGGCCAGTACTGCGTATTACATCCAGCTTGTAGTACAAGGTGCATCCACAGTAAGTAATATATGAGAATTGCACATAGCACAGGAGAAGTGGTACTATGCAGTTATCCATACACACAGAAATAGGTCGGTACTGAGTATTACATCCAGCATATAGAGCAAGGTGCATACACAGTAAGTAATATGAGAATTGCACATAACACAGGAGAAGTGGTACTATGCAGTTATCCATACACACAGCAATAGACCTGTACTGAGTATTACATCCAGCATATAGAGCAAGGTGCATACACAGTAAGTAATATATGAGAATTGCACATATCACAAGAGAAGTGGTACTATGCAGTTATCCATACACACAGCAATAGACCAGTACTGAGCATTACATCCAGCTTATAGAGCAAGGTGCATACACAGTAAGTATATCTGAGAATTGCACATAACACAGGGGAAGTGGTACTGTGCAGTTATCCATACACACAGCAATAGGCCAGTACTGAGTATTACATCCAGCTTGTAGTACAAGGTGCATACACAGTAAGTAATATATGAGAATTGCACATAGCACAGGAGTAGTGGTACTATGCAGTTATCCATACACACAGCAATAGACCTGTACTGAGTATTACATCCAGCATATAGAGCAAGGTGCATACACAGTAAGTAATATATGAGAATTGCACATATCACAAGAGAAGTGGTACTATGCAGTTATCCATACACACAGGAATAGAGCAGTGCTGAGCATTACATCCAGCATATAGAGCAAGGTGCATACACAGTAAGTAATATATGAGAATTGCACATAACACATGAGAAGTGGTACTATGCAGTTATCCATACACACAGAAATAGACCACTACTGAGCGTTACATCCAGCATATAGAGCAAGGTGCATACACATTAAGTAATGTATGAGAATTGCGCATAACACAGGGGAAGTGGTACTATGCAGTTATCCATAATCCATACACACAGAAATAGACCACTACTGAGCATTACATCCAGCATATAGAGCAAGGTGCATACACAGTAAGTAATATGAGAATTGCACATAACACAGGAGAAGTGGTACTATGCAGTTATCCATACACACAGAAATAGATCGGTACTGAGTATTACATCCAGCATATAGAGCAAGGTGCATACACAGTAAGTAATATATGAGAATTGCACATAGCACAGGAGAAGTGGTACTATGCAGTTATCCATACACACAGAAATAGACCACTACTGAGCGTTACATCCAGCATATAGAGCAAGGTGCATACACATTAAGTAATGTATGAGAATTGCGCATAACACAGGGGAAGTGGTACTATGCAGTTATCCATACACACAGCAATAGACCTGTACTGAGTATTACATCCAGCATATAGAGCAAGGTGCATACACAGTAAGTAATATATGAGAATTGCACATATCACAAGAGAAGTGGTACTATGCAGTTATCCATACACACAGCAATAGACCAGTACTGAGCATTACATCCAGCATATAGAGCAAGGTGCATACACAGTAAGTATATCTGAGAATTGCACATAACACAGGGGAAGTGGTACTGTGCAGTTATCCATACACACAGCAATAGGCCAGTACTGAGTATTACATCCAGCTTGTAGTACAATGTGCATACACAGTAAGTAATATATGATAATTGCACATAACACAGGAGAAGTGGTACTATGCAGTTATCCATACACACAGAAATAGGCCAGTACTGCGTATTACATCCAGCTTGTAGTACAAGGTGCATACACAGTAAGTAATATATGAGAATTGCACATAGCACAGGAGTAGTGGTACTATGCAGTTATCCATACACACAGAAATAGGTCGGTACTGAGTACTACATCCAGCATATAGAGCAAGGTGCATACACAGTAAGTAATATATGAGAATTGCACATAGCACAGGAGCAGTGGTACTATGCAGTTATCCATACACACAGAAATAGGTCGGTACTGAGTATTACATCCAGCATATATAGCAAGGTGCATACACAGTAAGTAATGTATGATAATTGCACATAACACAGGAGAAGTGGTACTATGCAGTTATCCATACACACAGCAATAGGCCAGTACTGCGTATTACATCCAGCTTGTAGTACAAGGTGCATCCACAGTAAGTAATATATGAGAATTGCACATAGCACAGGAGAAGTGGTACTATGCAGTTATCCATACACACAGAAATAGGTCGGTACTGAGTATTACATCCAGCATATAGAGCAAGGTGCATACACAGTAAGTAATATGAGAATTGCACATAACACAGGAGAAGTGGTACTATGCAGTTATCCATACACACAGCAATAGACCTGTACTGAGTATTACATCCAGCATATAGAGCAAGGTGCATACACAGTAAGTAATATATGAGAATTGCACATATCACAAGAGAAGTGGTACTATGCAGTTATCCATACACACAGCAATAGACCAGTACTGAGCATTACATCCAGCTTATAGAGCAAGGTGCATACACAGTAAGTATATCTGAGAATTGCACATAACACAGGGGAAGTGGTACTGTGCAGTTATCCATACACACAGCAATAGGCCAGTACTGAGTATTACATCCAGCTTGTAGTACAAGGTGCATACACAGTAAGTAATATATGAGAATTGCACATAGCACAGGAGTAGTGGTACTATGCAGTTATCCATACACACAGCAATAGACCTGTACTGAGTATTACATCCAGCATATAGAGCAAGGTGCATACACAGTAAGTAATATATGAGAATTGCACATATCACAAGAGAAGTGGTACTATGCAGTTATCCATACACACAGGAATAGAGCAGTGCTGAGCATTACATCCAGCATATAGAGCAAGGTGCATACACAGTAAGTAATATATGAGAATTGCACATAACACATGAGAAGTGGTACTATGCAGTTATCCATACACACAGAAATAGACCACTACTGAGCGTTACATCCAGCATATAGAGCAAGGTGCATACACATTAAGTAATGTATGAGAATTGCGCATAACACAGGGGAAGTGGTACTATGCAGTTATCCATAATCCATACACACAGAAATAGACCACTACTGAGCATTACATCCAGCATATAGAGCAAGGTGCATACACAGTAAGTAATATGAGAATTGCACATAACACAGGAGAAGTGGTACTATGCAGTTATCCATACACACAGAAATAGATCGGTACTGAGTATTACATCCAGCATATAGAGCAAGGTGCATACACAGTAAGTAATATATGAGAATTGCACATAGCACAGGAGAAGTGGTACTATGCAGCTATCCATACACACAGAAATAGGTCGGTACTGAGTATTACATCCAGCATATAGAGCAAGGTGCATACACAGTAAGTAATATGAGAATTGCACATAACACAGGAGAAGTGGTACTATGCAGTTATCCATACACACAGAAATAGGTCGGTTCTGAGTACTACATCCAGCATATAGAGCAAGGTGCATACACAGTAAGTAATGTATGAGAATTGCACATAACACAGGAGAAGTGGTACTATGCATTTATCCATACACCCAGGAATAGGCCAGTACTGAGCATTACAGATGCAGTATATAGAGCAAGGTGCATGTACAGTAAGTATATCTGAGAATTGCGCACATAGCGGGTGGCATATTGCTATGGTGCTATGCAGGGACATAACAAACCAGATCTATGCGCCATGAGCACAACTTCTCTTCTAGCGGAAGTTCAAACGCTAATTTATGACACGTGAAAGTTTCCTGCCTGTAATCAGGACGCGGCACAGAAGCCGAGAAATCTGCCTGTAATCAGCTGTCAGAATACCAAATAAAAATAAACCCTCTGGGGCCCTGCGGATCTATTAATATTCCAGCGTTCTGGTACATCTGTCGCACACACAAGGCACCTATTTAAAGCCACAAGAAGTACAGTATGGTTTTGTGGATTTTTTTATTTTTTTGTGTGTTTGTTTCTTTTCATTCCTTAAGCCAGACGCTGAATAGAGCAGCCTGGAGATAATAACTAGGACACAGAGAAAAGCATTTTAGCTTATTAATTTATTGCTGGCTTGTGCTGACTGCTATTCGGCGGGTTCCCAGGTAAACAGAAAACATTGTTACTACTGTCATTTATATTAATGGGTTCTCTGTACATACCAAAGCAAACAGAATAAAATAATGGGCTTTTCTGTTCAGGATTATTTGTAATTATTCCTCCTTATACTCGTTCTATTGACGGAATAGAGGCTCTAAACCCACTAAACCCACTTTGTGTCTGAAGTATTAAGGTAACAGAAACAAATGGAAGAAAACCCTATCAATTCTCATAATACGCTATCCATGATTAGCCTAGCAACCTGGAAAAGCTACACTGAGAATGCAGCTTATCCAGTCACTAGGAACCAGTGACATCACTGAAAATACAGCCTATCCAGTCACTAGGAACCAGTGACATCACTGAAATGCAGCCTATCCAGTCACTAGGAACCAGTGATATCACTGAAAATGCAGCCTATCCAGTCACTAGTAACCATTGACATCACTGGGAATGCAGCCTATCCAGTCACTAGGAGCCAGTGACATCACTGGGAATGCAGCCTATCCAGTCACTAGGAGCCAGTGACATCACTGATAATGCAGCCTATCCATTCACTAGGAGCCAGTGACATAGCTGATAATGCAGCCTATCCTGTCACTAGGAACCAGTGACATCACTGATAATGCAGCCTATCCATTCACTAGGAACCAGTGACATCACTGGGAATGCAGCCTATCCAGTCACTAGGAGCCAGTGACATCACAGGTGTCACATATCACATTACTCAGCGCAGTCTCCCATATACAGACTCAGGAGCACACAGATATACAGGTGTCACCTATCACATTACTCAGCGCAGTCTCCCATATACAGACTCAGGAGCACACAGATATACAGGTGTCACATATCACATTACTCAGCGCAGTCTCCTATATACAGACTCAGGAGCACACAGATATACAGGTGTCACATATCACATTACTCAGCACAGTCTCCCATATACAGACACAGGTGCACACAGATATACAGGTGTCACATATCACATTACTCAGCGCAGTCTCCCATAGGAGACTCAGGAGCACACAGATATACAGGTGTCACATATCACATTACTCAGCGCAGTCTCCCATATACAGACTCAGGAACACACAGATATACAGGTGTCACATATCACATTACTCAGCGCAGTCTCCTATATACAGACTCAGGAACACACAGATATACAGGTGTCACATATCACATTACTCAGCGCAGTCTCCCATATACAGACTCAGGAGCACACAGATATACAGGTGTCACATATCACATTACTCAGCGCAGTCTCCCATATACAGACTCAGGAGCACACAGATATACAGGTGTCACATATCACATTACTCAGCGCAGTCTCCCATATACAGACTCAGGAGCACACAGATATACAGGTGTCACATATCACATTACACAGCGCAGTCTCCCATATACAGACTCAGGAACACACAGATATACAGGTCACATATCACATTACTCAGCACAGTCTGCTGGTGCATCCTAGTCACATCGCATTGCGACTAAGACGCATTTTCTGCAAAAAAAGACGCCTAACGCTATAGACGAGTATCACGAGACCTGTCGGCACACTGAGCCAGAGAAGTCACGCTGCATGGCGTACTGAGGCTAGTTGTATCAGGACACATCTATAGGTGTAGGCCAAGTCGCACAGAACCGGACAGCTCACTCGCACCAGGTGTCTCTCGCTGCCTGGCGTATTGAGGCTGCATGTATGAGGACACTTCTGTAGGTGTCATGTTTAGATGCCCAAATACCTCTGGTGGTGTAGAGCGTATTGCTGCTGGCATTATATTTATAAGTAGACAGCACAAAGATTTATAGCCTCTTAAAAGGCTGACTCATGTCTCAATAGCTATTGGGAGAGGGATAGAAAGGTAAGATTGTATGTACTAAATCTCCCCTGTCCCTGTATCTGTTACTCACAATATATTTTATCATTTTATTTCACCTTACTCTGACATTTTCGGAAGGCGTTTGTTGTCTGTTTCGCAGCGTTACTGTATTGTGGTTTCTCTGACATTTTGTCACTTACGTTACTGAATTCTCAATAACACTTTGTGCAAATAAGTAATGACAACAGCTGCTTTCTGTTTTTAACACACCGTCATCCGTACATATCCAGATTTGCCATTTAAAAAAATAAATACAGCAGTCTGGTTTGTGATGGGGTGACAGGTCTATTTTAGGAAGATGAAGTTTGAAGATTTTACTTTTCATAAGCATTAGGGTAAAATGCAAGTTCCATTGTTATCCTAACGTTCCAATGCAGTTTATGTAGTAAGTAAAGTTTTGTTCAGTATTTCCCTTGATAGCTATCGTCTCTGATCATCCCCACAGTCCTTACAAGGAGGGTTCAGTATTAAACAAAAATCTGAAATAATAAAGCATAGCACGACTGTTGTGGGTCTTGTGATATAACTGTATATGTCCCTGCAGTGACACAGGGCCTGATTCAGAGCCGAACGCTCTGACCAGAGCGCTCGCTCTGAATCAGGGCCCTCCTCCATGAAAATGGAGCGTCCTCCTGGACGCTCGCATAGCTGTGGGTGACCACCCACAGCTTATGCGAGCGTCCATGATGATGGTCGCGATGGTCAAGACCTTCGCGACCATCGGGCTTGCGACGGAGACCCTGCGGTAAGGTCTCGCTGCCGCAAGCCCTGGAGTGATTTTGGCTCTATCAGATGTCAGTGGGGACAGATTTTGGCTCTATCAGATGTCAGATGTCACTAGTGATGTCAGTGGGGCCGGCTTCAGACGGTAGGCGTTCCCATGGGAACGCCTCCGTCTGGCAGCCACGCCCACCAAAGGGGGCGTGCTGTCAATCAACATCGACAGCACGCCCCCTTTGGTGCGAGACCCGGAGCGACGGAGAGCTCGTCGCTATCCGGGTCTCGCACATGCGCACGACAGAGCTCCCTCCGTCGACATCGACCCGCTTGCGAGCGGGTCTGAATGGCTCCCACAGTTAGAGATGCGGGACTTTAAATGAAGAGGAAATAACATAATCGTTTCTAAATAGGAAGCACTTTTTATTTATATTGAATTGTCAATTTCTCTCTAACATTAGATACAAAATTAGGGTACAGGTTTAGATTATATTGTATATTTATTAGATTGCTATTGTATCACTTTGTATCTAATTGAATGCTGATTTATGATCTGTTGCCATAAACATTTTTTGACTGCTAGATAAGAGTTTATAGAAGAATCAGCAGCATATAAATGGTCAAAGCTTGTTGCCACGTGTGTCTATGTTTTCAATAAATATTGATGTTTAATATATTTGGAGTATAAGTGTTCTTTGTATCACACCAGCGCAGTGTGTATTGTAGTGTCGTTTTTCCATTTTAAGTGGTCGACAATTCCTCTAAGGATCTGCTGCAGGTGTGAATATAGATTGACATTGGTTTAATTATCCAGGGCCCAACAAACCTTCATTTTCTCGCTGGCCAAACACCAGTGTCCCATGTCTGAAGTATCTCCCTACAGCAGCCGTCCACCAATGGGCTTGATTATTCGTATGTGGCCGTATCTAGCAATTCTTCGCTTACTGTCCATGTGTCCCGGGTTACATACTCATCATTGCAAATGCACGCACCATTCGCCGGTTCTCTATGGGCACAAAGTCTGGACGGCAGCAATGTCCACACAACGCAAGAGAGCTGTGTCGTGAGTGAGTTGTGGGCGTGCAACCAGAGTTACTCACTATACTCTTGCGTTTGCACTCTAGATGCCACATTGGCCCTGATTCAGAGCCGGACGCTCTGACCAGAGCGCTCGCTCTGAATCAGGGCCCACCTCCATAAATATGGAGCGTCCTCCTGGACGCTCGTATAGCTGTGGGTCACCACCCACAGCATATACGAGCGTGCAGGATGATGGTCGCGATGGTCTTGACCATCGCGGCCATCGCCACTGCGAGCCGGAGCCTGCGGTTGAGTTTCTCAACCGCAAGGCCAGGAGTGATTTTGGCTCTATCAGAGCCCAAATCACTCCCACTGACATCACTAGTGATGTCAGTGGGGCCGGCTTCAGACGGTAGGCGTTCCCATGGGAACGCCTCCGTCTGGCAGGCACGCCCCTGGCACGCCTACCAAAGGGGGCGTGCTGTCAATCAACATCGACAGCACGCCCCTTTTGATCAGACACTACGAGCGAAGGAAAGTCCTTCGCTCGTCGCATCTCGCGCATGCGCACAACGGAGCTCCCTCCGTCGTGTGCATACGCAGTGCAGAACATCGACCCACTTGCGAGCGCACAGCCGCTCGCGAGTGGGTCTGAATCAGGACCATTATCAAGGGTTTATGGCCGATGTCAAATGCTTTTACCTTCGATGGTGGAGATCCAGATTTCCCTTCATCGATGGTAAAGCATAACTGAATGGTTTCTTTTCTTTTTTTTTCTGCAATGTCTCGGGACACGGAGCCCCTGACACCCGTGAGGCCCCGCCCCCAGGCTCTGATTGGCCCACTGGGCAGTCAGTCAGAGAACAGGGATGACCATCAGTTAGTGAAACCATCGATGGTCATCCATTGCTTAGTTGGTCGCCAGTGTGCTAAATTACCACACCGATGGCCATCCCTATGCCACATTCGAGCGGATCTCTTGCACCCAGCTTGGGGCGGGTGTAAGTGCAGGCGACCGTGATGACGACTGCTTGCACGTACGGGAAAAAGTGGGGCGGTATAATACGTATGCATTAGGCTGTGCGTATAGTCGCATTAGCGCTCCGTTTGCTATCCATTTCCATTCACATTGCAGCCACTTTCTGACTTGCATGTGTGTCGGAATCAGGACCAGTATCTGCAAGTCAGGTGCCCCTTATTATGGTATTTGATTGTGTGGGTTCATCCATGGAAATCAGAGCTAGCGTTACAACAAATGTTCCTACGCGGCGGGTGGAGGATTCGCCGAAAACACTGAGTGGGAGATGTAACAGAGAGAGAACGTACCGACCAATCAGCTCCTAACTGTCATATTTCAAACACAGGGCCTCCATTATCAACGAGTGATGTTCCTGATATCACTCGGTACTAGTCTTAATTGGTGTTCCAGCCAACCAGCTTTTCAAACACATGACAGGAGCTGATTGGTTGGGGCACCATTTAAGACTAGTAATGAGTGATTACAAGAATATCACTCGTTGATAATTGAGGCCCACAGTCTGTAATATGACAGGAGCTGATTGGTTGAAGGTTTATCTCTCTCCAAGCTTTGATAAATCTCCCCCTGATTGAGTGACCTTACGTCGCTGTGCCTCCACGCTGGGCACCAGCTGCTGACAGTGAGGGCTTGGTGGGAGATGCTTCAAGCCTTCTAAATAGTGGACAAGAGGTGCTGTTGCCCCTAGCAACAAATCAGCTTCTAGCTAGCATCTATCAGTTGCACTCTGTGAAATGGTAGGTAGAGGTTGATTGGTAAATTCTCTTTTGAAGTCTTGATACATCTCCCCCTTGGAATGGTCAGGGAGCGTTAGGGTGTCCTGAGCTCACTAACCAGCCCGGATGAAAACAGAGCCGATGTACACAAAGCCAGTGCTATTATTACTGACGTGCCTCGTGCCTCACTGATCTCACAGTACTCCTCGCAGGCAACAGGTCGCACTTTAACAATGTCACCCGCGACTCACAGGGACCAGTTTACACAGCAAATGGTTTTCTGTCAAGATTATTTAACAGCTACAATACAGTAATTAGGCAGCGGAAGAACGCAGATGGCAAATGAACTCCTTCAGCGGCAAACCCTTGTCCTAGAGTCCAATGCAGGTGCTCGGGATAAATATCAGGTAGTGACCTGGGACCCTGCTCGTGCCTTGCGCCTGGGATTAGTGCTCCTTCCTACTCTAATCTGCAGAAAGAACCGTTCAGCGGCCTGTTCCTAAATACAGGCAGACAGCTATCCCCCCCCCCACCACACTCCCCCCATCGTCCCCGCATAGCTGAGAGGGGTTTACATCCTCCACACATACTGCAGTAACACGTGAGCTGCCGAGCAGAATATTAATCCACCCCAAACCACCTAGAACCCAAATATTACGCGTCCCTCTCATTGCTATTCCAGCCCAGCCCTGTGCTGGGATTATTTATTAAAATTATAAAACTAGTGTTGACACATTAATGATTTATCATCTTAAAAGCGCTGCCGGTGTTCTCTATTGAGGGATAAATTCTTCATCGCCGTTCCGATACACCTCCCGTCTTGTTCCAGCCCTGATTGGCTGCAGATGTGAGCAGAATTTTAAGCTGCTCCTCGCTGCCTTTTTCAAAGCGACTTCTGAGGAAAAAGCTGGTGTCCTCTTCCCGGGTATTGATGCGTCTAATCACGTCGTTTGGGAGATAAAGTCGGCGTTTGGGGGGATGAGATGCACTGGACATGTTCTCACATGAAAGGGGAGCGAAGAGAATTTATTTCAGCTCAATTATTGATGTGTTTTTAAATAATCGATGGCTGGAAAATCTGGAGAACCCGTCCAATGCTCAAATATATATAAATAACCCCCGTCCTAATCCTACCTCTAACCTCTTATACAGCACAGGTGTCACCCGGGAGGATATGATCCGGGTTTGTTAGTAGCTAAGAGTGGAATCTGCAGCAAAAAAAAAAAAAAAAAATACGCTGTAATGTTACATTCTATTGTACTTATTGCCAAGGTGCTTAATGCATCAGTGCTAAGAATCAGAGGGCCTGATTCAGAGCCGCTCGTAAGCGGCCGCTCGTTCGCTCCGAGCGATGTTCGCACATATGCGCATACATATGGGTTGTAGTACGCATGCGCCAACCAGTCAGTGCGGTCGGAAATCGTGTGCTCGCAAAATAGCGAATGCCTGCTAATTTGAGTGACAGGATGAGGCGTTTGTGGGTGGTAACAGGGGAAGGTGCTTGAAAATGGGGAGTGGAGATCAGAACGCAGGCGTGCCAAACGGTCAAAACGGGCGTTTAATGGGTGTGCATAATTAACAAAGCAGCGTCAGTGACCACGTCACTTGGTTGTCTTTTAGCCTGAACTGCTCGCATGATTGCGGTAGGAAAATGCTACCACAAGAACTGCGAGCAGTTCATACGCCTTTCGATGTACTCGATTAATCTAATAAATAGCGGAGATGACGTAGGATGCGAGCGGCCAGGGGGCGTTTTTTCAAAATAGCGAGCGCATGTTTCGTTCGCTCGTTCAGACATAGAGGCGTCAACAGACCGCAAAGAGCGAGCGCTTAATTTAAATATCCGGCCCCTTTTTCAGAACGACCATCCGCAAATAGCGTCCGGCTCTGAATCAGGCCCAGAGTACGTTTTCTGAGAACCAAGTTTTAGGGGTCGGTTTAGAGTTAGGGTCCTATATTCGGCTACAGGGTGCAAAATTGAGGGACAACATATGCTTTGTGCTGCAGGAGGGGTGGGTGAAATGACCTGCTGATTGGGCGCGGTGTAGCCCAACCCTAACTCTATAGTATGTGTGTGCGGCGTGCAGTATCTGCCTGTATAGAAATGAGCTTTGAGCCTGTACCCCTTGCAGTACTATTTGATTTGCTTGCCTGCAAGGTTTTCACCCAACTCTGTGATCTTTCCTTACTTCTCTCCATGTTTTATATTTATTTATATTTATTACTTTATATTTATTAATAATTGCTGTCTGCCCCGAAAATTGATTGCATTTTTCACAGCATATAGTCTGGGATGTATTCTGCTACAGTCACTGAGACACGGGCTGCGATAAGAGCCCGTCCCGCCAATCGGTGAGAAGTAAAGTGATCACTTTACATCCTGGTTTGGACCCGGCCGTGCTACTACGCGCGTGCAAGGGGATATTTTATTATATGATTATTTGCAATGAGATCTGGGCATGACATTACCGCCCCTGATCGCATTGCAAGATGCGATCATAGCGCTGGATTCGATTTTCCAGCACCCGGAATGACAGGAGCCCGTCCTTGCGATGTGCCCAGATTGCTGCCAGGGCTACTGAGCATGCGCAGTCCCGCTGACTGCGAATACATGGCCGTTATTGTCGGCGAGGGAACCCTCTGCCAGCTAATTATGCAAAGTGTAGCGCACAGGCTGCAACAGGCTAACGCCATCTCCAGATGACGTTCGTTGCGGGGACCAATCAATTTTGTAAATATGGCAGCATTGCATCCCACATAGAAACCTTAGGGAGCTGCGGCTGCCGGCAGGAATGGAGGGTCGCAGCAGGTATCTGATTCCCTTTTTCATAAATATTTGCAATTATCCCCCGAAAACTGTTTTCAGGGAATAAGTCAAAAATATTAATGATAAATGGGTCCCTACATATGTGCCCACATACATCTGTCCTCCGTACGCTGCAAGTTGCGCCACACATAATGGGGAAGCTCAGTGTGACTCGGTAGCACTGAGCGTCTTTCCGTGCATCTTTTTACCTTTTAAATGCGTCTTATTCGCACAACGATGTGAATAGATGGCACAAGCTGCTTCTGCTGATTTAAATGATATGCAGCATGCCTATGTGTGAACGATGTGAATAGATGGCATAAGCAGCTTCTGCTGATTAAAATGATATGCAGCATGCCTATGTTCTGTGTGTGACTGCCAGTGTATCTACATGCGAAATGCTACGTTACAGTGTCACAGCCGCTGTGTGTGAGTGCGGGTTTATCTGCATGCGAAATGCTACGTTACAGTGTCACAGCCGCTGACACTGTAACGTAGCATTTCGCATGCAGATAAACCCGCACTCACACACACAGAACATAGGCATGCTGCATATCATTTTATTCAGCAGAAGCTGCTTGTGCCATCTATTCACAAGGTTGTGCGAATAAGGCACAAATTAAGGTAAAAAGACGTATGAAAAGACGCTCTGCGCTATCGAGTCACGCCAAAGCATGGCACAACAAGAAGGGCTGTTTTTAAGGCTCCAGTAGCCTAGATATATTTGGACCCATCTTTATGTACCAAAGTTTTCAAACAAATCTTGCGAAATGTAGCCCATAGGTACTTTTCA
The DNA here is from genome assembly GCA_031769625.1 of Taudactylus pleione. Lineage (NCBI taxonomy): Eukaryota > Metazoa > Chordata > Amphibia > Anura > Myobatrachidae > Taudactylus > Taudactylus pleione. The sequence continues at coordinate 2,119,324 of JAUIMM010000883.1, forward strand.
TATATTAGCAACGCCCCATAAAAACCTGCGAGCGCTGCTTTTGCAACCAAAACCGGAGGGGCGGCAGTTACCGGAGACATCTGCTGCAGTCGACTCTTCTTACATTCTGGGGATACTTAATTTTTGCTGTACTCGTGGGGGGGTTTCCGTGCTTACCAACAATCTAATAATGCCGGTTTCATATAACATTGAAGAGGCCGAATCTTTGTAGTAACATGGTCCCAGGACACAGTCACAATACCCCTTACCTTTACTGTATTCAGGCACCACACTTCTATATATTACAGATCGGTTTTATGCCAAGCCAAAAAATATTATTAGATGCAGAAACAATGTGTGTTTAATAGCTGTACTAGATAAATATGAATAATACATATACAAAATTATAATAAATCTTGGACTGTATTAAAATGTTGGCAGAGATACAAGGGACGCTTGTACATTTCATATAATAATGCTGCAAACAGGTAATATGCCGCTGCCGTTATGGCCGAGAGAGGGTGCCACTGCGACCCTTCACATTTAAAGTGCACCAGTCATTCCAGTGGAGGTGTCCTGTGGGCTCAGCCAGTATGGCGTCGCCTAAACATTGTGCCTCATTGATGTCTCTGATTCAGCGAGTGGATGGGCGACTGGCCTCAGGAATGCATTACTAGACTGGGGCTGAAACACTTGCTGATCATTCAGGTAATTGGAAATATACTCTCACTAAATGCTAACAGGATAAACCGTTCCTTCTGATGTCATCACTGTGGAATCTTTACTTACATTTATCTTCTATATAAAATACATCGGTCGGTCTGTTTGTTTGTCTGTCCGGTTATGCATACCGATTGGGATGAAACCAACGCGAGCTGGTCCAGTTGGATCATGGGCAGGTTTTAGGGGGGTTAGGGTCCCGGTTGGACCTCCCATTGGTGTACGCTGGCCAGAACTTTGACCCAGGGAGCCTGTTCTGGACCTTCCACTGGATGGATTTTGACCACATCACTTAATAACTTGAAGATTTAAACTCTGCAACGCCGGGTACTTCAGCTAGTATATAATAAATGATAACACACTTATTTATCAAATCTTGGAGAGAGAGAAAGTACCAACCAATCAACTTCTAACTGTCATTTTACAGGCTGTGCTAGATAAATGACAACTAGAAGCTGATTGGCTGCTTTGAGCAACTTCTCTCTCCAAGATCTGATAAATCTCCTCCTTATATTACAGTAGCTAATGACAAGTCACCTTTTATCTCCATCTTCCTGCTGACTTATATGGTCACAAAATGCCTCCGTCACGCCTGCTGCCCAAGGCGTGGATCTCGTGGTGGCACCAACCCTCCGGTCAGACCACGGTTCTGTCTCGGTGCAGTTTGTAGGCTTCACGTGTGTGTGTCTGGGGCTTCCTCCAGGTCTTGATGTGGGGTCATTATAATAGACTGCAAGCTCTACTAGTGCTGCGACCAGTGTATCTATATGGAAATTCTCTTATTTGACAGAATAATATGTTGGCACAATTATAGTAATTAAATATTAAGAGTCACTTGAGCAGCTCCCTGATTCTTCTCGGTCTCCTTTTAGCGCAGCAGTGACTGTAATTGTCGTTTGTTATTACAAGCTGAATAGACAATAAATGCGCGCAACGTAGTAAAAATATGTATTAAAATATAGCGCCATTTATCATCCTAATTTTACCTGGAATCTATCCACCGAGATCCCTCATTCTAATTGTCCCTTAATGTTACAAACTGCTGCTGATAATGTTATTAATTTATTCATATGGCTCCTCTCTGATGGAAAGGGACCCATCTATAATTGTGTGTACAGATGTCCTCCTGTCACTGCTGCATAAATAGAAATGTGTGCCGCACGTTGTATTTACTGGGTGTTATTCTCAAGGTAAAAGCTTTAAACGCAATTCTCTACTGGCAGAGTGTCAGCCTGGCCAGCCATCTGCAGCTGTCAATCACGCTAAACACCCGGCAAGTACCTAACGGTAGGGGCGTCTTCCAAATCACAAGACAAAAAATCATGTTAGTGGGCGGGTCATCCTAGCGAGATGTAGTGTTGTGGGTCTATACATTCAGGTAATTATAGAAAGCGAGGCGCATTTCCAGGCCTTCCCCCATATTTGTCTCTAGACAGCCACTTCGGGGGTCTGTGGCCAGTGCAGGGCATGCACACACGCAAAGTCATCATTACCATGTGGCGTGTTGTACCGCTCTCCCTCTCTGGCTAATGCACACACACCTTTGTTTAAAAACACGCCAAATAGACCCATTTCGTGCACTACGGACTTTGCTATGTAGCCACGGCAAGCTTCCCGCCAGCAGATTTTACCACAAAATATGCATCTTTCTTACTTTTCTGATGTGACAAACGTACAATGCAGGGAACGTGGACGCTGCCATCTGCAACTTTTTGTCCATTCTTTTACGACAAAACTAATTTGGTGTTCCTGGAACACTGTGAGTGACCTTGTATGCGCGGCTATGATGCATGTACGACACACAATTTAGAAAAAAATGTTAGAATTGCTACCTGTGGCGGAGAGCCTACCTCGCACCAAGCTTGTCACAATAGGGTGATGGAGGACACATCTGTGTGTAATATTTGTAATATTACATATTGCGCTGAGGTTCTATGTACATTACCCCTCTGGTGAACGTGCCCTGTTGTCCCTAACAGGATCCAGTAAGGATACCGGCGGATGGGATGCCAAAGGGATCAAGATACCAACTTCGGCATCCCAAAGGTAAGTATGCGGGTTATGGTTAGCGTTAGGCCCGAGATGGGGGGGTTAGGTTTAGGGACCTGCCGGGGTGGGTTAAGGGCCGACTGGGAAGCGTAAGGGTTAGGCTGCGGGGAGGGGGGGGGAGTAAGGGTTAGGCTCCACCCAGGGAGGGTTAGGTTTAGGGTGCGTGGAGGGGGGGTTAGGGTTAGGCACTGTCTGAGGAAGGTTAGGTTTAGGGTACAGGAAGGGGGGGGTTAGGTTTAGGCACCACCGGGGGGAGGTTAGAGTTGAGCACCACTGGGGGGGAGGGTTAGGCTATTTACCGACCCCTATTGGGATTTGCAATATCGGAATGCCGCTGTTGGTCTTCTGACCGCCGGCATCCTCTCCGCCGATAAATCATACCGATTCCGTCACTAACATGGTGATACAAGGACAGATCGTTTTCCCCCCAAGGGATCACCTCCCTCATCTCCTTAGGGATAGACATTGTGCATTGATATAACAGAAAACATTATTAATATTTGATGTCCTATCTTTGTGCGTTTTCCAATCGGTGCAGCCAGAGCAATATGCATTGTCCAGGCCCGATAATTTCCATGTTTGCTCCGCTTCCACTGTTACACAAATGTTCTGCCCACGAAGAGGGATTGTCTCTGAATTAGTGACTCGTCCCAGAGAAGATCAATTTTTCCATCACCGATATTCTGAGAAATCCCCATGAGCCGATTGGTTACAGGTTGTTCTGTCCCCGCCCACTTACAAATGGAGAGATGTACCAAGCCTTGGAGAAGTTGCCCAAAGCAACTAGTGAGCTCTTCACTGTCATTTATATAGCACAGTCTATGAAAGGCTTTGGGCAATTTCTCCATTTTGTCTCTCTCCAAGGAGTACTAAGGCTTCTAAAACAGACAAGTGGTGGTGTCACCATAGCAACCATTCAGATTATATCTCACATTTTCTAGAATGCAGTATAGAAATGACGGGGTATATTTACTAAAGTGAGAGTTTTTAGAAGTGGAGGTGTTGCCCATAGCAACCAATCAGATTCTAGCTATTATCTTCTAAATGTTAAGTTGAAGAAAACACTTGCCGCATACTTTGGAACCCCTCTGGATTACATTTAGCTATTTTAGAAGTGTTTTCCCTATTTTATTTTATTTTTTAAACCCCAAAATTTAAGGATTTTGGGTGTCCCGATTTTTTTTTATTTATTTTTTGTACTTTTTTGACATACATTAATTTTAGGGACCATTCCTAGGGATGCAGGCTATTCTGCACCCCTAAACCCCAATTCTGCACTTTTTTTCGCCAGTTAAAGGCTGGAGAAAAGTTATCCCCGCTTTTTTACAAAGACTTTTTGCACCGGCGAAAATTCTTTGTAATTGAATACGGGGATAATGACAATAGGCGAAAATGACGGGTTTTCGCCTGTAATTGAATACGGTCCCAAAATGTAAAATATATTTTTGGCGTGTCCCGATTTTTTATTTTTTTTTTTAACTTTTTTTTTTTTTTTACACACATTGTTTTTGGGGCATTCCCAGGGGTGCAGGCTATATTTTTTTTTTTAAGCCTGCACCCCTAAACCCCAATTCTGCACTTGTTTTCGCCAGCTAAAGACTGGAGAAAACTTATTCCCGTTTTTTACATAGGATTTTCGGACCAGCTAAAAGTCTTTGTAATTGAATACGGGGATAATGACAATAGGCGAAAATGACATCATCAGCGATAAATTATCGCCGATAACGAGTTTTCGCTTGGAATTGAATACGGGCCTATGTATGAACCGGATATTATAGTAAATCTGTCAGATTACTTATGATGCATTTGGGAGTTGAAAAAAAAAAATCATCTTTTTAAAAAATGATTTTTGGTTTGTTTAGTGCAATATTTTAACATTTTCCAGGTCCGAAAACATAAATGATAATATGCCGGGTGTTTCAGGGCTGAGGGGCACTTGTCTAGTGTATAGTTGTTATTACAGGCGAGCTTTGCAGAGCATGGGTTCCCTTACCCGTAGAACAATGTAGATTTAATCTCTCCTGGCGCTGCATAAGGAGATCTGTTCCCCAGCGCACCGGTTGCTGTCAGACAGGTCCATTATACAAATTACACACTTGCTAACAGGAGCACTTTATCCTGCAAAAATGATCACCTCCAGAGATTGGGGAAGAATGTGTCAAGTGGATAAAATGTCACTTTAACCCAAACACGACATTAAGAGCTGAGACAGTGTCGTCTTCGTCGCTAAAGTAAAAATCTCCTCTGTGCAGAGTTTCCTCTCCGTGTCCGATCTGTGCCCACAGAGGCGGCGGCGTGACTTCTCCGATCTGTGCCCACAGAGGCGGCGGTGTGACTTCTCCGGTCTGTGCCCACAGAGGCGGCGGCGTGACTTCTCTGATCTGTGCCCACAGAGGCGGCGGTGTGACTTCTCAGCCACAAAACATGTCTAGCTCCCCCATCAGCTGCGTTTTTAGCTTTATATAAACATGTCTTTCAGTGTATGTACATACGTCCGAGGCACAGGGATCTATGACGGCGTATGAGTACATATCATTTTACTCATTAGACTAAAGCAATCCCGTCCATTAAACACAACTACTCACTAATCAGATCGCTGATATAATATAAACAGATTTATAATTGCACAGATTATAATCATCTCCTTCAGTCACATTTGCTTTTTCTTGTATTGTGAACGAGGGTGGATTTCATCCAAAATGATTACAGTGAAGCTGATTGAATGGTGTTTATGGAAATTACAGTTATAGACTAATAACCGCCTGTTTCCGGAGTCGCGGCTGCGATAATATGCAATTACTGGTATTCGCCTTCCCTGGTGCAGTTGCCTGCGTCTGAATGAGCAAGCACTGTGACGCCCACTATCCACGTCCCTGCACGCCGTAACACCGGCAGTGATCAGGGACACGCCACCAACAACACGTGCACCAGCCCTAATGCAGCCGCTTTCACCTAGTGTTCATTCTAGCACCCTGCATCTAACCCGTCCAGTTCCTCATTCCTTCCTGGGCTGTCACTCTCGGCTCTGGTGCTTCTAGCACACTCTGGTCTGTAGCTCAGCCGTTTGTTGCATCAGCTGAGTATGCTAGAAGGACCAGAGCTGAGAGCTACACCCCAGGCAGGAAAGAGGAACTGCACGGGTTGTGACAGATGCTGGGTGCTAGAATGAACACTAGCAGCGGCTCCTACCATCTTTAAAGGGGGTCTGCCGCTGCTGTAAACGACAGGGTCATTCACCGGCTCCTGGCCGGGACCCGGCGCCTGCGCAATTGATCTGTCAGGACCGGCACTAGCGGTGGGGAGTCGCGCATGTCACCAGCTTCCAAAGGGCTGCAGTGTCTGCAACCCCAAGGACCCGGTCAGGGCTGGCGGAAAAGCAGAGTAGTGGCTTCCTCCTGGAAGCCGCACTCTGCTAATAGCAGCCCGGACTGGCAGTCCCAGGGGGAGGAGACACCTCCCCCTGGGACTGCCTGTTGTGTATGTGACTGGCAGGTGGACTGCACTGACTACACTGAGGTGGTGGATTTTGCTGGGGGAGCTGCAGCCTTGCAGCCCCTAGGCAAAATCTGCCACTGATAAACACTATTACACTGCCACACCCATGACATGCCTATAACACTTCCATGAGGCAAACTTTTTTGTTTTCACTTCAGGTCACTGCCCAGGAACACCAATCACTTTGTCGCCCATGTCAGATACTGTCTGTCTCAGTCACAATAGAATGTTTGTGAGTACAGCCATGGCCAAAAGTTATGAGAATGAACCAAGTATTGGTTTTCACTAAGTTTGCTGCTTCAGTGTTGTTAGACCTTTTTGTCAGTTGTTACTATGGTATACTGAAGTAACATTACAGCATTACATAAGTGTCAGATGTTACTATGGTATACTGAGGTAACATTACAGCATTACATAAGTGTCAGATGTTACTATGGTATACTGAGGTAACATAACAGCATTACATAAGTGTCAGATGTTACTATGGTATACTGAGGTAACATAACAGCATTACATAAGTGTCAGATGTTACTATGGTATACTGAGGTAACATTACAGCATTACATAAGTGTCAGATGTTACTATGGTATACTGAGGTAACATTACAGCATTACATAAGTGTCAGATGTTACTATGGTATACTGAGGTAACATTACAGCATTACATAAGTATCAGATGTTACTATGGTATACTGAGGTAACATTACATAAGTGTCAGATGTTACTATGGTATACTGAGGTAAAATTACAAGCATTTCAAAGGCTTTTATTGACAATTACATTAAGTTTATGCAGAGAGTCAATATTTGCAGTGTTGACCCTTCTTTTTCAAGACCTCTGCAATTCGCCCTGGCATGCTTTAGATCACCTTCTGGGCCACATACTGACTGACAGCCGCCCATTCTTGCCTAACCAATGCTTGGAGTTTGTCAGAATTTGTGGTCAATCCTCAAGAGGTGGGTGGACAAACAAAAACCCACAAATTCTGACAATGGGAATAAGGTCTGGGGAGTTTCCTGGCCATGGACCCAAAATTTCGATGTTTTGTTCCCCGAGCCAATTAGTTATCACTTTTGCCTTATGGCAAGGTGCTCCATCATGCTGGAAAAGGCATTGTTCCTCACCAAACTATTCTTGGATGGTTGGGAGAAGTTGATTTTGGAGGACATTTTGGTACCATCCTTTATTCATGGCTGAGAAGCAACCCCACACATGAATGGCCTCAGGATGCTTTACTGTTGTCATGACACAAGATTGATGGTAGCGCTCACCTTTCCTTCTCCGGACAAGCGTTTTTCCAGATGCCCCAAACAATCTGAAAGGGGATTCATCAGAGAAAATAACTTTACCCCAGTCCTCAGCAGTCCAATCCCTGTACCTTTTGCAGAATATCAGTCTGTCCCTGATGTTTTTCCTGAAGAGAAGTGGCTTCTTTGCTGCCCTTCTTGACACCAGGCCATCCTCCAAAAGTCTTCGTCCTGTGTCATGCAAACAGTAAAGCATCCTGAGACCATTCATGTGTGGAGTTGCTTCTCAGCCAAGGGAGTGGGCTCACTCACAATTTTGCCTAAGAATACAGCCATGAATAAAGAATGGTACCATAACATCCTCCAAGAGCTACTTCTCCCAACCATCCAAGAACGGTTTGGTGATGAACAATGCCTTTTCCGGCATGATGGAGCACCTTACCATAAGGCAAAAGTGTTAACTAAGTGGCTCGGGGAACAAAACATCAAAATTTTGAGTCCCCCCAGACCTTAATCCCATTGAGAACTTGTGGTCAATCCTCAAGAGGCGGGTGGACAAACAGAAACCCACAAATTCTGAAAAAAATCCAAGCACTGATTAGGCAAGAATGGGCGGCCATCAGTCAGTATGTGGCCCAGAAGTTGATTGACAGCCTGCCAGGGAATTGCAGAAGTCTTGAAAAAGAAGGGTCAACTCTTTGCATAAACTTAATATAATGGTCAATAAAAGCCTTTGACACTTATGAAATGCTTGTAATTTTACTTCAGTATACCATAGTAACATCTGACACTTATGTAATGCTGTAATGTTACCTCAGTATACCATAGTAACATCTGACACTTATGTTATGCTGTAATATTACCTCAGTATACCATAGTAACATCTGACACTGATGTAATGCTACCTCAGTATACCATAGTAACATCTGACACTTATGTAATGCTGTAATGTCACCTCAGTATACCATAGTAACATCTGACACTTATGTAATGCTGTAATGTTACCTCAGTATACCATAGTAACATCTGACACTTATGTAATGCTGTAATGTTACCTCAGTATACCATAGTAACATCTGACACTTATGCAATGCTGTTATGTTACCTCAGTATACCATAGTAACATCTGACACTTATGTAATGCTGTAATGTTACCTCAGTATACCATAGTAACATCTGACACTTATGTAATGCTGTTATGTTACCTCAGTATACCATAGTAACATCTGACACTTATGTAATTCTGTAATGTTACCTCAGTATACCATAGTAACATCTGACAAAAAGGTCTAATAACACTGAAGCAGCAAACTTTGTGAAAAACCAACACTTTTGTCATTCTCAAAACTTTTGGTCATGGCTGTACACTCCGTGTGACGCATGCGCCGTAGGGGTTTTCTGAATTTAGCGCTTGTGGGCACTTGCAAGTGAACGCCGGCATTGCATGGCAGCTTTGAATCAAGCCTCAGAATGGCTACATGGACAGAATGTCAACATGACATAGTGAATGTCGACAGACGATTTTTGTCAATGTTGGGGTTAGGCTGTAGTTCGGGATAGTTACTGCATCAACAGAAAATCACATGGTCGACATGCCTACTGTTGACATTTTGTTGACATCAACATTGAGGAGGTGTTGAAGCATACCCCTGTGTGTGTGTGTCATATTTGTACTTTGTCATGTTTAATGGAGACGCAATCTGTTCATTAGTAAAAAACGTCATGCTTATGGGGTCAGCTTTCACCCGTGTAGTTTACTTAGTAGGTACCTGCAAAACATTCTCCATCTTATAGGCAGAGCTACATTTCCAGCTTGTAAGGCCAGCTGTGATAGGTTTAGCAGGCTCACATGGTAAATAGGAGCACATTCAGTTAGGCGTGAGGATTGTGCTATTATCCACTATCACAGGGTTGAATTTTACACCTATTTTTTCGGAATGAATGAAAACTGATAGCCAGCAGGTGTATTGCAGCAAAGTGTTCAGATTATATTGGGTACATGTAAATGTGCTTATTGGGATTTTGGAGTGTGTACAGACCAGCATTGCTCTTAGCTGCAGCTTAACAATCCTTTTCCATCAATGCACATTAACACATCTCACATCATCAAAGCCATCTCTCTGCTTTAAGGTTAAAATGACATGAATACCGAATTGTCTTTACTGGCTCTATTTTACTGTGTAAACACCTTTAATTCCATTTTTATTCATCGGGGGGAATGGATAGAATGTAAGCTCCTATGAGCAGGGCCCTCTACCCTCTTGTGCTTCTCCTTACTCTATGCCAGGGCACCTAACACTTGGTTGCTTTGCATTGTTGCTTATCTGGGTGTTATGTTCGGAATTGGTATCAAATACCGCAGGTCGACAGCTGAACAGATCCCGGCAGCGGCAGCCTGACAGCGCTGGAAATCCCGATCGTCCTAAGGTAAGTAATCACTAACCTAACCCCCCTAACCCTCTTTAGGGGTGCCTAACCTCACCCCCAAGTGCCTAACCCTAATCCCCCCTCTAAGTGCCTAACCCCCCCTTCCCCGCCGCCTAACCTTAACTCCCCCGGGGAGGTGTCTAACCCTAAATCCCTCTCGGGGGTGCCTAACCCTCCCTCCCCCTAGCCTAACCCTAACCCTCCTGGGAGGGTGCCTAACCCTAAGTCCCCCTCGGGTGCGCTAAACCTAACTGTCCATCCGCGGCGCCCGGCATCCCTTCGATCGGGATGCCGGGCGCCTGTCTCCCGGCGTTGGGAAAATGACAGGCGTCTAGATATAGACACCTGTCATTCAACCCACGCCGGGATAAAAGCAGTCGAGAAGCCGGCTGTCAGGATCATGTACTATGTAAGGCGCTGCGGAATACTTGTGGCGTCGTATAAGTAAACGATAATGATAATAATAAAGGGTGCTGCGCTACATCCTGCCATTGTTACAACTTGTAAAAAGTATATGGCCAACTTTGGGGCTGTGCGAACTAAGAGCCGCCATTTCTCCTTTTCAAAGGCGCTTATTATAACAGGATGTTCTAATTGACTAGGAAGAAGCTTCGTGAGGAACACGCAAGAACTAATTTGTGGCTAATTGAATACACCCCATAGTGTCATAAGATCTCACACAAGCTCATTTACATAATGTAATATAGCGTCGCCCCAGAGCTTTGTGTAGCTGCAGTTATATTAATAAATCTCACATAAATTCCCATTATTGCTGGATGTCACACCTGCGATCTCCAGTCTGCAGCTATAAATGTCGCTCTCTTCATATGAATGGTCTGTGACATAGTGCTTCCAGCAAGCTGAACGTATTCACTGAGGTTAATTTGTTATTTTTATCTGTTGAAGCTCAATATCATCAGAAAAAATGCACAATATTTAGAATAGTGATTTTCAGCTGCGTCACAGTCGGTCGGAAACCGTTCTGAAATCACGCACTCGGTGTGCGATTACCTATTATTATAATTGCTGTATTATAAATGTTGGGGGTTTTTTTCGATGACGTCTGTGTTTATTGAGGAAACCTTTCCCGTTCCGGCTTTCTGAGAAGTGCTGCCGTAACTGCCCACACAGAGCCGATTAAATGGCTGATATGTGCGCAGCCGACCATCGCAGTGACGCTCTGAGGCACGTCACACTGAATTGGAATTGAGCCCCTCCTTTAAAAATAAAAAAATAAGATTTTTAAATATCACGGAGGTGGCTGAGAGTTGCAGGTAAGTTTGTTTCCCCGCAGATGCATGTTACATATGTCTGCATTTAGTGTCGCATTACGCGTCTGTGTAACCAAGCTCTAAATATGGATCTGAGCATCACGTAGACTAGTACTAGCATGGCTAGCATAAATACTGTACATGATGACTTCAGCAGAAGTATAGCTCTGTTTTCTACAAGGTTAGCATAGACCTGCACCTGTATCATGCCCACAAAACACACATTTTTACATGCAACTCTCACCCTTAGTATGTGCACAGCTGAAGAGGTCCTAGTTAGCGTGTCTCCACCCCTCTACATGTAGCTGTTATGACAGTCTGGGTCTTGTAGTTCCACAGCAGCTGGAGAGTCCCAGGTTTACTATCCTAGGGGGCCCATTTATCAACGAATGTCATCATTCACAGGAAGTGTATGATAATGCTGCTCCAGCCAATCAGCTGCTGACTGTCATCTGTTTGAACAATGACAGTTAGAGCTGATTGGCTGGAGCACCACTTATCATACACAGTAAGTGATAAAGCTCGTTGTGTATGATAATGGTGCTGAAGCCAATCAGCTCCTGACTGTCATATGTTAAACAATGACAGTTAAGGAGCTGATTGGCTGGAGCACCATTTATCTTACACAGCAAGTGATAAAACTCGTTGCATATGATAAAGCTCGCTGATAAATCGGCCCCTGGTCTGGGACTGATAAAAAGTTAGTAGTAGAGGTGTTTTGTTTTTTCCTTAGCCCCCCTGTGATAACGGTGACCCGACTCCGGCCAGGCACCAACTTAAAGCTGAGGTGCCCCTGGCTTGGGGGCGGGGTTATAGGGAGAGTGGACCCAGTGCACCCTGGGAGCTAAAAGCTTTAACTGCGTGGTGCCCGGATTTGGTTCCCAAACTATACCCCAAGGTCAACCCTGTGGACCCTATGGACTTCGAAGAAAGAGAGATAACAAGGGTAAGTTCTTACCATATCTCTCATTTTTTCTTATAAATCACAGAATGACGGCATAGGGAATAGGTGATAAAATAACTGTAAAGGTGCGTACACACTGGGCGATAAAGTGGACGACTGAACGATAACGATATCGTTATCGTTCTGTCGTCCACTTTATCGTCCATTTTTAACCCCAAAAAGATGAACGATGACGACGACGCGCGTTCCCGCGGGTCGTTCGTCATCATCGTTCATCGGGCTGACATGCAGGCCAACCTGACGATCTCGTCAGGTTGCTGCATGTCAGGGAATGGGGGAGAGAGCCCGGCGCTGAACGATATCGTTAATGATATCGTTCAGCGACTGTGCTCAATGTCATGAATGACATTGAGCACAGCCTGCCAGGGACACACTACACAATATCGCTCAGGGAGCATATCGTGTAGTGTGTACCCACCATAAGTGTCACACTGCAACTCTCATTTCGATCACTACATAGATTACAGCCTCCCCTGGTAGCTGGTAAATGACGAGGTTACTACATGTCCTGCGCTAACATGCCGACCGTCCCATGTATGAATACATTGACGTGTCCTACATCTGAATTCTGAGGGCCTGGGTCCCCCCGCACCGTACATCCTGCTGCTTTGTTCACTTGTTCCAGAGCAAATTAACGATTAGTGACTTTTTTTTTGTTCCTTCTGTGTATTCGACAAATAGTTCAGCTTGTAAAATGGATCCTTTCATCGCCGACAGTACTAGAACATTATTATCTTTCTTCTGGCAACTGCAAAGGGTTAATGTTCTTGTGAAAATAGTCCTGGTCTGGAGGTGCCCTTGAAGTTTGATTTATAGGGGTTGCCATGGCAGAGACTAAGGGCATACTCACACGTATGTTCTGCGAAAAGAGGTAACACCGCATAGATACTAACACGCTCTTTAATCATTTAAAAAAATAAATAAATAAATGTGTTCTTGTGTTCCATAGACCTCACCTGTGGTGCACTGTTACCGATATAATATAATGCGTTATAATAGAGCGTGGTGGGTCGTAAATTGTAGAGGCCAGTGATACGAGTGAGTTCATAAGAAACCATTCAAATTGTATTAAATGCACTTTTCAGGCATTGGTTAGCGGATCAAAGCACTTCAATGGCGGACAGGCGCTAACGAGACCGAAATAATATATTTACCCTACAGGCAAAATCGCACTATGTACGTAATATCAACTTCTAACTAACTTAACGTGGCTACACATATAGGATTGCTATTTTATTACATGAATTGACATAATGGGGCCCTTACATCTGCAACTGATTGCCGCAACTTCCCGTTCTGCCGACAGCGGGGTCGATGTAACATCTGTTTTCTTGCGTTCAGCCTGGGAACCACACGTTGCCTCTCCGTTATTTTCCTCTAGTGCGCTGCCATCATTTTACGCACGTTCTGATCTAGCCGTTACCGCAGTGTAAACGATCTCTATTGACCACTAGAATTCAATTTCCTATCTCTGCGTAATGAGAGGCAGATTTATTATTATGTTCTGGGTGAAATGATACATTTACAAGCTGGCCGGTTATTGATGGTTTTCCCTCCGCATATACAAATATGACAGCCGCGTTTTCACTCTTCTCTTGCAGTTCCGTCGGATTGGCCAAGGCCGCTCTCGAAGCAATCGATGGGTTCAACCTTTTTGGAAACCAGGCAAGGAGATTACCCCCCCCCCCCCCCCCTTTTCCACCCCTCCTCTGCAAACATAAAAGGGAAGTCATGTCCCTAATTTATAATAATATGATTTTTTATTTTTTTTTGTTAAACAAAAAATTAAACAAAGTTGCTTGTAACCCATCTACTTATGAGCTGGAGAATTCAGCCTCCATGTTTAAGTAAGTTGTGAAATAGTAGTTAGTGTGTACCCAGCTTTAGTGCTACAGAGATGTTTAAATGTATTTTTTTTTAGGCGACAGCAGATGCTTGCTAAAAACAATGAATGTAAATAATTGTATCAGTTGGAGCGTCAGTAATACTATTAATGTGAGCCCCCAGCATTGGGGGCTTGTGGACCAATTGTCAGCATCTGCAGCGCTAATTATATGCTGCTCTGCGATAAGAAACAACATACGGGCGCTGTGACATCACCGTTCCTGTACACGTAGTATCATAGTGCCCACAGCCAGTACCCGGAGCACAGGTCTGCTCCCAATCTCTACACCCAGACCAGAATTACTCACTGGGCAGCCCCATCTCCTGTCCTAGTAACTTGTTAGATGCCACTTCCTCCAATAATATTAATGTGCCAGCAGTAATGGGCCAATGCATTGCCCAGCAGAAACCATCAGCACTAGTAATGCCCAGTTACATCTCCACAGCGCTACTGGAGACCAGTAATATAGTAGTAGTAACAGGAATGTCCATCCATAATAGTCATAATGTCTACAGTAGAATTAGTGCCCAATAACATGTCCGTAATAACAATATTGCCTAATATTTCACCACTAATAAAACACAGGGTAATAATGCCCAGTTATATGCTGCCGCTTCTGTCTATGGGGGAGATGTATCAAGCCTTCAAAATAGGACAAGTAGGGAAGTTCGCATAGCAACCAGAGCAGTGGTTCTCAAACTCGGTCCTCAGGACCCCACACAGCGCAGGTTTTCCAGGTCACCCAGCAGCTGCACAGGTGTTCTCATTACTCACTGACACATATCCCAGGTCACCCAGCAGGTGCATCGGTGTACTCATTACTCACTGACATATTTTAAAAGAATCACAGGTGGAGCTAATTATTTCACTTGTGATTCAGTGAGGAGACCTGGAAAACATGCACTGTTTGGGGTCCTGAGGACCGAGCTTGAGAACCTGTGTACTAGAGAAATTATATCTGTAAACTGATTGGTTGCTATTGATAACTTCTCCGCTTGTCCTATTCTCCCCCTATATCACATCCTTCTCTTCCCTGCATTTTGTAATCAACTGCCCATGACCTGAGGCTTCTACTGCCAGCTTCTAATTCACCGCAGCCAAATCTAGCCAGTATGAAGGGAGCCACAAAATAAATCAAATCAGTGTTGTTGTGTCCCCTCCCCTTCCCTTTCTTTTGCTGCTCACAAGTCTTCATTCACCGAGCCCCCAATGTGGGTACAGGGGGGCCACATAGAACCAACAGTGTGGGTACAGGAGGGCCACATAGAACCAACAGTGTGGGTACAGGAGGGCCACATAGAACCAACACTGTGGGTACAGGGTGGCCACATAGAACCAACAGTGTGGGTACAGGGGAGCCACATAGAACCAACGGTGTGGGTATAGGAAGACCACATAGAACCAACACTGTGGGTACAGGAGGGCTACATAGAACCAACAGTGTGGCTACAGGAGGGCCACATAGAACCAACAGTGTGGGTACAGGGGGGCCACATAGAACCAACAGTGTGGGTATAGGAAGGCCACATAGAACCAACAATGTGTGTACAGGAGGGCCACATAGAACCAACAGTGTGGGTACAGGAGGGCCACATAGAACCAACAGTGTGGGTACAGGGGGGCCACATAGAACCAACAGTGTGGGTACAGGAGGGCCACATAGAACCAACAGTGTGGGTACAGGTGGGCCACATAGAACCAACAGTGTGGGTACAGGAGGGCCACATAGAACCAACAGTGTGGGTACAGGGGGGGCCACATAGAACCAACAGTGTGGGTACAGGGGGGGGCACATAGAACCAACACTGTGGGTACAGGAGGGCCACATAGAACCAACAGTGTGGGTACAGGGGGGCCACATAGAGCCAACAGTGTGGGTACAGGAGGGCCACATAGAACCAACAGTGTGGGTACAGGAGGGCCACATAGAACCAACAGTGTGGGTACAGGAGGGCCACATAGAACCAACAGTGTGGGTACAGGGGGGCCACATAGAACCAACAGTGTGGGTACAGGAGGGCCACATTGAACCAACAGTGTGGGTACAGGGGGGCCACATAGAACCAACAGTGTGGGTACAGGGGGGCCACATAGAACCAACAGTGTGAGTACACGAGGGACATATAGAACCAACAGTGTGGGTACAAGAGGGCCACATAGAACCAACAGTGTGGGTACAGGAGGGCCACATAGAACCAACAGTGTGGGTACAGGAGGGCCATATAGAACCAACAGTGTGGGTACAGGAGGGCCACATGGAACCGATATGCTGCTAGTTGGCACCGGTGCCTTATCGTAATCTAAGGAACAGCTCCCGCCTTCACACTTTTTCTGAAACTCATATTTAGGAACCTGGTACATAATGGAGATATGTACAATAACCCTTAGAGACCTGGCAGATAATCATTATTTGTATAATGTTCCTTAGGCCAGTCTCCTATATACAGTATGGTTGGTTGCTGTACATTATGGTACATGTCATATTATTAGGTAAGCGCTACCCAGTTGCACAGCAAGAGCCAATTTGAAAAAAAACAACTTTCTAATTAACATTCAAGTGCTGGTATGGAGTTCTATGGAGCTTGCTTTTTGGATGGTTTATGATCCACCTCCTTGAACCAATCCTATTTAAATATAGTGCTGCTATTTAAGCTAAATGTTTTTATTCATATAAAATTTGCAACATTGCTTTCTCTGTATATTTGTGTATGTATTATAGGTTGTTATTGTGATTTTATTTGACCAATGAATTATAATTTATTTTTATTTATTACATATCGAGTACATCGTCTAGTGTATACCCATGGTATGTGAGGTTCCACAGGTCGTAAGCGTCATCGTCTGTTAGCCCTACTGCAGGGCCGACAGGGAATGGCGCTATGATTTCATGCTGCAGAATGACACGTCCCTCACTAACTATACTCTGTGCTGCTGGGGATCCTGCTCCTCCCACTATATAATTCTCATTGCAGAATTCAATTGTTTCCAGCCCCCTTCACGCCCGACGGAGCTACTCAATTGTTGGTCCTGTTGGGCGCGATCAGCAGCCGGTGCACCATTTCAGCTCGCACCCCAAGGTGGGTCTGAGCTGAAATGGGTGAAAAGTGACCCGTTTGGGCACCTAAACTGCACTTTTCACGATCGCGCCCAGCACGTTAGTCGGGGTTAGCCGTTATACACGGCTAAACCCGACATCCTGATCAGCGAGATAATCAGCATCAATTGAATAGCGCCCTGCGATCTCCCGTCACTTTAGACGTGAGATCGGTTGCGCTAAAACAAGTGAATTCCACCCTCTGTAGCTTCCTGCTGCCTCCATTCCCCTCCTCACATCATGTCACTGCCCCTGTCACATGCAGCCCTGTCCTCACTAACACATCACTCATCTCCTGATATACTCTGTGCTGCTGGGGGACCCTGCTCCGTCCACTATATAACTCTGTCTGTGGCTTCCTGCTGCCTCCATTCCCCTCCTCCCAACATGTCAGTGCCCCTGTCACATACAGCCCTGTCCTCACTAACACATCACTCATCTCCTCATTTACACTGTGCTGAAGGGGACCCTGCTCCTCCCACTATATAACTCTCAGTCTGTGACTTCCTGTATCAGTGTGACAGGAGCCTGACATCACTATTCTGTGCTGCTGGGGACCCTGCTCCTCCCACTATATAACTCTCAGTCTGTGACTTCCTGTATCAGTGTGACAGGAGCCTGACATCACTACTCTGTGCTGCTGGGGACCCTGCTCCTTCCACTATATAACTCTCAGTCTGTGACTTCCTGTATCAGTGTGACAGGAGCCTGACATCACTATTCTGTGCTGCTGGGGACCCTGCTCCTCCCACTATATAACTCTCAGTCTGTGACTTCCTGTATCAGTGTGACAGGAGCCTGACATCACTACTCTGTGCTGCTGGGGACCCTGCTCCTTACACTATATAACTCTCAGTCTGTGACTTCCTGTATCAGTGTGACAGGAGCCTGACATCACTACTCTGTACTGCTGGGGGGACCCTGCTCCTTACACTATATTATACTCAGTCTGTGGCTTCCTTCTGCCTCCATTCCCCTCCTCCCAACATGTCACTGCCCCTGTCACATGTAGCCCTGTCCTCACTAACACATCTCTCATCTCCTGAT